>OY821521.1:53838407-54438407 GCA_963682025.1 Cordilura impudica
GCGCTTCTGAACATGGTATTATCTAGTTGATGATAATTTTAAACTAATTTTAATACATTACTTTCGATAACGATATATTTTAAAACAATCATCAGTTTAATGCGAGAAGGTGTGATAGATAAGATAACATAAAAATTGCAAAGAATTATAACCACTACTTGGTGAAAATATCCCTGATCGATTTATGATAATAACAAGTATTAGGTGTTCATTTTTATCAATTATTTATAACGCTTTTTAATTTTAATAGTTCTGTTAGAGTTTCAGTGGCGTTTGTGTATAAATATTCTGTATTTGTTATCGAAAATACAGTGGTGACATTTAGTAAGCAATCTAAATTATAAAAAATTAATTACAGAGTTGTTATTATGCTATGAATATATGTCAAAAATAAACTGTGTGTTGATAGTTATAGTTTTTTTAATAGCTGAAAAAAATCTGTTTTTTTCTAATTATTAGTTTTATGCCTGGTTTTCACTATGTCATATAAGCTGACAGCAAATAATTGCCTCAACTGACATCTCGTAATTTTCTATTCATTACATATTCATTACATCTTATAATCGAATGAAAAATCCGGCTGTCAAACACAAACAAATTGCCACCATGCTGGCAATTTCATTTCAGATGTCAAATGTTGCCAGGGGTCGTAAATGACAAGACATTAAAACCCGTTTTCACACAACTGACAACAATTGCCATTGAAAATGACATAATGAAAACCAGGCATTAGTTATCATCTGTTAAAATATTTGTAATAATTAATCTTAGAAGCAGAACAAAGTAAAATACAAGCAGTGTTGCGATAATTTGAAATTGAAATGATGCTAAATTGCAAAAAAAAAAGATGCTAAAACGATGCTAAATTTTTTTACTAAAATTTCATTACCTTTATATTGAAAAATTAAATTCTTATTAATAAATTCTTTGGTTTTTAAATCGAAAAATTAATATAAAACATAAGTTTCGATTTATACTTTTTAAATTTTAATTAAAATTATTTTGGATTTTATCTGTAATTTTTTTTAACATCAAATTGAGTTTTTTTAATTTTAAATTAAATATTTTTAATTTTAGAGGGATTTTTTTTAATTTCAAATATAACAGAACTTACATTATCAAAAGATACGATTATATTACAATAATTGGTTTATGGAATCTAATATTTCTGTGATGTCTTCATCTTCAAGTTCTGATATTTTTCTGACGATCGACTTTTATCACCGACATCGCTCGGTATATTGTAAGTGTAAGAGTACCCATTTTTCAATTTCAAACCTTTTATACGTATTACAGAACATAGCAACTCGGATTTTATTCTGTTCAAAGTTTGCTTTTAATTAAAGTCATTAAATTAAACGAACGTTCAACTGTGGCTTTTGAGAAAGACAAAACTAATAAAGACAATACAAATGTGGAAAACTCTTCAAATGGACTTTCGCCAATAGAATTTTTGTTAACTTCAATCCATAAAGAGGTTGTATTCAGTGTTGTATCCCAATATTGTTCTGTGTTCTTTCTACTTCAGATGATCTAAATTTAAGCTCTTCTGATATATTGGTTATCGGTTCTTTAACCCGGTTTAATGTGTTTTGTATTGAAAATTTTGGCATTTTTATAAAACAATAATATTTTTTGGCAATCGACTTTTTAATTCATTAAAAACTGTTGTTGGTTTACATTCTTCTATTTCAAAATGTTTTGTTATATTTGTTGAAAGAAACGAGCAGAGTGGGAAAAAGAGTAGTACACAAAATTCTCGTATTACACTTTGAATATGAAAAAATAATGAAAAAAATCAAAAAAAAAAATGCTAAAAGCAACTTTTTATTAATAAAAGGTGCTAAGTTATCATCTACCATCTTTTCATAAATTTTGGATGCTAAACGACAAAAAAAGTTGCTAAATCTAGCAACTAAAATGCTAAAATGGCAACACTGAATACAAGATTGCAACTACATATAATTAAATTGATCGATTTGAACCCTGTAACGACTACATTTTTTTTTTGTATTGTATTTTGATTTTTCCTTATAGTGTGTTTACATCTGAGGAAAATCTAGTAGATTTTAGTTGAAATCTATTTCAAAATCTTTACCGTTTACATCTAACTTTTTTGACATTTTTCTATACAAAACAATAGAAAAGTGGATATATGGAAGATTCTAAAAAGGAACAGATTTTATAATTATATTATGCATCAAAAATGAAAAAAGCACAAATTGAAATAGAAATTTTGCAAAAAAAAAAAAACATCAGCATTTGTTAAATGTATTGCTTGAACAACAAAAACAATTCACTTTCCACAATTATTATTCAGCAGATTGGAATGGGCAAATGTCAGTATAAAAAATTATAACTTTTCAATTACTAAATATTTTTTTTATTATAGATTCGTCATTTTTTTTTTTAATAATTAATATTTTATTTCCTTTTTATTCAACTTGTTGCTTTTGTATTTAAATGTCAATTTTTCAGTCACTGCGTTGTAATTTTCAACTACAATATTAAAAAAAAAAACACAGTAGTATCATTTAGTAGTGCCCAAGTTTGACTAGATTTTGCACAAATTTAGTAACGAGCTAGATTTTGTTTTGTATGGGAAATCTAGTAAAAATGAGCTAGATTTCGCTCGAAATCTCGTATGTACTAGATTTTGCTTAGATATAAACGCACTATTACGTTCAATAGATATCAATAATTATTTTTTTAAACTTTTTTTCATGTTTTCATAATTCTATATTTCTTTCAATGTCAGTTACAGTTAGTTTAGTTAAACTAAGACTTTTCATCGCATTAATAACTAAAGATTTAAAAACTAAAGTTTTAATGAAATTAATGCTGTTTTCTTTTCTGACAAAAAATGTCGCACTTTATTTGGACTTTTTTCGAAAACTAATTTGTTGATATATTCTGAATTAAGAGCAACATTATCTTATACATCAATCGAAAGGTCCCTATATGGGGCCTATGTCTAAGAATTGTCCTATAGGGATTATTTTTGGACTACTGACTAATAAATATAATAAACACATACAAACCCAATTTGACTGAGCTCATTTGTATGGGAACTAGGTCTGAACATGGACTGAAGTTCACCAATATCAATAGCGTTTATCCTATGGCCGATAAAAGCTTATATACCAAATTTCATCAAAATATATTCGTATTTACGACCTGTAGTTTGATTACAAGGTGTACATGGACACGCAGACGAACGGACGGACATCGGTAAATCGACTCAGAAAGTTATTCTGAGTCGATCGGTATAATAAAAGATGGGTCAGATCAAATATTTTTGGTAGTTACAAACAGCAGCACAAAGTCATTATACCCAAACCACATAGTGGTATAGGGTATAAAAAATATATGATAATAAATAAAAAAAAAAAAAAATAATTAACATATATGATAATAAATAATTGTATAAGAACCTAAAGGTATGCTAATCAATTTTAGGCATTTCACAATTCAACACAGGGCGTGTTATATACAATAATAATTAAATTCGATGAATTGTGAATTGGCTAAAATTGATTAGCATACCTTTGGGCTCTTATAAAATTATTTATTATTAGTATTTTATTTTATTTAATCTATTATATTTTTAACACATATTATACATAGATTATATAATTCTGCAATTCTCCTCCATATGAACTATAACTATGCTAATTTTCACACTCCTTCGTGCCCGCATTATGCTTAAAGAGGGAACAGTTTTCCATCACATATAAAAATATACAGATTTCATAGCGATCACTTGTATGGGGACTAGGATTTCATCAATTTCAACACCGTTCATGCTATGACCGACAAGCTCAAATACAAAATTATGTGAAAATATATTCATATTTACGACCTGTAGTTTGATTTCAAGGTTTACATGGGCACACAGACAGACAGACAGACGGGCTGACGGACAGCGCTAAATCGACTCAGAAAATGACTCTTGGCCTGATATTTTTGGTACTTGCAAACATCAGCACTAACTCATTAAAACCTTCACTATCAAAAAACAAAAATATTGCACAGATTTTTCACAAATTTTGGTATTTATATATTTTTGCAAAAAAATAAGTGATCGTACCAAATATGGTCAGAATCGGTCTATTTTTTCGACATAGTCCCCATATAAATATAACATTCGATATGAACTTTTTCATACAACAAAACTAATAATAACTAGCGGATTCCAGCACTCGAAATTCGAGTGCAAATTCTAGGAAATTTTATTTTTTCATTAAACAATTAATTATGGCCAATTTACAAATCAGCACAAAAAACAAACTCATTTTTATTATAAACACATTAACAAATTTAATAAACACACACATAGCGTTGTATAATTTTATGTATGTGTTAGTAGCAACTTTAAATGCAATTTACTGAAAATACAGGAAACAATTTAGAAATCTGTAAATCTGCAAATCGGCTAAAAAGAAATACCTTTCAAATAATATACGTTTGGTCAAAATCGGAATAAAACGGTAGCCTATTAATATTATAGATGCCACTCAAATTTGGTTAATGCTTATTTTCTATATCCAATTAGTTGGGCGTAAGATATAGGGTATCTAAACGCGTGGTATAGAGTAGCGTATAGTCGGTCTAGACCAACTATAATTTTCTTACTTGTTTATTTAAGAATATTCTCAAGACAAATCCCCAAAATTATAAAATCGTCTATAAAAAAAACCCTTGTACCCAATCGAAATATTTTTTTTTTGTCTATTTCACCAGCACAAAAACCTAATGTTTGGGACCGAATCTTGCTGTCCTGGATATAAACGGAAAGTATTAGGAACAGACAAATTAAATACTCTGACTTGTTTTATTTAAAAACAATGCTAATAACCTGAGTTAAGTGTTTAATGTTTAATGAACTTAAGAGCATATTTATTTGGTATTAATATGAAAGTCTTTTAGGAACTTGACTAAAATGTGCAGATCTAATTCGGAAATTAATTCCAGAAGATTGTTATCTACGTATTTAATAATATTGCATGTTAATTTGACTTATCTAAAATACTTTGAGCAATTTAAAACTATTATTATCTAACAAAAATTAATACATGTGTACATGCAAATTTACGAGTACCTATGTATATAAATAGGATATACCCACCCGTCAATTTAACAATCCATTTAAACAAAGTAATGACAATTTGTTAATAGAATTGTTAAACATGTTACACACGTTATTCAACACAATAGCAACTACGAAACAGAATAATTTAAGAAATTAAGTAATTTTATACAAGTATAAAAAATTGGAATAAATAAATAGTCAGCCGAGATACAGAAGAATTTTAATGATATTTAAATATGAATTTTATTTGTGGCTGCGGTTGTCTAAATATGTCGTTTGTTTCTAGATTATTCATACAGTGAAACCTCGATAAATGCTTATAATAGATATGATTTAAAAAAAATAAATGAATTGTCGCCTGCTTCCATGTTTCTAAGAATTTATGCCCATATAAAAGTTTTAATCTCTGAATTGCATGTTCAATAACTGAAAACCCTTAACACATTTTAATCGATTCAATTTATTTTCGATTCATCATATTCTTAAAATAATTCATTCGTATTTTCGGAACCTTTTTTATTCAATATGAAATATATATATATGGGACGTTCTGTGTCAAACGGAACAACGCTCGGAACAAAATCCCGACTGATAAACGATTAACGATTTTGGGCTTGAAGTTTTCGTTCTTGAATCCGTTTTCTGATTTTGAAAATTTCAAAATGGCGGTTCAAAATAGCGTCTAGAAATCCAAGAAAAATCTCAAATTGTTGGTAAAGGATGGCTCTAAAAATTTGATATGATAGGCTGGTCAAATTCAAGATGGCGGATTCAAGATGGCGGCTCGTACCAGGTGGAAAATGTGTTTGTCGAAAAATGAACCAAATTTCGTCCAATTCAGTATAGAGGGGTTTTCGGGGTCGCTGAAAAAAAAGATTTACGAAATTCAAAGATGGCGCCCCACTAATGCGCATGCATTATTCAACTATTCAACTATTTGAGCTGGAATTTGGTGTTCAGGGGTTTTAGAGGTTGCTGATCACAAGTATGACTACAGATTCTATTTTTTTATACATTATACCACTAAGTGGTTTGGGTATAATGACTTTGTGCTGCTGTTTGTAACTACCAAAAATACTTAACCTAGACCCATCTTTTATTATACCGATCGACTCAGAATCACTTCCTGAGTCGATTTAGCGATGACCGTCTGTCTGTCCGTCTGTCCATGTAAACCTTGTAATCAAACTACAGGTCGAAAATATTATGAAATTTGGTATATAAGCTTTTATCGGCCATAGGTTGAACGCTGTTGAAATTGGTGAGAATCGGTCCATGTTCAGACCTAGCCCCCATACAAAAGACCCCTATTTAATCGACATAAATTGCCATAAGAACCAACTTGTCATGCAGATCTTAGTCAAATTAGGTTTATATGAGTTTATTACATCCATTAATGAGTAGTTCAAAAATGATCCCTATGGGACAACTCTTAGTTATATGCCCCATATAGAGCTGCTTCCCGATCTTCACTTAAATCTATCAAAAAACAAAAATATTGCAGTGATTCTTCTTAAAATTTTGTTTGTATATATTTTTGCAAAATACAAGAGACTTTACCAAACATGGCCAGGATCGGTCTATTTTTGGGCCTAGTCCCCATATAGATATAGCATCCGATATGAACTTTTTCATATCTGCAGCCAAAAAAATTAATAAAAATCCCACTCAAATTTGGTTTATGCTTATTTTCTATATCCAGTTAGTTGGGTCTAAGAGATAGGGTCTCTAAACGCATGGTATAGGGTATCGTATAGTCGGTCTAGACCGGTTATAATTTTCTTACTTGTTTTTTTTTTATTATTTTATTTATTTTTTTTTTTTTTGTTCTTTTTTGGATTTTTAAATTTTTTTATTGTTTTATCATCTTGGAAATTTGTGAATACTGTAGTCATACTTGTGATCAGCACCCTCGAAAACCCCTCACATCGTGAATCTGATGTCTAAAAAAAATTCACTGAAGTCCCAACTTCTAACTTAAGTCCCTTTTAAAATCTTCATATGACACTTAATATTTGTGTTAAGTTCATGATAGATATGGCAATAGCCATGGATCATGGCATTTAACAATCGCGGTATCTGAGGTCCCACTGTATGTATTATTGTGAAGTGCCGATTGCTTAAGCACAAGTTTAGAAAACTGTATGTGTGTCTATCTAAATAATAAACAATTTACGTATTAAGAAAACAAATATCTTTATATAGGCATCCTAATTAAAAATAACGGAAAAAGCTGGACACATTATTTATGTATGTATGTACATTAGGTTGTCCCAAAAAAAATTTGTTTTTGGATTTTCATGGGTCCCCCAGCATTTTGTTTTAAGTTTATAGGGTAAAGTATTTTTGTGATTTTTTTCAGAGGTTTAGAGGTCGCTAAAGTCGAATTTTACCCAAACATCGGGTTTTCCGGACATTTTTTGAGTTTTATTTATTACTTGGCCCATAACCACGATTTTCTTTGTTACGAAGTCAATATTTTAAAAGAAAAATGTTCAAACTTTACTTTTCTGTGTAGAAATCATAAGTTTCGGAAATTTTTTTGCTCATTTGAGTACCCTTAATGACATTTTTTTTTTAAATTTTGCATAAATTTTGAAAGTAATGCTTTGTAACTTTTCAAATTTCTATCAAAGTTAAAAAATCTAATGGCGCAGTTTAAAAGGTGGATAAAGACTGAGGCATTTAAAAAAATTAATATCCGTAGCCAGCCTAGCCTTTTGGAAGCATGCAACATATCCGTTGATTTTTTGCAAACAGATCCGGAAAAATGGCATAACAACAAATCTTTTAGTGAAGCAAAGAATAAAGTTCAGCAATTGCACGTGGTAAATGATGTCGCAGAACGCGGCGTGGCCTCGGCTCATTCTTATATTAATGTAACAACTTCTGAAACAGACTTTCAGGGCATAAAAATACATCGTAAAAGCTCTAATAAATAATTACAAAGTAAAAAAAAATATTTTTTTAATTTATTTTGGGTATAAGAAGTAAGCTGCCTAGAGTTTTGGGAGGGGTATAAGAAAATTTCAACATCAACCATATTGACTCTCATAGCAACAGAACAAAAAACCACCCATATTTAATATTTGAAAAGAAAAAATAAAAATTAACATTAAAACAAATCCGATGCATAACTGGCAAACACTTTAGAATATTTTTAGTTTCACAAAATGGGTACAAAGCGTAAAAAGAAAATTTTATTGGAACGGTAAGAGCAAATTCAATATTTTTTTTTTAATGCGTCAGTCTTTATCCACCTTTTAAACTGCGTCATTAGTTTTTTTTAACTTTGATAGAAATTTTAAAAGTTACAAAGCATTACTTTTAAAATTTATGCAAAATTTACGAAAAAATGTCATTAAGGGGACTCAAATAAGCAAAAAATATACCGAAACGATTTCTACACAGAAAAGTAAAGTTTGAACACTTTTCTTTTAAAATATTGACTTCGTAACAAAGAAAATTGTGGTTGTGGGCCAAGTAGTAAGTAAAACTCAAAAAATGTCCGGAAACCCCAATTTTTGGGTAAAATTCGACTTTAGCGACCTCTTACGAAAAATCTGAAAAAATCTGAAAAAAACTTGTTTTTATTTATTTTTTAACAAAATGTTCTTATAACAAAGATAACACTAGTCAACAGTCAAAATGTACTCGGGATGCGATAATTTTTTCTGTGTAGATAACCTTGACATGAGCTCGAAAAACGCAATAAAAAATTTTTTTTTCGTTTGGTTTTTTTTTTTTTTTTTTTTTTTAAATTTTAAAAATTTTTTTTTGGTTAATTTGTTTCGTCCGGCATAACTCGGGAACCACTAGCCCGATTTAATTGAATTAAATTGTAAAAAATTTAAAATTACAATTCCCTTAATCTGTTTATATATTGTTTTCCTATACAAGCAACAGTTTCCAAGTTAAAAATGAATATATAAAGGAAAAAACTTATTTTTGCCTAAAAATTCAAATTTTTTTTTTTTTTTAAATCCATAAAAAATCCCAAATGAAAAAAAATTTCAAATCTTATTACTTTTACGTAAAGATACATAACCTATGAGCAAAATAAGAGAAAGATCATGAAAATCGATGCACGCGTTTCGCTTTTATTCGCAATTGAGTAAAGGTATGAATTTAAAAAATTTGCTCGACATATGCACAACTTTGTCTATGGTAAGGTTTTTTCTTTTTTATTACAAAAAAAATTAAAATTTGTTGGGTGACAAAAATATATAACTTTAAATTAAAAAACAATTCGATATATGTACAAGAAATTATCCTAAGGATATCAACATTAATTAATTATAAAAAAGTTTTAAAAAAAAATATCTAAACACAAAAATAAAAACCTTCAAATTAAAAATAATTATGTGCTTTTGTCTTTCTTTTATATTGTTGTGGGTCTGTTTCTCTTATTAGGAACGCTTGGAAAAAACAAGCGTTATTTTTCACCTAAATTGAGAGATTCATTTGAAGAGAGCTTCAATTTAAAGGTCTCAAACATAGATGAGCGGTGGACACCAAGTGCTCTATGTCCAAGGTGCTACGTACAGCTAAGTGACTCAAGGTAAGTGTAGATTACGAAATTCAAGAACATATATAACTTATTATTGCAATTCTTTCAGACGACAGCCGAGAATCATCATGCCAATGCTTTGGAGAGCTCCGCTTTGCCATGCAACAGATTGCTACTTCTGTCTTAGCAAAAAAACAGGCGTGGGAAAAAATATACGATGGACTTACGCTGCTGTTTCAACAGTGAATTTTCCAGTGCCATTTTCCAAAGAACCAGTGGACCCGCAACCGCCCGTTTCAAGATGGGCATCTAATAATGAGGCGATACATCCATCATCAGATCCGGAGACAGTAGGAACCACATCAGAATGCGAGTCAACATATACATTGCATGGAGGTCAACGCTTATGTTCCCAAGCAGAACTGAACGATTGGGTTAGAGAATTGAAACTCTCCAAGGAAGATGCAGAGTTGCATGCATCGCGCATGAAACAGTTCGGTTTCTTGGCTCCTGGTGTGGTGACAACAATCTACAGGAAGCGTCATGAACCATACGCAAGGTACTACACAAAAAAAGACAACATCTGTTTTTGTAAGGACATTCCCGGATTATTTGGTGAACTCGGGTACTCTTACGATCCAGGAGAGTGGCGTCTTTTCATCGACAGCAACAAGCAGAGCCTTAAAGCAATTTTACTGCACAACGGCAACAAGAAACCTTCGATTCCAATTGCTCATGCCGTTGACACCAAGGAAACATACGAAGTCATGGACAATCTACTAAAGTGCCTTAACTATGAGAAACACGATTGGAAAGTTTGTGCCGACCTTAAGGTTATCGGTATCCTTTGTGGATTACAAGGTGGATTCACAAAGTACTGTTGTTTTCTCTGCCTTTGGGACAGCCGCGATCGTCAACATCATTACACCAGGAGGAGTTGGACAGAAAGAGTTAACTTCATCCCCGGCAGCGACAACGTGAAATATACACCACTCATAAAAAAGGAAAATGTTTTTCTCCCACCTCTTCACATAAAGCTCATAAAAAACTTCGTGAAAGCTATCAACAAAGATGGCGAAGCGTTCGCCTATTTAAAAACCATTTTTCCTCACCTTTCATCGGCAAAGATTAAGG
The DNA here is from genome assembly GCA_963682025.1 of Cordilura impudica. Lineage (NCBI taxonomy): Eukaryota > Metazoa > Arthropoda > Insecta > Diptera > Scathophagidae > Cordilura > Cordilura impudica. The sequence continues at coordinate 53,849,144 of OY821521.1, forward strand.
AAGGCGTTTTCGACGGTCCGCAAATTAAAAAGTTGTTGCAAGACCAACAGTTTGAACACATTTTATCACCAAATGAAGCTGCAGCTTGGAACTCATTTCGGCAAATTGTTTCCGGATTTCTTGGAAACAACAAAAGCTCAAATTACAGAGAGATCGTCGAACAACTACTCCAAAATTATAAAAAAATTGGAGCAAATATGTCGCTTAAGATACATTTTCTACACTCGCACTTGGACTTCTTTCCGGACAACCTGGGCGATGTGAGTGACGAGCATGGTGAGCGTTTTCATCAGCAAATGAAAGAAATTGAGCACCGATACCAAGGATTTTGGAACGAAGCTATGATGGGGGACTATATCTGGTTCCTAATAAGAGAAACAGACCCACAACAATATAAAAGAAAGACAAAAGCACATAATTATTTTTAATTTGAAGGTTTTTATTTTTGTGTTTAGATATTTTTTTTTAAAACTTTTTTATAATTAATTAATGTTGATATCCTTAGGATAATTTCTTGTACATATATCGAATTGTTTTTTAATTTAAAGTCATATATTTTTGTCACCCAACAAATTTTAATTTTTTTTGTAATAAAAAAGAAAAAACCTTACCATAGACAAAGTTGTGCATATGTCGAGCAAATTTTTTAAATTCATACCTTTACTCAATTGCGAATAAAAGCGAAACGCGTGCATCGATTTTCATGATCTTTCTCTTATTTTGCTCATAGGTTATGTATCTTTACGTAAAAGTAATAAGATTTGAAATTTTTTTTCATTTGGGATTTTTTATGGATTTAAAAAAAAAAAAAAATTTAAATTTTTAGGCAAAAATAAGTTTTTTCCTTTATATATTCATTTTTAACTTGGAAACTGTTGCTTGTATAGGAAAACAATATATAAACAGATTAAGGGAATTGTAATTTTAAATTTTTTACAATTTAATTCAATTAAATCGGGCTAGTGGTTCCCGAGTTATGCTGGACGAAACAAATTAACCAAAAAAAAATTTTTAAAATTTAAAAAAAAAAAAAAAAAAAAAACCAAACGAAAAAAAAATTTTTTATTGCGTTTTTCGAGCTCATGTCAAGGTTATCTACACAGAAAAAATTATCGCATCCGGAGTACATGAAATTTTTTTCATTTTGTTGAGTAGTGTAATCTTTTAACAACCAATGACCTTAAGCCGAATTACATTCACCCTTCAACAACATAACAGGTCAACAAAAATCTAAATTATCAACAAATCTGAAAAAAATCACAAAAATACTTCACACCATAAACTTTTAAAAAAAAAGCTGGGGGACAATTTTTTTTTGGGGACACCCTAATGTACACATACACTCATACACTCCAATGATAACCGCAAGCGGTAAATAATAATTAATGACCGCGAAACGCTAGATATTAGTATGAAACAATATAAAATTTCTTGGGCGTCAGTTGAAAATAGATACATTTCGTTATATAAACCGATATTCTATAAAAAGAAAAGTAACGAAACGATTAAAATTTGTATGAAAAATTCAAAACTTTAAAAATTTTTCAAATTTTTTCATATAAATTTTATACCGTTTCGTTTTATAGAATGATCGAATTCATATGTTCTTATGAACCGTTTATTCATACTATATTTCGTGTAGAATTGTTTCGGGGAATTTGGGACATAAGCGTTTATCTGCTAAGGAGGGAAAGAAAATGTACTTTTTTAAGAAAAGGTATTTTTTTAAGAAAATATATTTTTTTAAGAAAATATATTTTTTTAAGAAGAGATACATTTTTAAGAAAATATATTTTTTTATTAAAATTTAATTTTATTAAGAAATAGTTCTTTTTAAGATAAGGTACTTTTTAAAAAAATTGGCTTTTTTAAGAAAATGTACTTTTTAGGAGTAAATTATTTTTTAAAAAGATCCTTTTTTTGAAAAAGTACTATTTTAAGAAAATATCAATTAAGAAATTGTAATTTTTCGTGAAAATTTCCTCTAAAAAAATACTTTTAAAAGCAAATGTACTTGTATCTGAAAAGATACTTTTTTAAGAAAAGATACATTTTTAAGAAAAGATATACTTTTTAAGTAAATGTACTTTTATAAGAAAATGTACTTTTTTAAGAAAAGGTACGTTTTGAACACAAATTACTTTTTTTAGAAAATTTTCTTCTTTAAGAAAATTTACTTTGTAAGAATAAATCTATCTTTAAATACAGTCCTTTTTAAGAAAATGTAATTTTAAAGAAAGGATACTTTTTTTCAGAAAACGTCCTTTTTAATAAAAAGCTTTTAAGGAAATCCACTTTGTTTGGAAAAGATTCTTTATTAAGAAAGTACCTATTTGAAGAAAATGTAACTTTTTAAAAAACTGTACGTTTTAAAGAAAAGTTACTTTTTAACAAAACGCACTTTTTTAAGAAAAAGTACTTTTTAAGAAAATTTACTTTTTAGCAATAAAAAATTTTTGAAGGCGGTCCTTTTCTAAAAACAGATAGTTTGGAAGAAAATGTACTTTTTTAAGAAAAATTTACCTTCTTAAGAAAATTTACTTTTTTAAGAGAATAAAAAATAATAAAATTTACTTTTTTAAGAAAACGGAATTTTTAAAAAATTGTACTTCTTAAGAATAAATCTATTTTTTAAAAACGGTCTTTTTTAAGAATATATATAGTTTTAAAGCAAATATACTTTTTTTTCCTGAAAAGGTACTTTTTATACCCTATACCACTATGTGGTTTGGGTACAATGACTTTGTGCTGCTGTTTGTAACTACCAAAAATATTTGACCTAGACCCATCTTTTAATATACCGATCGAATCAGAATCACTATCTGATTCGATTTAACGATGTCCGTCCGTCCGTCCGTCCGTCTGTGTGTCCATGTAAAGCTTGTAATCATACTGCAGGTCGGCCATAGGATGAACGCTATTGAAATTGGTGAGAATCGGTCCATGTTCAGACCTAGCCCCCATACAAATGACCCCTATGAAATCAACATAAATTGCCATAAGATCCAAATTATCATATAAATCTTAGTCAAATTGGGTTTGTATGTATTTATTACATCCATTAATCAGTAGTCCAAAAATAATCCCTATTGGACAACTCTTAGTCATAGGCCTCATATAGAGCTGCTTCCTGATCTTCACTTAAATCTATCAAAAAACAAAAATATTGCACTGATTCTTCTCAAATTTTGTTTGTATATATTTTTGCAAAATACAAGAGACTTTACCAAACATGGTCAGGATCGGTCCATTTTGGGGTCTAGTCCCCATATAGATATAGCATCCGATATGAACTTTTTCATATCTGCAGCCCAAAAAATTAATAAAAATCCCACTCAAATTCGGTTTATGCTTATTTTCTATGTCCAGTTAGTTGGGCCTGAGAGATAGGGTCTCTAAACGCATGGTATACGGTATCGTATAGTCGGTCTAAACCGACCATAATTTTCTTACTTGTTAGTAATAAATAATCTTTTAAAAAAAAATTTTTTTTTAAGTACTTTTCTTAAAAAATACCTTTTTCAAAAAAGTGTTTTTTTCTTAAAAGAGTACATTTTCTTTCAAACTGCCCTTTTTTAAAAAAGGACCTTTTTTAAAAATAGATTTAGTCTTAAAAAGTAAATTTTCTTAAAAAGTACATTTTCTTAAAAAGTACATTTTCTTAAATATTACATTTTCTTAAAAAGTACATTTTCCTAAAGAAGTGACCCTTCTTAGAAAAGTACCTTTCTTAGAAAAGTACATTTTTTTTAAATACCTTGTTTTAAAAAAGCATCTTTTCTTAAAAGTTCCCGTTCCTAAAAAATACTTTTTTAAGAATAGCTGCTATTTAAAAAAAACATACTTTTTTAAGAAATGTTCATTTCAGATAAAGACTTGAGCTCCAACCATACTGGGCGAGTTTAAAATGTACAATCAATATTTGTAAACAAAAAGATATTCAATTCAAAAAAGTCAGTTTTAAGTCAGTGTAAAAATCTGTTAAAACCTTTACTGTTATTCATCTTCACATAATTAAAAAAATATTAATAATAATACTTATTATTGAATTATATTTCCAGATGGGTTGTTTTATTCTCACATCCCGCTGATTTTACACCCGTCTGCACCACTGAATTGGGCCGTATTGCCGTACATGCCCCAGAATTCGAAAAGCGTAATGCCAAATGTTTGGCACATTCTGTGGATCAATTGAACTCCCATGTCGACTGGGTTAATGACATTAAATCCTACTGTTTGGATATTCCCGGGGATTTCCCCTATCCCATTATTGCCGATCCCGATCGTGAATTGGCTGTACAATTCGGCATGTTGGACGAAGAACAAAGACGAGATCCTGAAGTTGGCAAAACCATTCGTGCTTTATTTATCATTAGTCCTGATCATAAAGTACGCTTGTCGATGTTCTATCCCATGTCCACCGGTCGTAATGTAGAGTAAGTATATTTTGATTAAAAGGAAAAAACTAAAAAAAGACAACTATTTACAATGAAAGAAATTTCTTTGAAATTGCAGTGAAATTTTACGTTGCATTGATTCTTTACAATTGACCGATCGTCTTAAGGTTATTGCTACTCCTGCTAATTGGACTGTAAGTTAAATCCTAAAATATCTCGAAAATGCTCTACAAAACTTAATTGTTTTCTTTCTATTTATAGCCTGGTACCAAAGTGATGATTATTCCTTCAGTGACTGATGAAGAAGCTGACAAATTGTTCCCCAAAGGCTACGATAAGGTGACTATGCCTTCAGGCGTTAATTACGTTCGAACTACTGAAAATTATTAAAATTATTATTATTTATTATTATTTTTTATGTTTCTTTTTAATTTCAAAAGTAAAAAATAAATGAAACTATTAAAAAATATATATGTATATGTACTTATGTATATATGTATAAAACAATACATATTTTAGAATAGTCATTCAGAAAATATCAATTGAAATGGCGAGAAACTTTCAATTGAAAGAGATACATTCAGGAGATTCGTATTAGAAATTTCGGATGATTTTTTAACTCTCTTGTTATTAAATTATTCATTCTTTGAGTCGTTCTCTGGAGCCTGGTCCCTTAATATTGAGTTACATTCGATCGGAAAAATCTGAAACATCCCTATAATAACAATTGTTTCAATTGTTTCAACCAAATTTATTAAAAAATCTAAAATAATTCATTTGCAGTTATAAAAAAATAAAAATAAAAGGATAATAATAAAAACTAGCAGATTCCAGCACTCGAAATTGGAGTGCAACTTCTAGGAAGCTATTTTTTCAACTTAGCCAGTTCACAGACCAACACTTTTATGGTTTATTATTATTGCGAGTGAAGATAACAAACTCATTAACAAACACATTACCAAATTTAAGAAAACACACATAGCATATGTGTAATTTTATGTATGTGTTAGTAGCAACTTTAAATGTAATTTATTCAAAATAAAGGGAAAAATTTTAAAATCTGTAAGTCTGCAAAATGGCTAAAAAGAAATACCTTTCAAATAATATATGTCTGATCAAAATCGGGATAAAACGGTAGAACAAAACATCGCATAGCCTATTAATATTATAGATAAAAAAAATAAAAATAAAAAAGATAGTAATAAAATAGAAAACAGAGAAATTTTATATGGTTTATGACTTAATTTCGTTTTTTTTTCGATCGCGAGTTGGTAATGTTTTAATTCTTAGATGTACACGTTGAAGAACATGTTCTGTTTTTTTAACAGTACACATGAAAGAAAACGAACTTAAAATAAAGCTACACTCGAATCAGTGCGGTTTATGTGTGTACGAAACAAAAAAATACGTGATAGAAAAATGTTTGTGTAGATAACGAAATATTAAAACGAAACACAGTCATGATTGTGTTGGGCACCGTACACAATTTAGAAACACACATAATTGATATGAAAATAAAAATATGTGTTGGCTGCTTTAGAACAGAACATTGGTGCTTCATATGTGTATTTTCTGAACCTTGCTTAAAATTGGCCTATAAATACCATAGATTCATGCAATCAGCAAATACGACCACGATTAAATGATAAAAGCATAAATGTGTTATATTTTCTAAATGCGTTATATTTTCTAATAAGAAAATTTGAATTAAATTTGAATTTATCAAGAAGTCGATAAGTAATAAATATGTATGCATATTTTGCAATCAATAGATGTGCAAACTCTAAAAAAAAAAATATAAAATTAACAAAAAATGCTGTTGAAGTCTACATGCTCATTAATAAAACTGCAAGCACCGAAACTTCACTAGAGCTTACCAACAACAATTTTGTATAGTTCATTTGAGGAATGAAATTAGAAGCTTAAAAATGCATTAATTTAACTGTTATTCTTTTTTTACAAAACACAAAATATGGCATCAAAGGTTTCGTCCGTGGTGAGTAGACTGATGTGCTATACACCGATTTTATTAAAGCTTTTGATTTTGTAGATCAAAGTATTTTGCTTCTCAAACTAAGACTCATTGGCTTACAAGAATCTATTATTTAGTGGATTGAATCGTATCTTACATTTAGATCTCAAAGGTTGATGTTTCGCAGTATTGATGTAAAACTACACTGTGGAACAAATTCAGGTTAGCAAAAGTTAGGTCGATTCTGAGAGTGAGGGGTGAAAATAGAGGCTAAATTAGAAGACCCGTATCGCGGCGTTTGTTTATGTTAGTTCGATTTTTTTTAATCGACCTTCGAACTTTGCAGTCAAATACCGATTTTCAGCATATTGTTTATATGGTTTTTTGGCTATAACTCGTAGACTAATTGATATTTCTTCAATCTGTAAAAGCCAAATTATTGCTAGAGACCTGTGCAACAATTAAAATTTTTTAAAAATTAATTTAGAAAATTTTTGTGGTGATTATGAAGCAAAAAGTTGGAAAAATTATTTTTTTTTTCATGGTTTTTGAAAATATTTTCCACAAAACTAAGCCTTTTTTGCTTTCTGTTTGATCTATAATATGCTTCTCCGTTTCTTCAATAAATTTCATTTGAAAAGAAAATGGTCTTAGTCGATAATTTCCGTTAAAAATCCCAAAACCATTAAATAACAAGTAAGAAAATTATAGTCGGTCTAGACCGACTATACGATACCCTATACCATGCGTTCAGAGACCCTATCTCTTAGGCCCAACTAACTGGACATAGAAAATAGGCAAAAACCAAATTTGCGTGGGTTTTTATTAATTTTTTTGGCTGCAGATATGAAAAAGTTCATATCGGATGCTATATCTATATGGGGACTAGGTCCAAAAATGGACCGATCCTGATCATGTTTGGTAAAGTCTCTTGTATTTTGCGAAAATAAATACAAACAAAATCTGAGAAGAATCAGTGCAATATTTTTGTTTTTTAATAGATTTAAGTGAAGATCGGGAAGCAGATCTATATGGGGCCAAAGGGATCATTTTTGGACTACTCATTAATTAACGTAATAAACGCATACAAAACCCAATTTGAGTAAGATCTCTATGACAATTTGGATCTCATGGCAATTTATGTCGATTTCATAGGGGTAATTTGTATGGGGGCTAGGTCTGAACATGGACCGATTCTCACCAATTTCAATAGCGTTTATCCCATGGCCGATAAAAGCTTATATACCAAATTTCATCAAAATATATTCATATTTGCGACCTGCAGTTTGATTACAAGCTTTACATGGACACACAGACGGACGGACGGACGGACGGACGGACGGACATTGTTAAATCAACTCAGAAAGTGATTCTGATTCGATCGGTACAATTAAAGATGGGTCTAGGTCAAATATTTTTGGTTGTTACAAACAGCAGCACAAAGTCATTATACCCAAACCACATAGTGGTATCGGGTATAAATAGCGATTTAGATAGAAGTAATTAAAAAGGGAAGTTCCAAGAATTAGGAATTAGTAAAACAACTTTTTTGTTTTCAACCACCGCACAGGTAGCGATTTTTTTTATTTCGTACAAGCGAACTAATTTCAAAAATGAAGATTCAGTTAAGACTCGGAACTCAGCCGAAGCTGATGTCTTTTATTTCATTATTCATTTTGTGAGTGATTTAAGTTAAGTGCATCGGTTTCATAAAAATAACAAAAAAAAAAACATTGTATAATATATATTGTATTAAAAATGTCGGAACCAAAATGTAAAATGGACCAGTTTTGTAATGTTTGTGGACGTTTCATAGCAAGCGATGAAAAATATGGCAATGCGAGTGATTTTTTTTTTTTTTTTGAAGCCTATAAAGGTGCTATTACACGAAGTGTTTTTTACATATGTACTTTCACTTTTTTTATCCATATGAAATTCCTCATGTCTGTCAAAATTGTCTTTTACATACGATTCATAATTTTTGCTATCACACGTGCATATGTATTTCCGTATGACATAACCTCTAAATGTTGATTTAATTTGTGAATTTACAAAAATTTATTGTTAAAAATAATATATATATTTTTTAATTGTTAATTAATACTAAACAATTTATTTTTCTTTCAATATTAATCTTTTAAATTTACTCTGTTTTTCTTTCGCCACAAGCAGTGTTGTATTTTCAAATGTTTGTCATGCACAAATAGAACCTGTTCTAATTGAAAAATGTACATGTGATTTTCCTCATGTATTGTACATAAACAATGTTTCATATGTATCACACGATGTGTACAACTTTTGTTGTGGGAAAATTTGGCAGTACATATGTAAAAAACACATCATGTAATAGCACCTTAAACAATATTTCTCGCAAGAGTTTATCACTGACGTAAACTATGCCCCTAAAAAAGTTTGCTTTAATTGCTATTCAACTCTTATGCAATGGAAAAGTGAAAAGAAGAAGGCTATGCCTTTTGGTATACCAATGATGTGGTTAGACAACAGCCCGCATCAAAAAGAAAATTGCTATGGATGTATCAACTACCATAAAACTTTGAATAGAAGGAAAGCAAAGATTAAAACTTATATAACAGTGCCAAGTGTCCAATTACCATTACCGCACTCAGAATTCGTTCCAGTACCAACATACCGAAGTATTCATCTTCAAACAGATATCAGTACTACAACCGCCGCTGCTACATCCATGAATTTCTTCTCAGAATACGACCCTGGTGAAGGTACATCCTATGAAACATCAAAGGACCCAATCCTAGTCACACAAAACCAATTGGATGGAATTGTTGCAAATTTGTGTTTGACTCAGAAAAAATCAGAACTACTGGCTTCATTTTTGAAAGGAAATAATTTGCTGGCGAAAGGTACCAAAGTAACAGCATATCGATGTTGATCCACAGCCGCCTGCTAAACGGCAACTGGCCAAATCATTAATTTAATTTATTTAATTTTTTTACTTAAAACTTTTCGTAACTAACATTTCAAAAATATATTTTTTTCCATATTTTTATAATTTCTTTTTCAATGTTTCTTCAAAACCAACAATATTCTCGCAACAATTGGTACATAAAAAATGAGAAGTAAATTAATATTAAGCTGGAAAACGCAAGTTTTGTATTATGATTGTTTTCTTTTCAAATGAAATTTATTGAAGAAACTGAGAAGCATATTATAGATCCAACAGAAAGCAAAAAAGCATTAGTTTTGTGGAAAATATTTTCAAAAATCATGAAAAAAATTATTTTTCCAACATTTTTTTAAATTTTGATTGTTGCACAGGTGTCTAGCAATAATTTTGCTTTTACAGATTGAAAAAATATCAATTAGTCGACGAGTTATAGCCAAAAAACCATATAAACAATATGCTGAAAATCGGCATTTGACTGCAACGTTCGAAGGTCGATTAAAAAAAAATTCGAACTAACATAAACAAACGCCGCGATACGGGTCTTCTAATTTAGCCTCTATTTTCACCCCTCTTTCTCAGAATCGATCTAACTTTTGCTAAACTGAATTTGTTCCACAGTGTTACGCTAATTCCTATCCTTTCCGCAGAATTTGTCATGATTATAATGTCTTACACAATTTCGTTGATTTCAAATGTACTGTATTGAAAGTAAAGCGCGATATAATTGAATACCTCAATTAACTCTTTTTTTAAAGTTTGTCTATTCCTAATATTAACTGATGACATAGTCCGTAGCTAATTTACGACCACACAATCGGTGGGTAAGTGTGAGGCGGGGTTCTGTCGTACAAAAAAAACAAAAAAAATCAACTTAATTGAAGTGCAAAACTAATTTCTTAGAAATATATTTTGCACTATGTATTGTTTCCGAACAGTTTTTCTGCTGGTTTCATTTTACATTGCTATATGTAAACATTAGAGTCACTGTTTGTTTATAGAAAATTTCAAAACGAACTGTGTGGATCAGAATAAACTGTTCTATAATTTTAAAGTAGAAGTATGAGTGAATATGTATGCAACTTTAACAAGGACTGATACCGATAGGTTCAAAAACATAAAATATATTAAACTTAACGAACAATTACCCCTTAAATTTTCTTATTTAAATTATAGAAAGCACTTTTTTTTATTTATCAAATACTTGGCAGCACTTTTTCTTTTGCATTTTATAAACCACAACTATTGCAAAGCTTTACCAATCCGAAAAGTATATTTCAAACTCAGCTAAACGATTTTACTGGATTACTTTGTGCTTATATTTTATATTACTCATAAAAAACATTAATTTAGCTTTAATTAAAAACCAGATTTGGTTAAATTCATGCACTATTACTATTTAAAACAATTATCACAAATTACTTTAAATTAAAACAGCGACCGTTTACCGTTAATGAAGCTGTTTATACCCTATACCACTATGTGGTCTGGGTATAATGACTTTGTGCTGCTGTTTGTAACTCCCAAAAATATTTGACCTAGACCCATTTTTTATTATACCGATCGAATCAGAATCATTTTTTGAGTCGATTTAACAATGTCCGTCCGTCCTTCCGTCCGTCTGTGTGTCCATGTAAACCTTGTAATCAAACTGCAGGTCGCAAATATGAATATATTTTGATGAAATTTGGTATATAAGCTTTCATCGGCCATGGGATGAACGCTATTGAAATTGGTGAGAAGCGGTCCATGTTCAGACCTAGCCGACATAAATTGCCATAAGATCCAAATTGTCGTATAGATCTTAGTCAAATTGGGTTTGTACGTGTTTATTACATCCATTAATGAGTAGTCCAAAAACGATCCCTATGGGACAACTCTCAGTCATAGGCCCCATATAGAGATGCTTCCCGATCTTCAATTAAATCTATCAAAAAACAAAAATATTGCACTGATTCATCTCAAATTTTGTTTGTATATATTTTTCCAAAATACAAGAGACTTTGCCAACCATGGTCAGGATCTGTCCATTTTTGGACCTAGTCCCCATATGGACATAGCATCCGATATGAAGTTTTTCATATATGCAGCCAAAAAATTAATAAAAATGCCACTCAAATTTAGTTTATGCTTATTTTCTATATCCAATTAGTTGGGCCTAAGAGATAGGGTCTCTAAGCGCATGGTATAGGGTGTCGTATAGTCGGTCAAGACCGACTATTATTTTCTTACTTGTTTTATACCGTTTTTTTTTTTTTTTTCTGGGAAAAAAATTAATTTGTTCGTTTTTTCCTTCTTCAAGACGATGTACTAAATGGCACTTCAGCATCAAGCATTATGGTGGTTTAGTGAAAAATTTTTTTGTATGTATGCGTCGGTGAGTGTTGCTTAGAAAATAAATAAATATTTGTATTGCTGTTTGGTTGAAGGTTTGTATCTTGGCTAAGCAAATACAAGAAAATCGTTATGCTAGATGTATAAGTTTAGTAACATGGCACAAGTTTTAGTATATTTGCGTCATATGAAATCCAAATAGCCGCAAGTTACAAAAAATTCTAAATCGACTTTTTGATTGATTATGATGAACCGTATCAAGATACATGTGCCTGCTAAATTTTACACTCATCAGACTAAAAGCGAAAATTTCATTAACGAAATTCTAAAAGCCCTAAATGCAAGCGTAAAAAATTAATAGACCAAACAGGTAACTTACGCCTTTCGAAGAAAAATAAATAACGAATGCGAGAAAAGAAATGCATGTTTTGCTATTTTTTGCTTTTTTTATAAACAGTTTTTTTTTCTTTTCATGAGTTTCTAATAATCTTTCTTGAAGCAAGCAGTTTATCAAAGTAAATGAAAAAAATTTCGTTTAAAGTATATTAATTAAAAATCAATAGTGAAACAAATTTAAATAAATCAATGAACTAAAAAAAAACTTTGTGAGTCCGATCACAGGGGAGATGTTTAAACATCTAGTAATTAAAGTTTTTTTTAAGTTGGAAGTACTTGTGCTTTCAGTATATTTTTTCAAGTTAGAGTTGTCATACATTTAGCCTAGTTTAATTAGCTCTAATACTTCTTTTTGTTATATTTGTGATTGTGTTATACTTTTTGGTTGTTGAATTAGTTAATGTTGTGAAATTTTTAACGTTGTTATACTTTAGGGTTGTTGAATTAGCTGGAATAATCTTTACACCAATACACTCATACCTCACACCGTTTTTGTCTTACTCTGTTTTTGTGATTGTATTGTGATATATATTTCTACCCCCCTGAGCGATAGATTATAAAAAACATTTAAATGAAAATTACCGAATGATAGGCAAAATGTATACAGGCCTCAATAAAGGAATTGTGTGTGAAAAATACTTAAAAAACGGGGTTAAGATGTCAGTGTAAATATTGTGAAATATTCCAACTTTGCTGAAAATATACGCCAAGAAATATTTATTCGATTTTGGAATATGACGTGGAGAGAAAGAGGTGTATGTAACCAGTGAAGTAGAAGTTTTTGAAAAAACATGTAATCGTAACATATTTTCGCGACAATCGATAACTAAATGTTATTATTTGAATGGTAGGACAAAACGTTTGCCAGCCAGTGTTTATGCCAACTCTTGGAATAAATGAAAAATTAATAAGAAATTGGGTTGATGTAAACATTTTAAATAACGTACATTCGGTAGAAGTACTGCCGAAAAGAAAAACCCAGATTTGAGATAAATAAAATACGAGAAGCGTCTTAGCTTTAGCGAAACTTCAATCCTATTACCGACGGCAATACACAAAAAAGGTTTATTTTCAAACAGATTTTATATCAACAGCCAAGTTTATAAATTATATTGTGAAGAATGCGTTCTGAATTAATATTGAATATGTTAAGGTTTCCCGAAAGTCTCAATTTCCGCTCAGCGCCCATCACCTTACTTATCCGTTTTTTGTGGATTATGATTCTCTTCGTAAGCTTTACTCTTCTAATCCTCCATTGTCAATACAACAAAGATATTTTACAGAAAACAAAAGCTGGAGATCTCACCGTCGACAAGATTTGAGCATTGGGATATGATCTGTCTGGAACTATTTATTTTAAAACAAATATTAAAGAGGATTATGCAAGTATTCCACATCGAAGTGCAAAAAATAGCCTTGACAGCGAACCTGCTCCATTACATACTCACAGATTAAAAGTTTATAAGAAAAAGTGGGAACATCTTAATGATCTTAAATTTTTCATCCAGAAGATTGACATGCTTTTTATACTAATTCTCCCTATGAAAATTTATTTTTTTTTTTTTCATTTTTTTTCTTCTATTTTTTTTTTTTTTTTTTTGTTTATTTAAAATTCTGTTTTTTTTTTGTGAATTACTTATGTTTTATTAGGTTTTTATTATAAAAAAATTAATAATAAAGAAAATAAGAAAACATTTCCTAAAAATTACCAAAACAATTTTTTTTTTAATTTGCCTTACGAGCTTAGCGGTTTAACTAATCCTCAAAGCCGTAAGTAGGATTCATAACTCTGTAAATAGTACAAAAAAAGTGGAAATTTTTCTTCATATACTAATTCGATAATAAAAAATAAGCTTAACCTGAAAAAATTTTGTTTATTTTTTATTTAAGAAAGTTTTTCGCTTCTCCTGTAAAATCTTGTTAATGTAGCTTACGGCTTTTTGGATTTCATATGGACGATATGAAGGTCAATAAAAACTTTAGTGTTAATTTTTGAAAGTTATATGCAAATTAATTATGTTTCATTTTTTGTTTACTTAAATATGTTTTTATAAACAATAAATACAATTAATTAATTATTAATATTAAAAAGTTAACTTTTGAGGTTATATCATTATGCGTAAAGGATTTTCATACTTAAATTTTATATCAAATTTTCCGGAAGAAAAATTTAAATACATATTTTTTATGCTTCATTAGAACACAAGTAAGGCGAATTTAATAATATTGTATTTAAAATAATTATATTATGTCAATTAAACAATCCTTTTGTGAAAATATTATTTTCTTAAGATTAGTTACAATAAAAAGTTAAGTAATTTAGGAAATTCCATGTATTTACATTTTTAATTTTTACCAGTTAGTTTTTATAGTCTTCCACGAGATTACTTTTGACGTAGTATTTTATTCTAGTTTTCAGATGACATTTTTTTGTATATTATTTTATACATTCAGTTAGAGGATGAACGATATAACTTTTTTTCTGTTGTAAACTTTTGGGAGTAGTATTCGATCTCATGCTATGAATTTTAGGTATTTTTATTTAATTTTAGCAGTTAATAAAAAAATTTAGTACCATCAAAAATTAGGTTATCGTGCTATAAAGCGAAACATAACGAAACGAAACAAAGTTTTATAAAAATTCCAAACTTTAAAATATTCTTCAAATCTTTTCATATAATTTTAAAACGTTTCGTTATATTTCGTTTTATAGAATGAGCCCATTAATTAAAAACTATCATCAGAGTGGTGAATAAAATTTAAAAATAATAGCAAATAATATATAAAACTTACCATTTTTTTTTCAATTTTCATTTTTATTGTATTTAACCAAAATGGCTAATCAATTTTCTTTATTTTTTTTTTAAATATTCACTTATTCATTTTCATTTATTTTATTATATTGATTTAATTTTGGATGTATAAATTTTACTTCTTAAATTAATTTAATTTTTAAACATTTAAAGTAATTTTTTCGCAACTTAACTTTTATTAAATTAAATTTAAATATAAAAATTCTACTTCTTTTCTCAATTTCACTTTCTTTTCTTTTAACGTTTTTTCTCAAAAAAAACTTTTACTTTACGAGAATATCACATTTTATTTCAATGATATTTTAATATTATATATATTTTCTTAACATGTGGCATCACTTTTTTCTTCACTACACTTTTGGCGCTTTATTAACCTTGTTGTTAAAAGCTTTTGTACACTTTGTAGATAACACACATTTTTTCACGACAAAAACTACTTAATTATATTACTTTATGCCAATATTTTATATAACACATAGAAACTATAAATAAGACAATAAATTTATTTCGTTTTAAACACTTGTGGTACTAAATATATATAATTAAAATCATTTGACTAATTTACCGACCGTTTCTCGTAACCGAAGAAGAAAACTAAGGAAATGAAAAAATGTGAAGCCAGATTTTTACATTGTGTGTCAGTACAAAGATGTTGCCAGATTTGGTTAATAAAAAATAAAACTTACAATTTGAACAACATATGTTAAATATGTCCACTTTGTATTTGAAGATTTTAATAAACAACAGAAGTTAACAAAAAAAAAATATTTTTTTTAGTATATCGATTTTCTGTAAGAACAATTTTGTATGCCTTAAGAATTATATAAAAATATTAATTGTTGCCATAACAGATTTTTTTATACATATTTTTTTAATTAGACTTTTAATCTGTTTTCCAGATTAACTTTTGAGGTTATATCCTTTTGTGTATAGTATTTTCATACATAAGTTACATATATATTAAATTTTCCACAAGAAAAATTAAAATACATATTTTTTATGCTTCGTTAGAACACAAGTAAGGCGAATTTAATAATACTGTATTTAAAATAATTATATTATGTCAATTAAACAATCCTTTTGAGAAAATATTATTTTCTTAAGATTAGTTACAACAAAAAGTTAAGTAATTTAGGAAATTCGATGTATTTACATTTTTAATTTTTACCAGTTAGTTTTTTAGACTTCCACGAGATTACTTTTGACGTAGTATTTTATTCTAGTTTACAGATGACATTTTTTTATATATTATTTTATACATTCAGTAAGAGTATGAACGATATAACTTTTATCCTGGTGTAAACTTTTGGGAGTAGTATTCGATCTCATGCTTAGAATTTTAGGTATTTTTATTTAATTTTAGCAGTTAATAAAAAAATTTAGTACAATCAAAAATTAGGTTATCGTGCTATAAAGCGAATCATAACGAAACGAAACAAAGTTTTATAAAAATTCCAACCTTTACAATATTCTTCAAATTTTTTTCATATAATTTTAAAACGCTTCGTTATATTTCGTTTTATATAATGAGCCCATTAGTTAAAAACTATCACTAGAGTGGTAAATAAAATTTAAAAAATAATAAGTTATAAAACTTACCATTTTTTTTTTTTCATTTTTAATTTTTATTGTATTTAACCAAACTGGCAAATCAATTTTCTTTATTTTTCTTTAAATATGTATTCACTTATAAATTTTCATTTATTTTATTATATTGATTTAATTTTGGATTTATAAATTTTACTTCTTAAATTAATTTAATTTTTAAACATTTAGAATAACTTTTTTCAACTTAACTTTTATTAAATTTAATTCTAATATAAAATACAACTTCTTTTCTCAATTTAATTTCTTTCTTTCATTTAACGTTTTTTCTCAAAAAAAAAACTTTTACTTTACGAGAATATCACATTTTATTTCAATATTATAAAAATTAAATATATTTTCTTAACATGTGGCATCACTTTTTTCTTAACTACACATTTGGCGCTTTATTAACCTTGTAGTTAAAAGCTTTTGTACACTTTGTAGATAACACACATTTTTTTACGACAAAAACTACTTAATTATAATACTTTATGCCAATATTTTATATTACACATAGAAACTATAAATAAAACAATAATTTTATTACGTTTTAAACACTTGTGGTACTAAATATATATAATTAAAAACACTTGACTAATTTACCGACCGTTTCTCGTAACCGAAGAAGAAAACTAAGGAAATGAAAAAATGTGAAGCCAGATTTTTATATTGTGTGTCAGTACAAATATGTTGCCAGATTTGGTTAATAAAAAAAATAAAAAACTTACAATTTGAACAAAATATGTTAAATATGTCCACTTTGAATTTGAAGATTTTAATAAACAACAGAAGTTTAAAAAAAAATATTTTTTTCATTATATCGATTTTTCTGTAAGAACAATTTTGTGTGCCTTAAGAATTATATAAAAATATTAATTGTTGCCATATCAGAATTTTTTATATATATTTTTTAATTAGACTTTCAATCTGTTTCCAGATTAACTTTTGAGGTTATATCATTTTGCGTAAAGGATTTTCATACATAAATTTTATATTAAATTTTCCGCAAGAAAAATTTAAATACATATTTTTTATGCTTCGTTAGAACACAAGTAAGGCGAATTTAATAATACTGTATTTCAAATAATTATATTATGTCAATTAAACAATCCTTTCGTGAAAATATTATTTTCTTAAGATTAGTTACAATAAAAAGTTAAGCAATTTAGGAAATTACATGTATTTTAGTTTTTATAGACTTACACCAAATTACTTTTAATGTTGTATTTTATTCTAGTTTTCAGATGACATTTTTTGTATTTTATTTTATGTACTCAGTTAGAGTATGAACGATATAATTTTTTTCCTGGTGTAAACTTTTGGGAGTAATATTCGATCTCATGCTATGAATTTTAGGTATTTTTATTTAATTTTAGCAGTAAGTAAAAAAATTTAGTGCAATCAAAAGTTTGATTCTCGTGCTATAAATCGAAACATAACGAAACGAAACAAAGTTTTATGAAAAATTCAAATCTTTGAAATATTCTTCAAATTTGTTTCATATAATTTTAAAACGTTTCGTTATATTTCGCTTTGTAGAATGAGCCCATTAGTTAAAAACTATCACTAGAGTGGTAAATAGAATTTAAAAAATAAAAATAATATATAAAACTTACCATTTTTTTAAATTTTCGTTTGTATTTAACTAAAATGGCTAATCAATTTTCTTTATTTTTCTTTAAATATTCACTTATTCATTTTCATTTAATTTATTATATTGATTTAATTTTGGATGTAGAAATTTTACTTCTTAAATTAATTTAATTTTTAAACATTTAGAATAACTTTTTTTTGCAACTTAACTTTTATTAAATTAAATATAAAATACAACTTCTTTTCTCAATTTTATTTCTTTCTTTTCATTTAACGTTTTTTCTCAAAAAAAAAATTTACTTTACGAGAATATCACATTTTATTTCAAAGATATTCTAATATTATATATATTTTCTTAACATGTGGCATCACATTTTGTTCTTCACAACACTTTTGGCGCTTTATTAACCTTGTTGTTAAAAGCTTTTGTACACTTTGTAGATAACACACATTTTTTCACGACAAAAACTACTTAATTAAATTACTTTATGACAATATTTTATATTACACATAGAAACTATAAATAAAACAATAATTTTATTACGTTTTAAACACTTTTGGTACTAAATACATTTAATTAAAAACACTTGACTAATTTACCGACCATTTCTCGTACCCGAAGAAGAAAACTAAGGAAATGAAAAAATATGAAGCCAGATTTTTACATTGTGTGTCACTACAAAGATGTTGCCAGATTTGGTTAATAAAAATATAAAAAAACTTACAATTTCAACAAAATTTGTTAAATATGTCCACTTTGAATTTTAATAAACAACGGAAGTTTAAAAAAAAAATTTTTTTTTATTATGTCGGAATTTTTTTTATATAAATTTTTTAATTAGACTGTTAATCTGTTTTCTGTATATTTTCCGCAACAGTAATAAATTTCCCCTTGAAAAGTGCATTAGCTAGATAATAAAATAGAAAAAATTGTACAAAACAGTACCACAAAATAATTTTTTTTTTGTTTAACATGTCAATTTAGAAATTATGATTATTTTCGTCAAGAGTTATCCAGAAAAGAAGTTTTATTTGTTTCACTACTTTTTTTAACAACTAAGAATGTAGAGTTTTTATTCGAAATGGCACTAGCTGTTGTTGTTGCTTTTTCTTTCATTTTACTGTGATTTATGCATTCGTTCTCGTTCGTCGTCGTGACAAGTGTTGAAGTAAAGAAAAAAATCGTCTTAAGAAGAAAAAATATCTTTTTATGAAATTAAACTATTAGAAATTGATAAAAAACTAGAAAATAATAGGAATATTAAATCTATACAAAAAAACAATATCTAAACGGTGAACAAAATACGCGAAAAATAGTGATAACACAAAATCCAAGGTGAATAAAAAATAAATCAAAAAAGTGTACAAAGAAAAAAGTGGAAAATGAAATTTATTGTTATTGAAAATCAATCAAATGAACCTTTATTTAAATGGTGGAAAATATATATGTATATATTATAACAAAAAAAAACTGACAATCTCAAGGAATTTTTTTTTTTTTTTGTAAATATTGAAAAATGATGGCTGATAATGGTTACTGATGATGACTGATTGGATGGGCAAGAAAAAAGGAAAAATTTTATTGAATGGAAAATTTTGAAATAATGACCCTTGTTTCTTTTTTGCTAGTATTTATTCTCATTGTTTATGTTAAAGGTTTTATTTCTGTTTTTAGCTAACTCATTTTAAGAAATTTTCAAGTAAAAATTTATGTAAATGAATTACAAAATGAAAAAAAAAATATTTTTTTTATGAAAAAAGGAGAAACGAGGAATTTTTTTTTTAACAAAGACCTCAAATATAACAAAAAACGGAGAATTATGTATAAAAAGAAGAAATCAACGAAGAATGTTATATTCATAGCAAAGCTGTCAAAAAATATGAACATAAAGTGTGGAGGAAGTTGTTAATGTTGTGTTATTGTTTTCTTTTCTTTTAACATGACTGTGTCAGTGTTGCCATAGCAATTCTAATTCATTTCCACTTCAAGTAATTGAATTACAAAAAAAAAAAAAATATCTAAAATGAATGCAAAATTTTAAAATGTAATATCACGAATAAATAAAAATGAAATGAGGATGATAAAAAGGGAAAGTTTCCATTAAGTTCGCAATGCCAACTTTTTTCAGAAATACCTCTCTATGAGATGATATCAAAAAACATTTATTTTCGATCGGATTTGGTACCCGAGGTATTGAGTTTCAAATTCCAGATAATCATTTTGGTATATGACTTCACAATTTATTGTCGTATAAAAACTTCATATATATCGTGGGAATGTTTATTAAAGTCTCCAGTACCATGAGATATGCATTATCGAATCCATTTATACATTGACGTCTAAATTAATGTTTTTGTAAATTGTAAAGAGTGCAATTTCTTAAGTTTGGCATAAAACTTTATTCCATTTTCGTTTTCGTGTAATTTTAGTATTCGAACTTACCGATCTTTTTGAATCTCCTCACGAAAATTTTTCTCCCGACAGCCTCACCATAAGCTTCTACAAGCAATCGGTGTGCCTCAGCAGCAGATTTCCTCAAATTGACATTTAACATCTGCAGGTGTTAACATAACTTATTGGTGGTGCAATTTTTAGTCGAATGGCGGAAACTTATTTGTAAACGTGATAAATAAAATTTAGTTAACTTAAAAATTAATAACATAGCTAACAGCTACACTGAAATTGAGTTTATAAATAAAATCTCTGGAAATTATGGCTTAAAATCATAAAACCATTCAAAATGAATATTTCTGAATCAAGAAGTCGTTGTCTAAATAAAATTTATTTAAATATATACCTATTTGCAATATTTTCCCAATTCTTTATGGAATATTTGTTTTCTATAAGAAAATTTTAAATCCCTATTTTGGTTGTTAACAAATCCGAAGCTCGGTAACCCTTGGTTTTTGTTGTGTATTTTTATTTTGTTTTCCTTTTGTAAGCAGCTTTAGTGTCGAGTAGAGTTCAGAGAGTCTGGAATTATTTTGTGTTTAAAGGAAAAACAACAAAGAAATTATTTTTAATTTTATATTACAAATTTCTATCTAAAACGAATGAAAAACAACGCATATTAATAAATATCTTTGAATTTTTTTTTTATACAATCTATTTTGTTAAGATATAGATAAAAGCAAAAATTGAAAACAAAGAAATCTTCGTCATCGTAAGTGTATATATTTCATTATTCTCGTGTTTAATCTGAAATTTTCGCAATTTTTTAAAAGAATTTTTCAATAAAATGTTTTAATCGTCCTAAAGACTTATTAGTGTTTCTTTGTGAGTTGTCGTTTATTAAAATAAATTGTTTAATAAAAAAAAATTAGGTCATTGTAGCCTTGACCACATTTACTGCGCACATTACATTATGATTTTTTTTTACATATTGTAACCAAATTGTAATTTGTTAAAAAAAAAAAAAAAAAATTATGTTATTGTCTTTCTGAAATTTACCTAACCTAGTTTTGGTATACTTTAGGCTAAAACATATGCATCCATTAAAAATAGTGTTTAGCTAGTTTAGGTCGAAAAAAAGATTGTCGTTGAATATTTTATAAATAAAAATCTCAGTGTTGCATTATATTACGACGCGGGAATTGGCCTCTCTTTGTTTAAGGGTATTTTAAAATGAAGATAATGTCTGAATCTAAAAAGGAAATTTGTTTATGTATGATTATACTGATTATCTCGGAATTACTTTCTGGATCGTCATAACTGTTTTAGGTTTTAACTGTTTAGGTCTCAAGACTAATCTAGTTCACGAGAGAATTTATTCACTAAAAGTGAAAATCTTAAGAAGTATGTTTTGGAACAAATTCATTGGAAAAATTCATCAAACTCAATTCAAATAGAGAATTTACTTTTATATTCTTTAAATCGTCATTAACAAATTAATGAATGTCTTCAGTCTGACTATTTTTATCAGTCTGTCTGCGTGTCTATTTCGATGAAATTTGGTATATAATCGGTTTGTGTTCAGACCTAGCGCCATACAAACCCTCTCCATGAAATCGACTTAAATTGCGATAAGATTCAGATTATCCCTGTAGGACCTTAAAAATGGTCGCATATAAATCTGATTCCCGATATTCACTTAAATCTATCAGAAAACCAAAATAGAGCATGTAATTTTTTTCAAATTTGGTTTATATGAGAAAATTAAGTGACTTAAGTATTGTTCTGATCGGTCTATTTTTATACCTAGTCTCCCGCCATATAAAAATAGCAGCATATATAAACTTGTTCATTGAAACTAATAAAGTTAAATCTTAGATCATCTCCCGAAACTAATAATTTTTTTTTACTTGTTTTATCGATCATTTTAAAAATATTTATTTTAAAGATACCTTTTTTAAATTTGTCTATATCCTTTGTCAATTTATTTTGTACAGCTTTTTCAGAAATAACTGTATTTTATTTTAACTGTAAAATCAGCTGCCCTTAATAAGACAATGCACAGTTGTTATTTAATGTTTTTGAGCGATGGAAGGGAAAAGTGGGCTTGATCTGAAATTGAATTTGGAAACACAACAACAATCCATATTGTTAGGACGCTGGAAAAGCCATACCACAGAATTATTGAAAGCGCTATGGCTTACTATAAGGCTGCTGAGAAACCTAGCTAATCTGGTGAAGCCTTGTCTTGAGCGAACTAAGGTTTGCGCACTAAAAAACTATAACATACATTTACACTTGTAAAAGTTTACTTATGGCCCTTATTATGAGTTGCATTCGATCTTCAATCTTCGCAGCTATCGAACATCGACTATCGAATGTCAAATTCATATTATGAGCTGGCAGCACGGTCGAAAATTTCGTTGTACAACGAATTTTCAATCGAACACAATTTTGCATTCGATGCTGGATGGCAGTTTGTAAAACTTATGGAAAATATAAGTTGTAAATTATTTTAATTTCATGAGATTGATCTGCCTTGTGTGCATTGCCGCAGCAGTTCATCTGTAGCAGACAGCAATTCCATAAACGCTTCCTTGCAGTCGAAAATTTGCTATAAATCTGCAAACAAATGGTACCCTTGTTAAAAGCTCGCATACTTACGTAGTGGAATCCATTTCCAAAATGTTGGAAGCACCTCTCATGACGAAAAATCTATCATGACGAAGCATTCTTCTCATAGAGCCATAATTCCATGTTAATAACTAATTAATTATTTTTTTCTTTAATAAATTTGTAAACAAACATTGTTTATTTATAGTGCCAGCTGATAAATATATACTATTGTGAATAATCCAATTGAGTGAAATTCACAATAGCGCTATTTTATCGAATATGCGCCATAATACCAAATGAAAATGCGTTCGATCAGTTAATTCGACCACAATCGAAAAGCGAAAGTTGCTCATAATAGGCACCTATATTTTTTTAATCATATCTCGAAATATGTTTTCCATATATTATCAAATGGATTCTGAAGGAAAAATACGTGAATTTGTAATAAAAATTCGAATAGGACTTTAAAAACAATCACGTATAAGGCAAAGCTGCCCCGGGAAGTGGCAGCAAAAGTTGCTATACTGGTCACAACAAGGTTAGAAAAATATTGGCACATTTGAAGTAAAAAATATATTGAGGAGAAGGAGCACAAAAATCTATTGCTCAGCGTCTTCCGTAAGAAAAGTGAAAGTACAGAAGAGTCCAAGAAGAATATCGAGGCAAAAGAACGTATTTTTATCAACAAATGTGAATGCTGCATTATGGACAATAAATCGCATGTCGTATCTATGATTTTTTTGGCCCGATCTTGCATCATATCATTATAGTAAATCATTCTTTGAATGGCATATATCATATAAATGTCAATTTTCCAGAAAAAATACCATAGAAGGATACTGGGCTCAAATAGAGTGATGAAGAGCCTAAATGAAGTAGCAACAATGGTATGCTTTGCTCGGAAATGGTCTGTGGCTAGCAAAATTATCACTAAAAGTACTATATACCAGGGCTCCCCATTACTCGAGCTTCGAGCTACTCGAGCTACTCGAGCTGCTTGAGTAGTTGATGAGCTACTCGAGCTCAACGAGTAGCTCGAGTAGTAAAAATTTGCATTTTTCATGTTTGAAAGCATATAAAAAGTTAAATATTGGTATTTAGTATAACAAATGTATACTTTTTAGAATCGTACAGATACCAAGAATATCACTATTAAATTTCACTTGAATAGGAGTGTCCCACTTGCGTGGGCAAACTACTACTCGAAAAAGCTCGACGACTTTCCATACAAATGTATGAAAATATTAACTAGATAGATGTTTGACTTCATTTAAGAAAAAATTTTCCCAAAATACATGGTATGATTTTATATATTTTGAAGTCAGTTACACTGATAGATTACCATCCTGAAATATTAAAACATTCTGCTAAAAACTATGGAGTGGGCTAACCACTACTCGAAAAAGATCATCCACTTTCCACTCAAATGTATGAAAATATGATCTTCGTATATGTTTGATGCCTATTTACAAAAAAATTTTTAAGAACACTTGGAAAAACCTCTTAGTATTTTAATTTGAATATATGTAGAGGATATGTTTTCAAAATTTCAAAGCATTTGGACAAAAATGTTGGCGTGTGGGAACAACTACTCGAAAAAGATCGGAAATTTTGCAAAAAGTGTAAAAAAATAAAAAAAAAATTTTTTATATTTTTTCACTGCCTGTAATTGACTATATTCAGAGATTACTCGTAAAAAATTTTAAGCCATTCAGACCAAAATTGTGGCGTCGGTATAGCACTACTCGACTGATATTGACCACTTTCTATACAAATGTGTGAAAATATGCTCTTATTTGAAGTTTGATGATATTTTTCAGAAAATTTTCCACAATGACGTAATAAAAAATTATATTCGTTAGAGCTGTATATACAAAGAGAACACTTCCTTCAAGCTTCAAAGCATTCCGCCAAAAATTGAAGCTTGGAGGAACTACTACTCGACGAAAAACAAAAAAAAAAAAAAATTTTAAAAAAAAAATGTTTTTTTCTTTCTTTTTACTGCCCGTAATTGACCTTATTCACAGATGACTCATTTCAAAAATTAAGCCATTCCGATGAAAATTGAGCTCTGGGCGAACAACTACTGGAAAAAGATCAGCCACTTTCTATACAAATGTGTGCAAATTTGCTCTTATTTCAAGTTTGATGTAACTTTAAAAAAAATTTTCCATCACGACTTCTTAAAATTTTTCACTGCTTGTAGTTGCAAATATATCAAGATAATCTTCTTAAAATTTCAAAGTATTGCGACAATAATTGTGCTGTTGGCGAACTACTACTCGAAAAAGCTCGACCACTTTCCATACAAATATATGAAAAAATACACTTCATGCAAGTTTGACATCGATTCACACAAAATATTTAAGGCACACATGGTACAAATTTATGCTTTTTAAAGTTCGAAATATGATTACATTTCGTACACGAAATTCCAAAGTAATCTGACCAAAATTGTGGCTCGGACGAACTACTACTCGAAAAAGATCAGACTCTTCCAATACAAAAGTGTGAAAATTTGCTCTTATTTCGTGTTTGAGATAATTTTACAGAAAATTTTTTATAATGACATAGCCGAAAGTTATATTTTTTAGATTTAGAAATGTAAGAAGAGTATTTCTTTTAAATTTCAAACGTTTCCGACAATAATGGTGGGGTGGTCAAACTACTACTCGGAAAAGCTCGACCACTTTCCATACAAATGTATGAAAACATTCCCTTCATGGAAGTTTGACATCGATTTACAAAAAATTTTTCAAAAGTATATGGTAAAAATTAATATTAATATAAGAGGACAAAAAAAAATTTTAAATTTTTATGGTGTTTTGGTGTTTAATATTTTCAAAATTAAGAATTACGTTTTTATTGCGGTTAAGAGGTCAGTAAAGCGATTATTATTTTTATTATTACCGTTTTTTGCCATGTACAACACGTGCACAAATGCGCTAAAGGAAAAACAAGCACAATTAGGTATTCCGGAACTAAAATTCTTGCAGTGCTATAAGACGAGAAGGAACTCGACGTATAACATGTTCGTTTGTGTATCCAAAATCGTACATCTTTAATAAACTTGTTGGCGGACAGAAATGTGACTAGTCAGCGAGTTGCGGTGGATTTTGAATTATCTGAAGCTGAGTGGAGCAAAATTGAACAAATAAAAAGCGTTCCGCAACCACCATACCTTCTTACCGATATTTTGTCCTCTAACAGATCTTCGATTTCGATGGTTCGCCCAATACTAAACCACTGGATTGAAGAGTACTTAAATGATGATATAACCGACGATGATTGGACAATTTATTTTAAAACTAACGTCAAGGCAGAATGGAAAGTCGCTTTAATTTGAAGATCTCACCAGATGTAGCAACAAGAATGTTGGCATCATTTTTCGATCCTCGTTATAAAGATATGGAGCATGAAACTCTTTTGAATCAATCCCAAATCAAAAAAGGAATTGAAGGGGCTTTTGTGTAAAGAAAAAGAATTACCAATAGAATATACAACATTTCAGCATTCTAAAATATGCGCTATCGACAAACTTTTAAAACGAACGCAGAGCACAAATGATAACCTTGACATCGAGTGGTCGAGATATCAACGTGAAAAACAAATCGAGTGGAAAGACTGTCCACTAAAATGGTGGCAGGATCGTGAAGAAAAGTACCCGAACATATCACGAATGGCCAAGAGATTCCTTTGTATCCCAGCAACTTCAGCATAATCAGAGCGGTGCTTTTATACAGCTGATAATGTTGTCACTGCTAAAAGAAGTTCGCTGAAACCATAATTTTTCAACATTCATTGTTAAAAAAATTATAAGATTTTATGTACTTAAATAAACTTGAAAGAAGAGTTGCGCACACTGTATGTAAGTAGCTGAATTTTTTCGAGTAGTAGTTCGCCGCCTCCATAATTTTCTTAGAATAGTTTGAAATTTGAAGGATACAATGTCCTCAAATCGAAAACTTCACAACATATAAACTTTTAGCAAGTCGGGAAGGAAAATATTCTGTAAAATTACATCAAACTTAAAAGAAAAGCAAATTTGAACACATTTATAGAAACTGGCTGATTTTTTTCGAGTAGTATTTCGAGCTTTTCCGAGTAGTACTTTGTCCACCCCACCATTATTGTCGGAAACGTTTGAAATTTAAAAGAAATACTCTCCTTACATTTCTATATCTAAAACATATAACTTTCGGCTATGTCATTATAAAAAATTTTCTGTAAAATTATCTCAAACATGAAATAAGAGCAAATTTTCACACTTTTGTATTGGAAGAGTCTGATCTTTTTCGAGTAGTAGTTCGTCCGAGCCACAATTTTGTCAGATTACTTTGGAATTTCGTGTACGAAATGTAATCATATATCCAACTTTAAAAAGCATAAATTTGTACCATGTGTGCCTTAAATATTTTGTGTGAATCGATGTCAAACTTGCATGAAGTGTATTTTTTTATATATTTGTATGGAAAGTGGTCGAGCTTTTTCGAGTAGCACAATTATTGTCGCAATACTTTGAAATTTTAAGAAGATTATCTTGATATATTTGCAACTACAAGCAGTAAAAAATTTTAAGAAGTCGTGATGGAAAATTTTTTTTAAAGTTACATCAAACTTGAAATAAGAGCAAATTTGCACACATTTGTATAGAAAGTGGCTGATCTTTTTCCAGTAGTTGTTCGCCCAGAGCTCAATTTTCATCGGAATGGCTTAATTTTTGAAATGAGTCATCTGTGAATAAGGTCAATTACGGGCAGTAAAAAGAAAGAAAAAAACATTTTTTTTTTTTTTTGAAATTTTTTTTTTTTTGTTTTTCGTCGAGTAGTAGTTCCTCCAAGCTTCAATTTTTGGCGGAATGCTTTGAAACTTGAAGGAAGTGTTCTCTTTATATATACAGCGCTAACGAATGTAATTTTTTATTGCGTCATTGTGGAAAATTTTCTGGAAAATATCATCAAACTTCAAATAAGACCATATTTTCACACATTTGTATAGAAAGTGGTCAATATCAGTCGAGTAGTGCTATACCGACGCCACAATTTTGGTCGGAATGGCTTAAAATTTTTTACGAGTAATCTCTGAATATAGTCAATTACAGGCAGTGAAAAAATATAAAAATTTTTTTTTTTATTTTTTTACACTTTTTGCAAAATTTCCGATCTTTTTCGAGTAGTTGTTCCCACACGCCAACATTTTTGTCCAAATGCTTTGAAATTTTGAAAACATATCCTCTACATATATTCAAATTAAAATACTAAGAGGTTTTTCCAAGTGTTCTTAAAAATTTTTTTGTAGATAGGCATCAAACATATACGAAGATCATATTTTCATACATTTGAGTGGAAAGTGGATGATCTTTTTCGAGTAGTGGTTAGCCCACTCCATAGTTTTTATCAGAATGTTTTAATATTTCAGGATGGTAATCTATCAGTGTAACTGACTTCAAAATATATAAAATCATACCATGTATTTTGGGAAAATTTTTTCTTAAATGAAGTCAAACATCTATGTAGTTAATATTTTCATACATTTGTATGGAAAGTCGTCGAGCTTTTTCGAGTAGTAGTTTGCCCACGCAAGTGGGACACTCCTATTCAAGTGAAATTTAATAGTGATATTCTTGGTATCTGTACGATTCTAAAAAGTATACATTTGTTATACTAAATACCAACATTTAACTTTTTATATGCTTTCAAACATGAAAAATGCTAATTTTTACTACTCGAGCTACTCGTTGAGCTCGAGTAGATCATTAACTACTCGAGTAGCTCGATCTTCGAGTAGCTCGAGTAGCTCGAGTACTCGAGCTTGACCGTAGGCTCTGCTATATACTATGAAAAAATTTAAATTTTCTTACAAAACTATTAATTTTGAAATTAATATACACTTACAGAAAAAAGTATACGTAAACTTGAAGATGAAAATATTGTATATTAAATCGGTCCATGTTCAGACCTACAAATGACCCGTATAAAATCGACATATATTGCCATAAGATCGAAATTGTCGTATAGATCTTAGTCAAATTGGGTTTGTATGTGTTTATTAGATCCATTAATGAATAGTCCAAAAACGATCCCTATGGGACAACTCTTAGTCATAGGCCTCATATAGAGCTGCTTCCCGATCTTCAATTAAATCTATCAAAAAACAAAAATATTGATTTGATTCATTTCAAATTTTGTTTGTATATATTTTCGCAAAATACAAGAGACTTTACCAACCATGGTCAGGATCGGTCCATTTTTGGACCTAGTCCCCATATAGACATAGCATCCGATATGAACTTTTTTATATCTGCAGCCAAAGAAACTGATAACAATGCCACTCAAATTTGGTTTTTGTTTATTTTCTATATACAACTAGTTGGACCGAAGAGATAGGGTCTCTAAACCATGGTATAGGGTATCATATAGTCGGTCTAGAGACCGACTATAATTTTCTTACTTGTTTTTTTTTTTTTTTTTTTTTTGTTTCCAACTTAAGTGCCAAAAAAGTATTCGTACATTTACAATTAGGGCAATCCCACGTATTATGCAACGACGTACAGGTCGCGGTTATATCAATTTTATTTTAGTAGAAGGCAAATTTGTTTGTATAAAGTTGATTTGACGTAATTATATTTCATTTTTTATTTTTTTTTTGTTAGTATTATTTTGCAATTAAAAAAGAAAACATTTCACTAATCTTACAAACTATAGATTATACAGAATTATAAAAATGTTTGTTAAACAAAAATAATAATTTTACGTTTAAATACATAAAAGTTATTTTCATTTCTTTTAGAAACTATATTTTGAGATGAGCCCCAAATTTAAATAAATTGGTGCTAACGGGTGAAAATTTATCATACATCTTAGAAATGAGGGTATATCTTTACACCAAATAGCTCGGATCATAGGCAGAAGCCACTCCCCAGTGCAGTACGTCAAACCTCGTTCTGGTCGCCCCTCCAAACTAACTGAGCGCGAAAAGCAAATTATTTTGGCGTCAGTACAAGAGAATCCCAGAATTGCTAATTCCCAAATTAGTTCTAAAACCAAAAAATCGTTAGGCAAAGCCAACCCTAAAGATACCGCTTGCAAAATATTTAAAAAATCTGACTATCATGGTCGTGTAGCACGTAGAAACCCATTCATTTCCGATGTCAATAGGAAAAAATCCATATGGACTTTGCAGATGAGCACGTAAACAAGGCTCCAGAATTTTGGAAATTTGTATTATTTTCAGATAAAGGCAAGTTCTGCATTTTCGGCATTAAAGGAAAAAAAATGGATTGGCGAAAAAATGGAAATGTTTAGCCAACGGTTTAATTAATGTTGAAGTAACATCTTTGTATTTTTTTGTGAAGATAACTACGAATATTAAATACGTTTAACAAAGAAGTTGAGGGGTTTAGTCCTAATCTACAAACCCTCATATAAGGCTAAGGCTAGGGCTAGTTTTTCCATATAGAACTAGGGTAAATGTTAAGTTTAGTTATCATAATTTTGAACTCTTTCTTTTAACTCATACTCTCTGTCGTGGGGCAACGGCAACCCCATTGCCCCTTATCCAATTGATCTGAAACTTGGCCCATGGTCTTGTTGTGACTAAAGATTAATTTTGGGGTAGTGACACACAGTCACGGAGTGATCTAAATGTCATATCCCCACATCCGATCGATCCGAAACTTGGTCCATACACTTGATGTGAAAAAAGATTAACTTTGACTTTGTCTCGCACATTCACGGAGACATTTAAAACGGATTTCTCCTCATCCAATCAATCTGAAACTTGGTCGATATACTTGCTGTAAAGAAGATTAACTTTGACATAGTCACGCACAAACACGGAGAGATTAAAACCTCACTTCCCCTCATCCGATCGATCTGAAACTTAGTCCATAGACTTGCTGTGGCCAAAGATTAATTTTAAAATAGTCACGCAAAGTCACACACAGTCACAGAGGGATTCAAAACTCATATACATAAGGATAGAAAGAGTTTTAATAAAAACTTTGTTTTTATCGGTTAGGTTATCGATTATTCTCAAAAACGTATTAAATGATTTTAATACTTTTTGATCTTTTTGTAAACTACTAGTCCTAATCTACAAACACTCATATAACGCTAAGCCTTCATCACACAATTTCGTCCAATTTTGTCATTTAGTTTTCCTATATAGTAGTAGAAAAAAATTTCTTATAATTTTGTAGACTTTGATCTTTTTGTAAAACTCAATTTATCTACTTATCTTACTATATGGCTAAACACCTCAACTTAATTTTAAAACGTATTTTATTTTCGTAGTTTTCACAAAAATTCTGCTATTTAACAGTCTCTGTTAAGTATTTAACATGTTTGAAAAACGTATTTAACTTTCGTCGTTATAAGCAAGCGAGTCGCTTATAATATCATGCAGTGATATCTCTAGCGGTCAGAGGAAACTCTAGGTTTCAATTTGATGCGAAAAATTCTAATATGTTTGTTTTAAAAATCGGGGATATGCGAATCGCGCTTCTAACATACTCGCGTGTTATCATTCTCTTAAAATACAACTCTGTCCAGTTACAATTTTTTAACAGAGTTAACGACTCTGTTTTTCTGTTTGCTTCACATTTATTTTGACGTTTGAGCATATAATTAAGTTATAATATAGCGCTATTTATTTCATTCGTTTGTGAGCTTAACATTTATAGTTCGTGTTATTTTTACTTTTATTTTACTTATTTTATTAATTTTATAATTTTTTTGATTAAATTTCTATTAAATTGTTGCTTTAATTATGAAGTGTAAAATTCCGGAAATATGGCATAATCATGATCCCGTTTTAATTGTTGATATAAAGCCAAAAACGAATGTCAATAACTTACCGTTTGGCATCTGCTCCGGAGAATATGGTAAATATACGGTCAATACATCGAGCTGTGGTCAAGGTGTGGGATTTACTGGAGCGTAGAATCCTCCAGCATAATTTAACCTCAAAGGAAATGTTAAAAAGCGTCATTTCTGATGAGTGGGGTATAATAAATAAGTTAAGGGGACAATTTTTAGTTTGTTAAGTCAATTCCAACTTGGCTCATAGGATATCTTACAAATTTCAAACTAAAGCAATATTAAATGTAAATTTAGGTTTTTTTTTGTATTAATATTTCAACTTCACACCCTTCTTAATTTTTTTTAACGTTTTTTACCTGCATAAAAGTTGATAAAGGAAATAAACCTTAATAAATTGAAAAATTAATAGTATGACAATTTTAATTTTAGGTGTACGAATACTTTTTCTACAAAGTGTATATAAAATGTTAATTAAAATATAACTACCATCATTTGTTGTTATTGTAATTTATTATGTTACAATTTTTATGTGCGCAAACCTTAGGAGAAATTGTGCTGTTTCAGGAAGTAAAGATATGTGTCGTAAAATCACTCACAACTATAAACAAACAGTTAAAGATGAGAGCTTACAAAAAAATAATGGTTTTATTGGAGCGTCAAACGAAAATTCGAAGAGAAAGAATGGCTGTGGTCTTTCATTGGAACGCAAATTACAATATTGTGAGAATTAGTCCCACTACAAAAAAGTCGCAACTCACATAATGACCGGGTATATTTCAACTTGACCTTTCCCCCTTTTCGTTGATAAAGGTTTCAAAATTAATATGAAACATTATTTAGATGCAGTCAAATTTTTTTTATCTGGTGCATGTGAGCTTGTCGGGAATGAACCCTATTTCTTCTCACAAAACTGCTCCAGTTCAGCAGGCATGAAATGTTCAACACTGATTCAAAGACAATATTTTATATTTTATTCCGGTGAATGAATGGCTTTCATCTTCTTTAGATCTGAATCCATTAGTGTTTTAAACATGGGCACATATATGTCCAGATTGGCGAATTTTTAAAACAAGAAATTGGATTAATTCGAACATCATTTGTTTGAAAACCCAAAAGAAATCGTCCATAAGCTTAGCCACACTAAATGTAACCTAACAATGTAAAATATAAAGAAAAAAATGTCATCTGTTTTTTCTTTCTTCGTCAAATTCGGTGTGACATTTATTAGGATATTTTAGCAACAAAATCTAAATTTCTTCAAAATTATAATCCGAAAAAAAATTTGGTTATTTTCCAGAAAATTGCTTTGCTTTTGCTTGGAAGTATCGTCATCTCATAAAAGTTTCTCACGACTAAGAAAATTTTCCTACAATTAAATTTTATCATCAGACAAGATTTGGGATTTCTGCTTCATATTGACATGTTTCTTGGTAATAATAGCATATTCTTCGATTATAAATTAACTTTAAGAAATCAATTTAACAACGCAATAAATTTTCATCTTGGCTATTTGTGAAGGCTGAGGTACTATCTTCTTCCCAGTTCAATGACGTCACTGATAATCGCTGATGAAATTGCTAATCAATTGGCAGTATATATTCTGATAAGAAATGCAATGGATTTGACAATCACATTTGTTTGAAAAGAATCAAACTTAAAAAAATTGGTTTAAAAAAAATTTCTACAAAGAATTTTAGCTAATTTTTTAATGACGATTATTTTAGAGATTGTCTCACATTTTGATGTCCGTCCGTTCGCCAATCTAAAGAACATTCATTAATTTAAGAAAAAATATGAAGAACACTTATAAAAAATTGTAAAGCGGTTCAACGGGTTTGAAAATGTAAACAAATGATGAAGTTCGCTGTTTAGTTAGTAAGAACAATTGTGACTTCAATTGTTCTTATTTGCTCCAAATCGGACAGAAATAATTTTTTTATTTATTTGGGAAAGAATGTCAGTTAGAAATTTGCTATATACTAGAAATTTTGAAAATAGAGCTTTTGAACATTAATATTAAAAGTGTTACACCAAGATACCAAGATGATAAGAAATAATAAACTTATCGAATTTTTTGTTTTCTTATAAAGTATTAAGCTATTTATCATTACTAGCAGATTCCAGACCTCGAAATTCGAGTGCAAATTCTAGGAAATTTTATTTTTCCATTATATAAAGACCCTAAAAGTATGCTAATCAATTATAGCCAATTCACAAATCAATACAAAAAAACAAACTCATTTTTATTACAAACACATTAACAAACTTAATAAACACACACATAGCATTGTATAATTTTATCTGTGTTATGTGTTAGTAGCAACTTTAAATGCAATTTACTCAAAATAAAGGAAAAAATTTAAAAATCTGTAAATCTGCAAAATGGCTAAAAAGAAATACCTTTCAAATAATATACGTTTTGGTCAAAATCGATATAAAACGGTAGAACAAAACATCAGTCACAAGATATCGCCTAGCCTATTAATATTATAGATTTTTATTTAAGATTTATTGCCTTTACTAAAATTTTTATAAAATACGTAAAAAAAAGTAAAAAAAAAAGATTATAAGAAAAAGTAATCGTACATTTGAAATATTAATTTAAAAAAAAAAGAAAAGTTACACTAAATATTTTTTAACTTGTAGGATATCCTCTTTAGCTGTAGTACCTCTGTGAGCCGAATTGGTATCGACTTAACCAACTTTAAAGTGTCCTCTTTACTAATTTTACCCCACTCTACAAAATGACGCTTTTTAACATTTGCTTTGAGGTTATTTTATGCTGATGAACTCTGCACACCCGTAAATCCCACAAATGGATTAAGATCGGTTGATTGGGGTCGTGATTTTTATTGATTTGTAGTATGGTAGAGCAAGGACAGCTTGACATTATGCGTCTAGGGCCAGTTGTTGTGCGATCTGTTTTTAATTTTGTTTAAAATCTATGTGTCCAATTTGATCCATTATAGACTCAATAAATACAAGTTAACCAACTTCGTGGCCCGCCATGCAACCCCAAACCATAATGCCACCTCTACCGTGTTTAACCGTTGGGAAACATTTTGCTTTATTTAATGCAGTTACACTTTTTATCCAAACTAACTTATTTTCTTTAATGCCGAAAATTGAAACTTTGTTTTCATCTCAAAACAAAACACGTTCCCAAAATTCTGGAGCCTTACATACTCATTTGCAAAGCCCCTTCTGTTTTTGAATAGACGTCAGAAATAAATGGTGTCTTCGTGGATGTCTTTGCCGAATGATTCTTTAATTCTTTAGAACTAATTTGGGAGCAGTTTTTCTGGGATTTCGTTTTAAAAACCCCAAATTAGTTCACTTTTCGTGCTCAGTTACTTTGGAGGGGCGAACAAAACGAGGTTTCGAAAAAAATTAATATTTGGATTTGTAGTTTTGAACGACGTACTGCACTGAGGAGTGGCTCCTGCCTATGATTCGAGCTATTTCACGAATAGATTTACTCTCATTTTTAAACTTTTGGCAAATTTTTACTTGTCAGCACCGATTTCTTTGATTTTGAGACTCGTCTCAAAACATAGTTTTCAAAAGAAAGTTAATTAAGTCAAATCAACTTTATACAAACAAGTTTGTCGTTGCATAATTCGTAGGATTCCCCTAATTATAAATGTAGGAATACTTTTCCGGCTGTTATAGCTGCCACACTGCGTTTTTTGTGATGTAAACTAAAAAAAGAATGAAGTCGAAACGTTCCGTAAGTTTTTTGATAAACAAGTAAAATTCCCAATGTGTCAATGGTAAAAATTTCGTATTTGAAAATGTTTTATTAAAATTTTGATTTTTCCAATAGGTCAACAAGTTCAAATTTTTCCCTTTTATTTGGAGATCGTCTCGTAATCACATTCTGTTTTGGTTAATCATGGCTTTGGGATGATTGGTTTTTAATTGAAATCAACTTTGATCGTTTTTATTTTTATTCATGTACTGTACATATTTCGATATAATATATTATGTATAGTGTCTCAGTATCATAATGGAGGATATGTAACAACATATGCAAATAGAAATATAACAAACACACTTAATAGATTTGAAAAATCAATGTTTTTTGATAATCTATGATTAGAGTTTTCAAAAACAAACAAAATATTAGCAATTCGTAAGTAACTTTTTGCGAAAAACAATAAAAAATGGACAAATTAATAAATGAAGCTCGAAGTAAAAATGGAACAATGTGTTATAAGATCAATATCTTACTTTGTCGGTAAACCTTTTAGGCTAAACGCCGATTTTAAACGGTTGGGCATTGACTTTTCACAATAAGGATTAATTTTTGCCCATTCCTCAATGAGAGCAGCTTTTAATTGGTCACGGTTAGAAACTGCCTGTTTTTTTAATTTTTCCTCAATATAGCTCCATACATGATTGATGATATTAAAGTCCAGGGACTGGGGCGGCGTTTCCAAAACATGGGAACAGTTGTATATATCAGCCAATTTTTTAATACTGTACTTCACATTTGCCTTTAAAATATTTAAGTAAACGGTTTGGTCCATAATTCCATCAATCATATGCATGTTTCCCGTTAATAAACAATCCCAAAATATTTATATATTTTTCTTTTTAACTAAAAAAATTAATTAACATATACAGTTATACTGTTAAAAGTAACGAAAAATCAAAATAAATTTGAATAACATAAAAAAATCTATTAAAGTTAAATATTCTTCGTGTTCTAGATAAGAGTTTTTAATTAAAATTTTTAATTTTAAATATCTTAAATACTTAAATTAGAGTCTATAGTTTCCTCATGATCACTTTCATCCGGCTATAGAACGGTTTAAATTTCAAATTCTGTTGTTTTATAAACATCATTGTTATTAATTAAAATAATTACTTCATCAGGTATTTCATATCTTTTTCTCTTTTCAATCCATTTTTAATGCGAAGTAAAGCTTTAACTGACATTCGGCTTCATTCTTTGGATTTAAAAAGGTTCATGTCGCTAATCGATCGACAAAAGTTTAATAGCAAGATTAGTATATTCTGTAAACTGTGGATATTTGCATTCAAAAGAAAATGAAACTATTAAAAATTTGATGTTTTTAATATAACTATGTTGTTGTTGTTGTTGGGAAATTAGTGCTTTGTTGAAAAAAAGCACTAAGCACTAACTCGAAAAACTTTAGCGTCGGAAATTTTAAAAAAGCACTAAAAACAGTGCTAAAAGGCACTGAATTGACAACCCTGGTCATATTGTTTTGCAAAATCCATGTTTTCTTTGTGGCAACTGGGCCATTAAACCAGTGAAGGCCGTGCCAAACACACTGGTGCTCGGCTTCTTATATGTATACAGCCGAACGAAAACAAAAATACTCACCAAAGAGTATAAGTAAACAACAATTTCATTCAGTCTTATGAAAGCTTTTGAACAAAGCAGGTCTATGTCGCATTGCCTTTTGAAATTCATATATATATATATTTTAATAGGTACACAGAGAATATGTGTTAATATGTACACAGAGAATATTTGTTAAAAGAAACCAAAAATGTTGAGAAAATTTCGAAGACTTGATAAACTATAAATTAAAAATTTTCTATAAATAACATACGTCGCCTCAATTTGACAACATTATAGCTGTCTTTTATTCATTTTTTTTTTAATTTTAAAAAATATCCAGTTACTGGTATTTTTTTTTGTTTTTTAAAGGAATGAATTATTTAATATTACTTATTTGATTTAATAAACTTCAAACTTATGGATAAAAGAGAATAAATGTTCTTCACATTTTGTTTTACATTTTCAGAATGTAAGATTTAAAATTTTAAAACAACAAAATATATATAAAATTTTACCATATTCTTCGTGAACTCTGCTATTTGCCCTTTTATGCATTCATATAAACATTCATACAAAATCTACACAAACCTATATAATGTCGGCGTTGTGTTACGTCCATGGATTTCGATCAGTGTAGTTCAACTAACACATGCTCATAAACACTATTACTAACTCAATTCTCTCGATGGCCACCACTGCATTAAACTCATGATTGTGTTGGAATATACGCACTGTTTCCGGGTTAGCATCTTCAGGTCGTGAAAATATTTTATTCTTGCTGGGTTTTGGTTAATTTTCCATTTTTTTTTTTTGCATTTTTATAATGTTTTATAAAATTAAATATGTTTATTTGGTGTACGATTTAAAATTTCAGCTATTGAAGCTTATATTTTGTAATTTTGATTAGTTTTATACTGCCCAATTCTGAATATTTCCGCGGATTTTTCTTCCGAGAAAAAAACCTCCTGTTCTAAACAAACGGGGAAAACAAAAATGAGGGGAAAGGGAAAAGTAAAAAATACCCTCGGAATTCTTATTTTGAATTGGGTTGATAATTTGTAAAAAAAAAGTTTAAGCATGAACTTATATAAATTTTAATTCGCCTTATAGGGTATACACTTTATATTAAAGGTTTTTAATTGGAATAATTCGTTCATAATGACTTTGAGCCACTGTAATTTGGTATAAAAAGCATTGATCACCTCAATTGTTGAGCTTGTTCAGACCTAGCCTGCTATATACTTTACACTAAGACCCATATAAGCACAGTTAAAATGGCATAAATTCAAAAATTAAATATTTTGTATTTTTTATATATATATCAGAGTTCAGAAAAAAAAAACACTGAATAAAAAACTCGTACCTATGTATATGTAAACAAACATAGCTCAGAAAAACAAACAAATATTTTTATTTTGATATCAATTATGTGTGTTTCTAAATTTTGTACGGTGCCGAACACAATCTTGGCTATGTTTCATTTTAATATTTCATTATGTACACGAACATGTTTCTATCACGTATTTTTTGTTTCGAACAATAAACCACACACATTCGAGTGTAGCTTTATTTTAAGTTCGTGTTCTCGCACATGTAATGCTAAAAAAGACAGAACATGTTCTTGAACGCGTACATAAAAAAATTGAAACATTCACTCGCCCAAATTCATTAAATTTATTTTAAAAAAATCTAAAATAATTCATTAGCAGTTATAAAAAAAAAAATTTATAATAAAGATAATAAAAATAAAATAAAAATTAAAAAAATAATAAAAAAAGACGAAATTAATTCATAAACAACATATAAAATTTCTCTGTTTTCTATTTTATTACTATCTTTTAATTTTTAATTTTATTATTATCATTTTTATTTTTATTTTTATAGCTGCTAATAAATTATTTTAGATTTTTACTTATGGGAAAAATCTGCTTTTTTTTTATTTTAATCCTTTGTAACTTTTTTCCTGAGAAACAACTGAATATGGGCGGTATGCCATTAGATTTCACTCCCATGGGGCTTTCACTTGATATATGTCAACCCTCATTCAGGTTGGCTAAAAATAACCGTTTTGGCCCTTTGAAAATAATACTTATGGGAAAAGTCAGTTTTTTTATTTTGATCCTTTGTAACTTTTTTCGTAAGAAACAATTGAATATGGGCGGTATGACATTAGATAGGGCTCATTCAGGTCGGCTAGAAATAACCGTTTTGGCTACTTTAAGATTACATGGTGTTATATGCGAATATACATTATTTTTTATATGAAATTAAAAAATAATAACAAAACAAATTTATTATTTGTCAGATACATGTTTATAGTCTAAATTTAATTAATAAAATATTTAAGTAATTGTTTTTTACTTGAATAAAAAATTTCGTTTGCTGAAGTGAAGTACTTAACAGAAAATGTTAACATTAACATTCTCTGTTAAAATTCTTAACTGATATTTATTTCGATATTTAACTTCATACCCTTCCTTCCACCTGTGTCTTAAACGCAATATTATAACCACTGTTGGATATGGTTGGATTTAATACAGGTGCCGATTCTTTAGCTATGTACCAATTCTAATACCATATAATTTATAGATAATTGTTTTTCTTCTTCTTTATTATAACTTCTTATATATTGTTTTTTTTTGTGGTTTTTCATATAAAGAATTAACTTCTATCTGAAAAATTGTTATTTTTCTGTTATTAGAGAAGGCTTTTCCTACTAAACCCTACTACATTTAAAAAAAGAGATTCCACTAGGAAGTTTTTAATTTGGTTGAGCCATAAAAAAAAATTAAGAAAAACGCAAGATTTTCTTATTATATATGTATGTTTTTTATTAGCAGCATTTTTAATTTCAATTAATTCAAATATTTAAGAATGAAAAAGATGGTTAATACGACAAGCACATATTGGACGATTTCGGGACACGTGGCGTATACACCCAGATATACACATGCATTAAATGCTACTAACACAACGACCACAACAACAAACACAGCTATCACACAATCTAAACAAAATTTATAATTACAATTATAACAAGAAAAATATAGAGAAATTAATTTTACATTTTCATTGAAATCTCGGGATCTGCTCAGGAGGTCATGAAGCATTTTCACTAAGAATAAGTAAGCCATCTGACCTATTAAGGTCAGACGAACAGACGGACACTGCTATATCAACTCCGCTTGTTATAAGGATCAATAATAAATATATTTTATCGGCTCCAATATTTTTCGTTCTAATTATTACAAACGGAATGACGTACAGTAATTCACGGATAAATGCTTTCATTAAAAATGCCAAAAGCTGAACGCTTTTAAGCGAGAAACGCATTTAAAAAATCTCGATTAAATGCGTTGCTGACGCATTTAAGAAAACCTTGGTTAAATGCGTTACTGACTCACTTAACAGAATTCTCTCTTAACTGCGTCCACAATTCAGTTATGAAGAATGTAGTTTAAATAATAAACAATAAACAAGTCACTTGAGTCTACATATAGTAAAAGCTCATCGTTTTATTCAATTCAAATTAGTACATATTAAAATAGTTGACTAACTACCTAACCCATAAAAACGAAAGTTTTTATTAAAACTCTTTCTTTCCTTATGCATATGAGTTTTGAATCTCTCCGACTGTTCGTGACTTTGCGTGACTATTTTAAAATTAATCTTTGGTCACAAGTCTATGGACAAAGTTTTAAATCGATCGGATGAGGGGAAGTGAGGTTTTATCTCTCCGTGACTGTGCGTGACTATGACAAAGTTAATCTTTTTTCACAGCAAGTCTATCGACCAAGTTTCAGATCGATCAGATAAGGGGAAATGGGTTTTAAATCAGTCCGTAACTGTGCGTGACTATGCATGACTGTGCGTGACTATGTAAAAGTTAATCTTTTTTCACAGAAAGTGTATGGACAAGGTTTCAGATCGATCGGATGAGGGGAAGTGAGATTTTAAACTCTCCGTGACTGTGCGTGACTATGCGTGACTACCCCAAAATTAATCTATAGTGACAACAAGACTATGGGCCAAGTTTCAGATTAATTCGATAAGGTGAATGGGGTTGACCCACGACAGACAGACGGACATAGAGTATGAGTTGTATTGTATTGTATTGTATAAAGAGGTGTTCGAAGTACTGCGACCAAAGTGATCTATTGTACTGCCCTCTGCTAATAGGTTGTCCCTATAAACTCTTATCCAACCCTGAAGCCCTCAGGAATCCGAGGATGTTTGTTGGTTCTAGTAATTTTATGTCGCTACCTAGTATCTGGAAGGAACCCAGATGCTGTTTCCTTTTATGCATTAGCGCTCCACAGTTCCCAAGTATGTGCTCTGGTGATTCGGCTTCCTCATCACAGAATCTGCACATAGGGTTTGCTACAATTCCCAACCTGCTCATATGTTCCCTGAGCCTGCAGTGACCAGTTAAAATCCCGGTTAGTATTCTCAGACCGTTCTTTGACAATCCAATGCACGACCCAAATCTCTTCTTGTTGTAGCCACCCAACAACATTTTGGATTGCCTTAAGCCCAAATGGCTCGAGAAAAATTCCCTTCTAACACAATTTTCATGTTCCCTGAGTACTCCCATACTCCTTTTCCTATTCCACAAAATGGTTCCGGCCCTATTAATTTTGTGGAAGCTCCCCTTCTGGCAAGTTCATCAGCTTGCTCATTGCCCTGAATCCCAACGTGTCCCGGGACCCAACAAAGGCTAACCTTGTTGTGTTTACCTAGCTCATTTAGCTTCTGCAGACAGTCCCATACTAGCTTAGAGTCTACTTCATAGGAGCCTAGTGCTCGAATAGCAGCTTGACTGTCTGATAGTATGGTTATGTTCCTTCTTTTGTACTTCCTGTTCAAGTTGATTTGTGCACATCTATCGATGGCGTAAATCTCTGCTTGGAAAATGCTCGCATGTATTCCCATTGGCTCGAAGTATTTGGTTCTAGGCCCGAAGACTCCCGCCCCTGTTCCACTTTCGGTTTTTGACCCATCTGTGTACCATTTGATTGTATCTTCTCTTAGAGAATATGCTGTACTTAAACCGCTCCATTCTCTCTTATTGCTAAGTTCCGTAGTAAAGTATTTCCTGAAATCATACTTCTTCTCAGCCCTGTCCATGGGGCAATCTAGGAGGGAGTAATCATTAACTTGGCTTATCCGGTTCCATTGCCCTTCATAAAGCCTGGTTATAGGTTTCTCTCCCTTTATTCTGATTGCCGTTGCCAAAGCTTTCTTCTGCACCACTATATGTAGTGGGCTTAGTTCCAATAGTGCTTCAAGTGATGCCGTTGGGCACGTCCTCATTGCACCTGTTATCCCAATGCACGCTAATCTTTGAATCTTACCTAGCTGCATTTGAGTCGACTTCAGATCCGTTCTTTTGGCCCACGCTATAGCTCCATAAGTTACTATTGGGCGGACCATCATCGAGTATATCCAGTGTAAAATGCTCGGTTTACATCCCCAGTTTTTACCCGCTACCCTTCTGCAAATCATTGTAGCTCACTTGGCTTTTTCAGTGATTTGGTCGACATGTGCCTTCCATGTTAACTTGTTGTCCAGTACTATCCCCAGATACTTCACTTCTGCTTTTGGTTCAATGACTTCTCCCAAAATTTGAATTGCCCTCCATCTCGGAAGTTTCCTTTTCCTGGTAAATGGTACAATAGTGGTCTTCGTTGGATTGATGTTCAATCCTGTTGCCCTGCACCATTGACATATAATCCTCAACCCTCTTTGTACAATGTCACATAGGGTTTCCTCGAACTTGCCTTTTGCTATTAAGACTATGTCGTCCGCGTAGCCCTGGCATTCTATTCCTGCTTCCGACAGTTTCATTAGTAATTCGTCAACAACCAGACTCCACATCAAGGGCGACAGAACTCCCCCCTGTGGACATCCTCTGGTTGTGTTGACGGATATGGTCTCCCCCTCTGCTGTTGTTTCTACTGCTCTCGTGTAGAGCACTTCTACCATCCATTTTGATGTCACTGGGTCTACCCCTCTTTGGTTTAATGCCCTTTCTATTACTTCGTGTGAAGTGTTATCAAAGGCTCCTTCTATATCTAGGAAGGCACAAACGGCTATTTCCTTTTCATCTATTGATTTCTGAATAGTTCTTACCAGGCTAGTGAGAGTGGTATCTGTTGATCTGCCCGCTCTATACGCATGTTGGTTTGGATGCAAAGGCATCTGCTGTAATATCCCACATCTTAGATAGTTGTCTACAGCTTTTTCAAGTGTTTTCAGCATAAAAGATGTTAGGCTTATCGGTCTGAAGGATTTTGGATGAGCGGTGTCCTTTTTCCCCACTTTGGGTATGAACACCACTCTTGCCTTCCTCCATGCCTTTGGTATATACCCCAAGGCCAATAGAGTATGAGTTAAAAGAAAGTGTTTAAAAACTTTAAACACTGTTAAAAGAAAGTGTTTAAAAATAACAAATATATTTTCGAAAATATTATTTTAAGACATAGAGAAAAATAAAATTCTTAAAAAGTTACAATTCATGCATTAATTTATTATTGCGAAGAACATGCATCGACTTCAGAACTTTCAGTACAGAGTAAGCTTCTGTGAGGTTATCATTTTCTTCTTCTTCACTAGACGACAGCCCTTCGACCTGAATAACATCTGCGATAATTTCTTCATCGGTAAGCGGTCCAATGCGGGGTAAATCGTCAGTGCAAAGCTGTCAAAAGTGTAATAGGTTTGTAAATTCCTCAACAGTTTTTCCTTCTAATTATATTTTGGCGATATTTTTCAATTAATCTGATTATTCTCTGGTCAAGAGGCTGAGCTATCGGAGTGGTATCAGGAGGTAAATAATCTTTTGAATATGCGCAAATTGGCGTGCTTATGAGGTGTGCTTAGGATAACGTTACGATTTTTTCGAGAAATTTTTCTTCATTGAACGAAAAACTGATTTTCTCCCAGATTTCCTTTTTTATTGTCGGCTTTTCGATAACGAACACATTCTTGTACTCGCCAGTTCACTTATGCATTTAACCGTTGAATTTTGTTTGATATTTTTTTTTTTTTTAACAAATGAGTGTAACGCAGTTAAGCGGAAATGCATTTAAAACAAAAATATGTACACAAATTAAATGGATCAAGGAAAATGTTTCACTTTAGAATTACTTAAGCGCGAACCTTCTTAAGAAGAATTCATTCGTGAAGTATTGTATATATACTCCCTGAACACTGGTGTGGAGGGTATAAAAATACTAATAAACTGATGGACTGAATTTTGAGGTTTAAAATGTTTTTTTTTTTTTTTTAGAATTTGTGAAAGACAATATTTTAGTTAAATAATAAATAAAGAATTTTAAAAATGTCAACTTTTTTTGCTTTGCTACTCACTGTATCTTGATCATAGGATTGAAAAATATGTAATGCAGGACCATTTTTAATAACAGTCTTAAATCTGTTTTAATATATACAAATTGGATTTAGTTTATTCAGAAACGGTAGTAAGTATATGTTTTTGAAACATAATATTTTCTAAAATTGAATCAAATACTGGAAACCATTGCGAAAATTTATAAAAAAATTTTGGAGCATCTCTTAATGCATCCCTTTGTGCAAACTTTGTTATTTCCAAGACGTGTCAAATGTAAAATGCGACATTTATTTCATAAGACGACGACGATAATAAGAGAGAATTCACTAAATGTCGCAATTTTCGGAATATATCGCCACTAATTGCAAACGGAATTTAAATATTCTAGAAATGTATTTTGGACAAAAAACCGAGCCTAATCTCTAACATAACTTCTTATTTTTGTT
This sequence comes from Cordilura impudica, assembly GCA_963682025.1. Lineage (NCBI taxonomy): Eukaryota > Metazoa > Arthropoda > Insecta > Diptera > Scathophagidae > Cordilura > Cordilura impudica. The sequence continues at coordinate 53,894,100 of OY821521.1, forward strand.
TGCTTATTTGTGTAAGAATAACAGGCATTGCGTCACGAATATCGTTAAAGAAAAAAAATTGATTTTAACATAAATAAAACCAGACAAAAAGAGTAAAAACGTATAAGTTTCTTATCAAACTTAAAGTAAATACATACAGTACATTAAAAAAAAATATTAACAAAGTTGAAAACCAATAACAATATTTGTGCGGTTTATAATTTAAAAACAATTGTGTGTAGAGCAAAAGAAATACTGACTTATAAAGAACAACAACAACAACAGCAACAACAACAATATGGATGCGGAAAATGATAACGATCAACCGAATTCGTCATCTGTTTCGGTAACGCCGAGTAGTAGTAACAATAGTAGTAGTAGTAATCTTTTAGGGCACTTGCCAATGTTACCTTTTATGAGGTCAACGGACGATGATGAACAAGATGAGCCAGATGGCATGATGAATGAAGATTTGAATGAAGAACCTATGCCCTTACAGCCAACACCCAATAATTTGAACGCAGCAGCAGTAGTTACAGCAGCTTTAATGCCACAGTCAACCTTAGCTTCTTCTTCTATTTCTACTGATACTGCTACTACAACTACTACTTCATCATCATCATCTGCTGGTACTGGTTCAGCGAGTACAGCAGCAGTTGGTATGGTGGTGGAGCCAATGGTAGGTGCTGAGCAGTTAGCTGTATCAACTTTGATGGATTATTCAATGTCATCATCAGTGTCATCCGTTCAAGCTACTCGTAGTGTATAGTACCATCCTTAGCTCTATTCCTTTTGCAAATCCTTCGCATGTAATTTTTTCACCATTTTTATTTAATATACATACCTCCTTCATCAAACGCAGCGATTCCTTTAACGCCACCATCAGGTTCCTTAAATTTCCAAACAATTGAAAATTCCTCTTTGCCTCCTTCTTCGTCGCCATCGCCATCGTCATCATCATCAGATCAGCATCAGCCGCATCGTCGTCATTAGCTTTGTCAGCTCATCAAATACGTTTTAATTTAGCACAACCACAATTATCATTGTTTCATGAGCAAAATCCTATTCCCACTTCTTTTTCTATTTCCAGCAACAACATCAAGTTTCACCGCAGCCACCATCGTCATCAGCGCGGCAGGATCAACAGCCACAGCCAGAGCAGCAGCAGCAGATAAACCGTAACGATATAGCTGACACTATTGATGCTTCAGCTGTCATTGTACAGCCAATAGCAGCGAATGCTGATCAGCACCACCCCCCTAATACCGATCCACAGGCAATTGCAGCAGACGATCAAAACGATATTCGATTAGATGACAACGACAACAACGATTTCGATGTTGATTTAAATAATCGTAATAATGATGCTATAACCAATGCTTCATCTACGATATCACACCAACAGCAATATCAACCATCCCTTTCGTTAGAGTCTAGCACTTCTGGTTCGGCTGGTCCATCGAATTCAGCGGGCCAACAAACACCGCCACAACCACCAACAGCACTGCCATTGTTGTTGTATCAACAACAACAACAACAACCAGCAACAGAACAACAACAAACGGAAGAATCGAAACACTTACCGTCCTACGATCATCACTATCACAATCCACGTGAATTTCACCTACACTCACATCCGTATCAGCATCCCTGTGTGTATCCTTACGGTTTTGGTCCAACATCATATCAATCGACGGAAAAAAACGGTAACGGTGCTTTTATAAACAGCACCAATAGCATCATGTTTGGCCATACATCGTCGTCGGCTGCTAATCATGGTCACTCTTCGACATCGGGCTTAGGTGTGGCCGTATCGAGCGCACCTCAAGTTGTGGACCGTCTTAAACTACTCTATCCCAATGTGAATGAGAGTGAAACACCATTGCCGCGTTGTTGGAGTGCACATGATAAGTGTCTATCGATTGGTTTATCACAAAATAATTTACGGGTCAATTTTAAAGGTGAGTAGTTTTTTTTTTACCCTAAACCTTGCTCTGATCAGGCTATAATTAGTTTAAGCTGATATTTTCTTTTATAATGCCGATACATGATAAACTAATATTTGTATATATTTTTCAAGTCCTTGATAATGGGAGAAGTTGAGAAAAATTAAAACTGGAGAAGGCAATTATACTTTTATTGTCCCTAGTTGCACGTAGTAGTAAATTGTGCCAAAGAATTTGTTCCTAGAAAATTTTTTAACATAATTTCGAATGAGAATTGTTTTAAAGTGAATTTCATTTTTGAACAATTCAAATAATTTTTTTGAATATTTTTTTTTTTTATTATTTAATAAATTACATATATAAGCTCGGGTTTATATTAATATTTCTTATAAAAAATACAAGTTTTCTTCCTAAAATATTTGCATTTAATTCATTTGTAATACTATTTGACACCATATTGTAAAGTCTTAATCCTTTATAATATAGTGATTTTTTGCATATCATTAGTATCTGCTCGTTGAAGCCTGAAATCCGTTGCATTCCTAAGGCTGTACGGTTGAACATCACCAACGTACCTTATTTGTTCGATCAAATATTCCGGTACATCTCCATTCTTCATTTTCTGTATGAAATTTATTGAATTTAGTTCTAATCTTTGTTGTATATTCAGCCATTGCAGAATGTCTAACATATTTTGTAGTTTTTGTAATAACAAGACTTATTTGCCGCTCTGAACAACATGTGTATAACACAGTTGATCCATATTTAAAATGGGGTTTAATTATTGTATTATATCTGTGGGTTTCTGGAATAATCGCGTATGTCCATTTTTGTCAGTTTTGAGTTAACGATGCCAAATATAATAATTTTTAACGCTCTTTACATGTGTTTAATTAAAAAAAAATATTGACCATTTCTGAGTTTTTTCTTTAAATAACGACGTAACTTAAATATTTATTAAATTAATTTGCAGCACTAACCACGTATGTCAACCTACGTTTGATCGCTGACAAATTATTTTCTTTGAAAACGACACAGCGACATACGTTGTTATTAATGAAAAAAAATGCTAAATAATTTTGGATTATTTTTCAGTTTATAACCACTTATAAAAACTTGTGTGTTTATTTCTGTTATTTTTTGTCACTATTATTCTTGATACGTTGTTATATTCTCACCCTAAGTCCCATTAACTTTCTGTTGACGAACAAAATAATCAATTTTTCAAGCAACAACAACTTATGTCTAAATGTGTAGTTGCACTGGTAATTTTCTTTTTCTAAGAAAACACCATTTGTCGACATAAGTTGTTTTATCTGCACACACTTTAAGTGTAATTTACATATTGTTTTTTTTCGCCCTTCTCTAGGATCTATTCCTCTTAAAATTTTTGACTCAAAATTTTATATAAAGTATTTATTGTCCATATCTACAGGACTGTCAAATAAAAAGTTCTAAAAACTTTATATCGAGCCCATAATTTCAAATATAAAGTTTTTTGGCTCTCCTGAACATTTTGATTTTATGACATACGCGGTTATTCTAGAAAACCACAGATATATATTTATTGCAGTTGTAATTGATAGTTTGTTTCTTATTTGTTGGAAAAATCCGATTTTTTTACCTATTTTTTTTACATATACATACTCACAGCTCACAGCTTATTTGATGGAGATAAATTTTATATGTTTAAAAATATATATTTAAAAATTTTGTTCTGAAAATACAAAAACGACATATGTGGTTTAGTTAATAATTATGCGTTATTTATATTTACCCAAAAAAAAAAATAATATTTGCTTTAAGTTCTCTAGAAACTCAAAATACAAAATAAGGTACAAAATTCAGGTCACAGCTTAAATGAAGTAATTTTAAAAAACATTAAATAACAAAGGATTTACTGTAATTTTAAAATTTTTTCAATTGCTTAGTGTTTAGTAGGATATCCTTTATTATCTATAACCGCTTGAAGCTTTTTCAGCATAGAGTCCCACTCTTTTTTTTATAATCTGGATCTATTTTATCCCACTCTTTTTGCAACACCTTTTTTAAGTTAGATTTGTTATGGATATCGTATTTTCGAATATTTGTCTTCAGTATTGGCCACAAATTTTCAATCACATTTAAGTCAAGTGATTGTGCTGGAGTTTGAACTCTATGCGGGCATTTCCATATCAACCAAGTCTGTACTAATTGTGATTTGTGCTTAGTGTCATTATCTTGGTAGAAGCGAAAGGCGTCCTCAATTTGCAATTTCGTCCCTCTTTGAATTAGATTTTCTTGGAGAAGTTTCAAATACATGTTTTTATCCGTATTCCCTACGATAAATGCCAAGTTACCTACTCCATTTGAAGACATGCATCCCCAAACCATAGCATTTCCACCACCATGTTTCATAGTGGCACGTAAATTGTGAGGTTTCAGCTCAGTATTAACTTGGCGCCAAATGTAGGGTCTTCCATCTGGTCCAAATATATTGACATTCACTTCATCAACAAAAATTACAATTCTCCAAAATGCTGGACTCTTATTTAAATGGTCACGCGCAAACTGCAGCCATTTTACTCTATTGTTTTCATTTATAAATGGTTTGTTTCGAGGAATTCGGCCACTAAAATCAGCGTCCCTCAATATTTTGTGAATTGTTTCAGGATGACATGTCTTTCCCAAATAATTTTCGGCCATAAGTCAGCTTCGGAGCGCTTGTTGCTGGATTATTATGACTTTGTTGCACTAACCACTTTCAATAAAAATTTTATTTGGAGCTTGTCCACCCTTGTTTTCAACACGATTCTCACCTATGTAAATACCGTTTTATATGCTGAACTGTTGAAGAGCTTAAATTAACCATTTTATGAAAGAATTCACTTAGTTTTATTTTTTTAATGCGTATCAGTCAAAAACTCAATTAGGAATGATTGCAGATAATAATCTTAAAATTTTAAGCTGAAGACAACAACAAGGATAACGGTAAAATTAACTGCATCATTTAAGCTGTGACATGAGTTTTGTACCTTATTTTGCATTTTTTTAGTTTCTTGAGAGCACAAAGCACATTTTTATACCCTATACCACTATGTGGTTTGGGTATAATGACTTTGTGCTGCTGTTTGTAACAACCAAAAATATTTGACCTAGACCCATCTTTAATTATACCGATCGAATCAGAATCACTATCTGATTCGATTTAACGATGTCCGTCCGTCCGTCCGTCCGTCTGTGTGTCCATGTAAAGCTTGTAATCAAACTGCAGGTCGCAAATATGAATATATTTTGACGAAATTTGGTATTTGATCTTTCGTCGGCCATGGGATGAACCTAATGAAATTGGTGAGAAGCGGTCCATGTTCAGACCTAGCCCCCATACAAATGACCCCTATGAAATCAACATATATTGCTATAAGATCCAAATTATCACACAAATCTTAGTCAAATTGGGTTTGTATGTATATATTACATCCATTAATCAGTAGTCCAACAATTATCCCTATTGGACAACTCTTAGTCATAGGCCCCATATAGAGCTGCTTCCCGATCTTCACTTAAATCTATCAAAAAACAAAAATATTGCACTGATTCTTCTTAAATTTTGTTTGTATATATTTTTGCAAAATACAAGAGACTTTACCAAACATGGTCAGGATCGGTCCATTTTTGGGCCTAGTCCCCGTATAGATATATCATCCGATATGAACTTTTTCATATATGTAGCCGAAAAAATTAATAAAAATCCCACTCAAATTTGGTTTATGCTTATTTTCTATATCCAGTTAGTTGGGTCTGAGAGATAGGGTCTCTAAACGCATGGTATAGGGTATCGTATAGTCGGTCTAGACCGACTATAATTTTCTTACTTGTTATGATTATATCCTTGGCATTTAAAACACTGTATTATATATGCACCGAAAACTCTATGACTGCTATGACTTGGATACGACTCATTATCAATTTTTATTTTTGCATTATATATTGTTCTATTATATCTTTTTGTTTCATATATTTTTATTAAATCCATTTCACAATTCTTCATTATTTCATTTTATTTATTTTTTATTTTCTCTATTAATTCTTCTTCAGGTATTTTAAAATTCATGTCAGTTATAATAATTTTCATATCGATCTTTTTTTGGAACTTTTATTTCATAATTTTCACTTATTTCATTTTGTATTGCCTCCTTAATTTTATCTCGCTCTTCAATAGTTTTACTTTGAATAATCAAAGTACCATTTTTTCTATTTTCTTGCATTTATTTATATCTTGCATTTATTTAAAAAATTTCCTCAAATCCTATATTTCATGAAAAATGGCATTACATTAAAGTTTTTTTGATAGATCAGCTGTATATGAAGTATGTTGTTATTGTTCTTGTTGTCAAATCAACCACATTCTAAGGTAAAAAAAAAACATAATACACAAACCCTCAAAAACCACTTTAAGGGAACATTGTCCCCTTATGTTGTTAACGCTTGTTAAACTTCCCCCTATTAGTTGTTGGTATCATAACTTAAATGACAGAAAATCAACAAACTCTGTGGGAGCAATGAACTTGAACAGAAAGTGTTATGTAAATTAATAAAGCAAAAATACACGGTTCAAAATAATAACAGGAGTATATTCATCCCATTTTTTTTTTGTTTTTAATTGTAAAATACTTTTTTTAACCCAATACCAAAAACAACCCAACCAGATACACACATGGTCAATTCAAATCATACAATATTCATGTACAGACAAAACCACAAAAACTAAAATAGAAAAAAACCAGTTGCTAAATAAAATGAAAATGAATAGAAGTTGCAATTACAAAGAATATACTTAGAAAAACAAAGAACCAATGTTTTGAAATATTTAAAAATTTTCTTTATAAATCTTTGTAAATTATTGCTTTAAAATTGACATTTATGTAAAAATCTAAAAGGCAAAGATTGACTGTAGTAAACCTTTTTAAATATAAGAATTCCCAAAACGTATTATTAAACGAAAGAAACTTAGACTTTTAAATATCAATCTATTAAAAATTCAATGCAAAAAAAATTTATGTATAAAATATTTCTAAGCTAATTAATTAAGCATCAATTTAAAGGACTATCACTTAATTAACTTAAATAATTTAAAAAAACTATGTGAAAAAGCAAGCCCTATCCATAAAAATTCTCATCTGAATCTTTGATATTTTCTATTGTCAAATTTTTCATTTATGAAATTTTCTCTGCCTATAGACAAGATTTCTACCGGACTATTTATAAGAACTAGCAGATTCCAGCACTCGAAATTCGAGTGCAAATTCTAGGAAATTTTATTTTTTCATTTAATAAAGACCCTAAAGCTATGCTTCACAATTCAACTCATTTTACGAATTCAACACATTAACACAAACATATTAACAAATTTAATACACACACACACACATGCTATATAGCATTGTATAATTTTATGTGTGTGTTAGTAGCAACTTTAAACGATCATAACTACAAAAAATATTCCAGACGATGAAAATCTGTAAATCTGTGCAGCTAAAAAAAATACCTTTCAAATGATAAATTTTTTGTCAAAATCGGAGTGAAACTGTGAAACTTACATCGGTAACAAAAAATCGCCTAGCCTATTAATAGTATAGATTAATATTATAGATATATAGTACATTTTCGTTGGTTTTTTTTAAGCTACATATTCTAAGACAGAAATCTTTCTGTTTTTTATAAAGTAATTGCTGGTAATACGTTTTTATTTTAATTAGATTAGACAGTACAAAAATCATTTATAAATCGTGGTGTTATTTACTAATAACTAAATATTCTTTAAGAATTCCATAATTATAAACAAAAATTTCCAAAATTCCAATATTTTGAGAAAACAACAAATAACAATATGCAATTTTAACGAAACTGTCATTAAAAGCTTTATATAGTTTTCTCTTTCATTCTTTCGTATATAGTCTATACAGTCATGCTTTGTTTTTTGTCATTGTGTTTTTGTTTTTGTCATTGTATTTCTTCTTTTTTTTTTCAAACTGCATTCCCCTTATTTCATTTCCTGATAAAAAACAGTTTGTTTTTGTTTTGAAGTCTTGTTTGCTTTATTTTTTAAATTCGCGTGTTTATATTCTCTAAAAAGCAGCTGATTCTTCAACACACAACAAAATGTCAAAAACAAGAACTACTCTCTTGTTGTTTTATTAAGCTCTCTTAATAAAAATGAACAGCAAACATTTGTACTTTATTCATATGTTTTTCTTTCCTTTTTTATCATATCAACAATTTGTCCATCGTTTGTTCTAGGAGCTATTGCTACATTATATCTTCATAATGTTAATGTTAGCAAAGCAAATTAATGAATATTTTGCTTAATTTGTTTAAATAAATAACCTAGGAAAAATTGTGTACTAAAATGTTATTAAAAAATGTAATGTACTTGGGCTTCATCAGGCAAAGAAAAATATCGTTTGAGTCGTTTAAAGGAACTAAACAAAAGAGAAATTAGTAAAAAAAAAAATGTCGCAAGATAGTTGTTTCATAATGTAAAACTAAAGTTTTTCAATCCTCTTTTGTAAAAATCATTTTCATTTACAATTTTTTACCATTTTATCGTTTAGTTTGTCATTTGCTACTACATATGTACATACATATGTACGGTGAGCGTCAAAAGTAAACACCTATTTCTAATCTTGAATAAATTAAAAATAAAATACCATTTAGAGATTGACTACTATAAAACTTGAAATCAAATCAAGTGGGAAAATTGTACAAATCTCTCAAAAGTGAAAATGCATCAGATTTTACGCGTCAACAAAAGTAAACACGCTGATCTGATCACGTGTTTTGCTTTATTTAAAATCATTTTAAGTTGATTTGAGCCAATTAATAATTAATAAAAAGGTGTAAAGGAAAGTAGTCTCGCTAAGGGAAAGCAAACATCGCCTGATACTCGGAAAATTGTATTAGATTTAAAAGAAAAAATTAAATCCTTGCGTGAAATTGGCAAAATTGTGGGTAGGAACCACGGCTTAAGTCTAGTTTAGTGTCTGCTCCTCGACTTTTTTTAATTTTTTTGGAGGGGTTAGGGGCTTTTGGGGTGATTTTGGAGAAATAATTTTTTTAGCGGTCGATCTTATTTTCGGATTTATGGACCGACAAAGCTTTGACTTTGATTTGTACATAACTATTTTACTTTTTATCGGATTTCAGCAATATATATATATGTATATCATTGGAAGGCCTACTAGAGTGCCTTTCATTTGGTATTTCAAAATTCGAAATTCATTGTTATATACGGTGAGGGTTCAGTTATGTTTTGGGGCTATATTGGCGGCAACAAGTGTTGCTAATCTTGTTTTTATTTACTCCACTATGAACAAAATGTATTACTTAGCCATTTGAAGGAAATTTTGGCCCTAGCGTCGAGAAATAAGGCATGGCTGTAAACTGGATCTTCCAACAGGACAACGTGCTAAAGCATACATCTAAAATTTATGAAAGAGTGGCTACTGTATCGTACTCCTAGGACACTTGATCATCAGCCGCAATCCCAGGACCTTAACCCGATCGAGCATCTGTGCGAAAATCTAGACAGAAAAATAAGTCCAAGGGCTATTTCAAGCAAGGCAAACTTGAAGAGGGCTCTCCGATATAACAAAAAAACTTGTCTAGTCGATGCCTTGAAGACTATATGGGATGAGATGCTTAAGACCAAATAAAAATAAACCAAATATTAAAAAATTTAAAAAGTTTACTTTTTGTTTTGAAGTTCTGTTGCCTTTTTCTTTTGCTGTTTACTTTTTTTTTTTTTTTTTGACGCGTAAAATTTGGGCATTTTCTTAATAAAGTGCATTTATTTCTGTTTTGTATTACTTTTGTAATACTTATATTTATTTTTGATTTGTGTTAATTAGTTCATTTTAATGAAACTTTTAATATGAGTAACTAAGGTGTTTACTTTCTTTTGACGCTCACAGTAAATATAAGAAACAAATATATGTACATATATTTTAAAATTAGTGTAAAGACAAAATTAAGAAGAAAAAAATCTTGAAAAAAGGAATCGTGAAACATTGTCTACCCCGCTTGCTTCTCTACTCCGTTCGCCATCATGTTGCGTCTTCCCACAAATCTCTCTTTGGAAGAGTTTTTGTTTTGTTCCTTTTTTAATCACTTTTAAAATGTATACAAAAATGTAGAAAAAAGCAATACTCCAGTTGTGTCAGTCATTTAACCGTGTTAGGAATTAAGTAACATTTTCGCAAAATATTGAATATTAACGTGCTTAAAAATGATGTGAGACAAAAAATATATACACTGTCTCAAACAATTATCCGTACACCAGATAGGCGAAATTTTTTTTTTCACTATTTTGAAAAAAAGACACCTGCTTCGATTGAAGTATTTTTTTAAAGTCTAATAAGTATTAATAATAATTTCAAATTAAATAAAATAAATTAAATTAAATAGTATTAACAAGTTCAACATTTATTCCACACAAAAAAAGAAAAAATTAACTCAAAAATTGGTCCGTACAAAATGTACACTTATTAGCGAGTAAAGAAATTTTTCCATTGTGGTTTCAACAATGTCAAGATTTGCGACACCTCCAGCTGCCGTCGCACCCCACACCATCAGAAAGCTTCCATCATGCTTTACGGTTGCTTTATTATTTTATGGCATAATCTAAACGTAGTTTTATATTCTTTTTTTATATAAAGGGTTTCTTACGTGGAACACAAGCCTTATATTGGTTAAGATTCAAGCTTTGTCATCCGGTCGATCTATGATTTTTGTGCGACCTCTTTCTGCAGAAATTTCAAGGCAATCACATATTGAATGATCTTTGTCTAGAAATAGTTTCAGCAATTTTCCATAAACTTTTGCCATCATTGTGCACTTTAACAACCAATTCTTTTGATGTCAATAGGAATCTTTGTATATATACGCGCAGGGGGTAAATTTCTATTTCACAATACAATCACAAAAACAGCGTAACGTGTGAGCGTAAGACAAAATCAGTGTGACTTATAATTGTATTGGTGAAAAAATTATGTTATGTAATAACCTGAAAATATGAAAAATACAAAATTAAAAATTTTAAAATTAAAAATGAAAAATAAAAAATTAAAAAAGAGAAATAAAAAAAGAAAAATTAAAAATAAAAAACGAAAACCGAAAAATAAAAAATGAAAAATAAAAAACGAAAAATTAAAAGTTAACCGGTTGAAATATTAAATAATAAGTCATTTATTGTTCGGTTTAAGATCATGTATATATTTTTCTAATGAAAGAAAGATAATAATTTTTGTAATGTAAGAGAAAAATTAAATAATAAATAATTTTATATTAGCAGAACCCATTCAGTTGATTGCTATAAGTGGTGCATAGATGACGCTTTCTGTTTGATTTTAAAAAAGTGCCATAAAAAAATTTTTAAATAATTTTTCATAATGAAAAGTTAGCTACTGCTTACATGTCGCGCTCAACGAGGTTCTTACTAGTCAACCTATTAGCCTTAGTTTTTAGTTAGCACATAGTTTATTCATAAACAATTTTTTGTTGTCAGCTAATAGCTATAAAAACAACTCTGAAATTTGTCATGCCACCATATTTTTTGCATTAATGCCACCGGATATAGTGAAAATCACCTCTGTTTACATATCAATTTGTGTGATTTCACTCCTTCATTTTTTAAAATTAATATTTACAATTGTTAAGTTTACGACAACATTATTTTAATTTGAAAATTATGTAAAAAAAAAAATGTTAAAAGATCCGCAAAGAAAAAAATATTTATTTGCACCTTAAAATAATTTATATATTTTGTTTTGCTTAGTTTGACACACATCAGCTGTTTTAAGTATGTAAGCATGTTTAGTGTTTGGAAGGTTGTTGATCTGAGTTTAGCAAACGCAGCAGCAAGTGCATTATAAATAATACTCATGCTAGATACTGCATAACTTTTCATTATGAATTTGGCCGTAGATGTTTCATATCTCTCTCCCTTGTATCGGACTAACATGATTTTTATTATTAACGCTCATTGCGGTAGCAATTATTATGTACCAGCCAAACAAAACACTTAAATAGACTAAACAATGATTTTATTTTGCCATAACAACTCAAATTTAAAAAAACCGTTACATTAGTTAGAATATAACGGATATTAGTTATTGTTTTAAGTTTGTCTTTATTGATGCTGTACGGAAAAATGTTTGAGTTAATTTTTTGAGTGTTTTTTGTGTTTTCTTGATGTAGAAAAAGTAACACCTGTTTCCAGTTTTGATGTGTAAACATCTATACGCGCAGGGGGGTAAAGCTGTAACACAAATCGGTGTGTGTCTTATGATTGTATTGGTGAAAAAATTATGATATAAAAAAGTGGCATATTTTTTAAAAGCGTCATCTATGTATCACTTACATATATACGTTTATATTGTGATATTTTAAACGTTTTACAGCAAAGGGTTGTTGAGTTATCTGAAACAGTTTTTGCTATAAGTGATACATAGATGAAAATCTTTAATTACTAGATGTTTACTCATCTCCCCTGAGATCGGACTCACATGATTTTTCTTTTTTATATTCTATACTACTATGTGGTCAGGATGACTTTGTGCTGATGTTTGTAATTACCAAAAATATTTGACCTAGACCCATCTTTTATTATTATACCGATCGACTAAGAATCACTTTCTGTTTCGATTTAACGATGTCCGTCCGTCCGTCTGTGTGTCAATGTACACCTTGTAATCAAACTACAGATCGCAAATACGAATATAATTTGATTAAATCTTTTATATAAGCTTCTGTCAGCCATGGCATGAAAGCTATTGAAATTGGTGAAAATCGGTGCATATTAAAACCCAGTCCACATACAAATGACCCCTATGAAATCGACTTAAATTGTCATAAGATCCAAATTATCATATAGATCTTTGTCAAATTGGGTTTGTATATGTTTATTACTCTCATTAATCAGTAGTCCAAAAATAAACCCTATTGAACAATTCTTAGTCATAGCCCCCATATAAAGCTGCTTCCCGATCTTTACTTAAATCTCACTTCACTTAAAAAAATAATTTTCTCAAATTTGGTATTTATATATTTTTGCAAAAATAAGTGACCTTACGAAATATGATCAGAATCGGAGCCTTTTTCGACCTAGTCCTCATATAAATATAGCATCCGATATGAACTTATTCATATTCAAAGGCAACAAAATTAATAACAATGCCACCCAAATTTGGTTTATGCTTATTTTCTATATCCAATTAGTTTGGCCTAAGAAATAGGGAATAGGGTATCGTATAGTCGGTCTAGACCGACTATAATTTTCTTGTTGTTTTTACAGTTGTTTATAAAACTTGTTGGACTCTTGAAAAAAGTTTACTTGACTCAAGTCGGGCTCGTAATAAAATAAAAATAAAGAGTTTTTTAAACAATTGCAATTGTATGGTTGTACGGATAATTGTTTGATTATATTGCAAATAAAAATATATATTTATTTTGTATTTATTTTTTATTCATATGATTTTCTTTCTTTCTTTTTATCATACCAACAATATGTCCATCGTTTGTTCTAGGAGTAGGTAAACAAAATAATGATGCTGCTTCAGTTCGTACTGCACATCCCATACCACCAGCTTGTGGCATCTATTATTTTGAAGTGAAAATTATATCGAAAGGAAAAAATGGTTACATGGGCATCGGTTTAACAGCTCAACAATTTCGTATGAATCGTTTACCAGGTAATGTGATTTCTTCCTCTTTTGTTTTATCGATTTTCTTTCTTTTTTTTTTTTGTATTTTTTTCACACTTTCAATAAAGAAAATTTATTATATTTTCTTACGTTTCTTTATTAGGTTGGGATAAACAATCTTATGGTTATCATGGTGATGATGGTAATTCATTTTCATCATCCGGTCATGGTCAATCATATGGTCCTACATTTACAACAGGCGACATTATAGGTTGTTGTGTAAATTTTGTTAACAACACATGTTTCTATACAAAGAACGGCATTGACTTGGGCATAGCTTTCAGAGATTTACCGGTAAGAGTAGAAGAAGCTCACATAATTTTCTAAAGAAAATTTGTTAAGTATCTGTCAACTTTTCTGTGAAAAAACTGGCAAAGAATCTGATATAAGTTGCACAAACTATGATCTTTCTTTTTTCTATAAAAAAACAGCTCAGAACTGAAATAGTTGCACGGAAATAGTTGCAAACAATTTTTTTATGGAAAAAAGTTGCTTAGGATTTCACAACTTTTCAACGGAAAAAATGGCTTTGAATCTGGCAACTTTTCTTTAAAAAAAAAATGCAAAGAATTGGACAAATTTTATATGGAAAAAGTTGCTCGGAATCTGAAAAAAGGTGATCAGAATCTCCCAACTTTTCTATGGAAAAAGTTGCTCAGAATCTCACAACTTTTTTATTGAAAAAGAAATGCTCAAAATCTGAAAAATTTTTAATGAAAAAATTTTTTAAAATCTGACAACTTTTTTATTGAAAAAGTTGCTCAGAATCTGACAATTTTTCTATGAAAAATTTCTCGGAATCTGATTATTATGGAAAAGAAAAAAAAAAAAAGTTTTTCAGATAAATTGTCTATGTAAACAGTTGCTCAGAATCAGACAATTTATCTATGAAATTTTTTTTGCATATAGAAAAATTTTGAATCTGCTAAATTATACGAACCCTATTTTATTTGTAGACAAAATTATATCCGACTGTAGGGTTGCAAACACCCGGTGAAGAAGTTGACGCCAATTTTGGACAAGAACCATTTAAATTTGATCAAATTGAAGATATGATGAAACAAATGAGAGCTGAAATGAAGACCGCAATATACGATTTCCCATTGCCAGCTGAGCAAGGCGATCCTACAACACTTTTACAAAAGTAAGTCTTTTTCAACTACGGAATTTTTAACATGATTAACATGATTTCAATCTTTACAGAATGGTTAGTTCATATTTGGTGCATAATGGTTACAGTGAAACAGCAGAGGCGTTTGGTCGGCAAAAAACCGGACAAAACTTAAAAGAAGATGTCACATCTATACGTAATCGTCAAAGTAAGATTTTAAAATAGAATAAAAGAATAAACAATCATCTTTTTATAATTTTTAATTCATTTAATTTTGTAGAGATTCTAAAATTAGTTATGTCTGGAAAAATGGGCCAAGCTATTGAACAAACTGTACATATGTATCCGGGTCTTTTGGAGAATAACAAAAATCTCTGGTTTATGCTAAAATGTAGACAATTTATAGAAATGATAAATGGTTCCGATGTTGAGGTATTTTTTATTCAACTGCCCTTATCACTGAATTCTAAATTAATGTTTTGTCTACTCTCTGTTTTATTTTTCAACACCTACATATACCTGTATGTGTTTAATGTACTTTTCAATAGTACTGCCCTTTATCTTCTATTTCTTCTACAAATAAAACAACAACAAATTCGGCAACCACACAAACATTATACTCTTCTTCTACTGCTACTCCAAATCAAACTTCGGTTATACAATCGACGAAATCCTATCAGAACGGTAATGGGCCAAATAATAGTAGTAACGGTAGTATAACTACCAATAATACGACTGCTTCAACTACGACTACAAATTCTACCACCAATAGCAACAGTAATACTTCAACAATAGCCGCCACTACAGCAGTTGGCAACGGTAAGACAACAGCAACAACAAATAATGCACAGAACTCAAACCACATAACTGTGATAAATACAGATCTTAATAATGATGATGATGATGATGAGAATGATGATATAAAACATCAAACGTAAGCTAAATCCCTAAACATGTAACATGTTAAACGTTTTTTTTTTTTTTTTTTGTTATTATTTTATGAATTTCTTTGGTTGTTTACAGCGACTTAGTTGACCATTGTTCAGCTACTGAAGCTGCCCCAATAATAATAAGTAAAAGTAATAATGATTACTTAAATGATGTTGAAATGGAAAATAATGGTCATACATCAAACGGTAAGTACGAAAATATTCGAAGTGGAAATGTGAAATATTCTGAAACACATTTTACGAAAAAACCGGAAAGAAAAGATTCTAACCGTCTATATCTAAGGAAAATTGGTTGGCTTTTAATCGTCTAATTCTGCACAAAAAGTTGATCAGAATTTGACAGCTTTTCTATACAAAAAGTTGTTTAGAGTCTGACAACTTTTCTATGCAAAAACTTTTATCAGAATCTGCCAATTTTTGTATACAAAAATTTGCTCAGAATCTGAGAACTTTTCTACGCACAAAAAGTTGTTTAGAATCTGACAACGTTTCTGTACAAAAAGTTGTTCACATTTTGACAACTTTTCTATATAAAAAGTTGTTTAGATTCACGTAACTTTTCTGTACAAAAAGTTGTTTTCAGTCTGATAACTTTTCTATACAAAAAGTTGATCGGAATCTGTCAACTTTTCTATTCAAAAAGTTGTTCAGAGTCAGACAAGTTTTCTATAAAAAAAAATTGTTTACAATCTTACAACTTTTCTATGCAGAAAGTTGTTTAGAGTCTGACAACTTTTCTATATAAGAAGTTTAAAATCGGAAACTTTTCTATACAACAAACTGTTTCGAATCTGGCAACTTTTCTATACGAGAAGTTGTTTAAAATCGGAAACTTTTCTATACAACAACCTGTTAGAATCTGACAACTTTTCTTTATAAGTTGCTTGCTTAGTCGTGACAACTTTTCTATACAAAAATTTGACATAATCTTTTCTATAGAAAAAGTTGTTTAGTATCTAACAACTTTTGTCTGCAAAAAGTCTATCAGAATCAGACAATTTTTCTTTACATAAAGTTGTTTAAAATCTAATATTTTACAACTTTTCTATACAAAAGTTTGATCAGAATCGGACAACATTTCTATACAAAAAGTTGTTTAGAATATGACAACTTTTCTATAACAATGGTTGTTTAGAATTTGACAACTTTTATATACAAAAAGTTGATTAGAATCTAATAACGTTTCCATATAAAAGATTGTCAGAATCTGGCATATTTTCTATACAGAAAGTTGTTTTCAGTCTGATAACTTTTCTATACAAAAAGTTGATCGAAATCTGTCAACTTTTCTATTCAAAAAGTTGTTCAGAGTCTGACAAGTTTTCTATAAAAAAAAATTGTGTACAATCTTACAACTTTTCTGTACAGAAAGTTGTTTAGAATCTGACAACTTTTCTATAAGAGAAGTTGTTTAAAATCAGAAACTTTTCTATACAACAACCTGTTTCGAATCTGACAACTTTTCTATACGAGAAGTTGTTTAAAATCGGAAACTTATATACAACAACCTGTTTAGAATCTGACAACTTTTCTTTATAAAAAGTTGTTTAGAGTCGTGACAACTTTTCTATGCAAAAATTTGACATAATCTTTCTAGTTTAGTTTTGTTTAGTATCTAACAACTATTGTCTGCAAAAAGTCTATCAGAATCTGACAATTTTTCTTTACAAAAAGTTGTTTAAAATCTAACATTTTATAACTTTTCTATACAAAAGTTTAATCAGAATCTGGCAACATTTTTATACAAAAAGTTGTTTAGAATATGACAACTTTTCTATAACAATAGTTGTTTAGAATTTGACAGCTTTTATATACAAAAAGTTGTTTAGAATGTGATAACGTTTCCATATAAAAGTTAATCAGAATCTGAAATTTTTTCCATTCAAAAACTTGACCGGAATCTGATATATTTTTTATACAGAAAGGTGTTTTTAGTCTGATAACTTTTCTATACAAAAAGTTAATTGGAATCTGTCAATTTTTCTAAACAAAAAAATGTTCAGAGTCTAACAAGTTTTTTATAAAAGAATCTGATAACTTTTCAGTACAATAAGTTGTCAAGTTGTTTAGAATCTAAAAACTTTTCTATACCAGAAGTTGTTTTCAATCTGATAACTTCTCAGAGTCTGACAACTTTTCTATGCAAAAACTTTATCAGAATCTGCCAATTTTTCTATACAAGCATTTTTTTTTGAGAATCTGAGAACTTTTCTACACACAAAAAGTTGTTTAGAGTTTGATAACTATTCTATACATAAAGTTGTTTAGACTCAGACAACGTTTCTATACAAAATGTTGTTTACATTTTGACAACTTTTCTATATAAAAAGTTGTTTAGATTCACGTAACTTTTCTGTACAAAAACTTGTGTAGAATCTTGTAAATTTTCCTGTACAAAAAGTTGTTTAGAATCTGACAACTTTTCTATAGAAAAAGTTGTTTTGTGTCTAAAGACTTTTCTCTGCAAAAAGTTTATCAAAATCTGAAAATTTTTCTTTACAAAAAGTTGTTTAAAATCTAACATTTCTATACAAAAAGTTGTTTAAAATTTGAAAAAGTTGTTAAGAATCTTACAACTTTTCTATACAAAAAGTTGGTTAGACCTGATAACTATTTTTTACAAAAAGTTGATCGGAATCTAACATCTTTTCTATACAAAAGGTATTTTTTTAGAATCTGACAAATTTTCTATACAAAAATCTGATCAAAATCTGAAAACTTTTCTGTACAAAAAGTTATTTAGAATCTGATAACTTTTCTATACAAAAAGTTGTTTAAAATCTGATATCTTTTCTAAACAAAAAGTTGATCACAATCTGACAAAAAAACATTCTAGGAACTGAAATTTTTTCATATGAAAAAGTTTTATCATTCGGAGCAATTTTTCTATAGCAAAATTGTGAAGTTGTGATCCTTAATAATGTATTGTGTACGGAAATAACTTTCTCTTTATCATTTTTCTTAATTGTTATTTAAGGAAACGTTTGTAAAAACGGTAATACAAATAACTTTAATGATTCAGTCGATGCAGATGAAGAAATGGGTGAGTTTATGGACAAACTGAGATTTGATACAAAAAAAAAACTAATATTTTCTTTCTATTCTCTTTTTTTATTTATATTTACTTAGCAGATGTTGATGTTTCACCATCAATAAAGAAATATAGTCATGGTATTGAACGTATTTTAGAGTTTGGAAAAGACCTATCGCAAATGGGACAACAGCTAGAAAAAGAAAACAAAATGACTGATGATGAGAGACAAATGTTAGAAGTAAGTGGAAATATATACTTTTCGAAATATATTTCGTTCGTTCTGTAAAACGCAATCTTTTTTTAAAAAGAAAAGAGAGAGAGAGAGATAGAGAGAGAGAGAGAGAGAGTAAATTTGTAAATAGATTTAAACAAGGTTCAGAAAATACCCACATGAAACACACAATGTTCTATTCTAAAGCAGCCAACACATATTTTTATTTTCATAGTAATTATGTGTGTTTCTAAATTTTGTACGGTGCCCAACACAATCATGACTGTTTTGTTTCGTTTTAATATTTCGTTATCTACACAAACATTTTTCTAACACGTATTTTTTGTTTCGAACACCCATAAACCACACAGATTCGAGTGTAGCTTTATTTTAAGTTCGTTTTCTTGCACGTGTACTGGTAAAAAAAAAAACAGAACATGTTCTTCAACGCGTACATCTAAAAATTAAAACATTATCCACTCGCGACCGAAAAAAACGAAATTAAGTCATAAACAACATATACAATTTTTTTGTTTTCTATTTTATAACTATCTTTTTATTTTTATTTTATTTAAGAGAATTTTTCAGAAAATTAGTCAAAACTTTTGCCGCAAAAGGTTGAGTTTTTGTTTATTAAAACCGGCACACTCTTCTGACACAAGTCGAATATTAATATTTATCTTTCTCAATCTCTCTCTCTCTCTCTGCAGTGCTTCCTTTGGTTATTTATTTATTTTTATTTAAAAATGTTTTTTTAATGTTAGTTTTTATGTATTGTCGATCTTGTGTTGTAATAATAATTAGTTATTTATAGTTCGGTTCGAGATCATGTATACATTTTCTAATACTAGAAAAGATAATACTTTATGCAATGTAAGAGAAATTTGGAAAAAATTTGAAGACAGCGCTAGATGGAGTAGTTGATTAAGCATGAGTTGAAGTAATAGGCAGAAGGATGCTGACGATGAACAAGTCGCTTTGTTCGAAAGTAGCTACTCCATCTAGCGCTGTCTTCAATTTTTTCCAAATTTCTCTTACATTGCATAAAGTATTATCTTTTCTAGTATTAGAAAATGTATACATGATCTCGAACCGAACTATAAATAACTAATTATTAATGTTTTTTTAATTTAATTTTTACTTGTTAAAGCTTAATTAATGTTTTGTTTATTTATTTATTTTTTTTTTTTTGCAAGGATGCATTTAGTTTAATTGCTTATTCAAATCCTTGGGCAAGTCCTTTAGGTTGGCAATTATGTCCAACAAAAAGAGAGACTGTTTGTAGAGCTTTAAATTCAGCCATATTAGGTGAGTTTCAAAAATGTTCAAACAGGTCTATGATCATTCTATTTTATATTTAATTATTAATTGTCGATTTTGTTTCTTTCTAGAATCAATGAATTTTCCCAAATGGCCACCATTGGAATATTGTGTGGCTCATGCTAATGAATTACTCAAGGTTATGGCTCAGGCCTCTTTGGGCGCTTGTGCTTTTGTTAATATCGCTGATGTGTTTCCAAAAAATTGACCTTCTCAGTCTTAGCTAAAGATGTTCGAACGTCAACCCTTCTGTGAGGGTGGTAGCAGTGGTGGTGTTAAGGTAAATCAACGAGCCATTTCAAATAACAGCAACAGCAAAACTCTGCTCTTACCTCTTAACAACTATACTCGCTTATCGAGAAAAGCATCTTCAGTCCAAATTTTTCAATCTTCCACATCCTCTTTTCCCACTACTTCTTCTACAACTAATACTTCTTCTCCTCAAGCGTTTTAAAAAGTTAGACTTTTACAACTTATCAAACAAATATTGTTTATTGTTCATTTTTATTAAGCTCGGTTTAATCAAATACGTTTTTTTTATTTTAATTTAAATCAAAATAATTTATTTTCTTTTTAACAATTTTATTATGTATTTTGAAAGAAAGAAACAAAAAACCAAAATTCCATTGAGTCTTTTCAATAAAAATTTTACAGAAAAATCCAATTACTTTAACTTAAACATTTTTGTTTTTAAATCAAATTCTTCTCTTGTTTTTTTGGTTTGAGCTATTGGTTTTTAGGACTTTTACAAATCAATTAATCATTTGATTTTGAAATTTCAGTATCCAACTTAGATTGCAATAAAAACCTCAGATTTAGAGGTATTTAATATAAAAAAAAACTAAAAAATTTTCGATTCGAAGGACCATATATAGTAAGATTTGCTATTTTTATAAGCATTCTTAATCTGAAAATATTTTACAGAGAAAAAGAAATTAATTTGAACCAAAAACCCCTAAATCGGATTTGAAGCAAAATTGTAATTTTTGCAATATGATACTGTACAGACATTTCTTTTTGAAGAGACAGATGTAAAATTTTTGTTTCAATGAGTTTTCTCATCATATTAATTATTTAACAAATCGCAATGTTTGAAACATCAGAAAATAAATTTATAAAAAAAACGTTTTAGCTAAGAAAAAGAAAAAAATTTCATAAACTATACTTTTAAACTTAATGGTGTTTCTTAAAAAAAATTAACTTAAACTAAAAAAGCCTTAGAAATGTTTTAAATTTTTAAAGATTCTCGTTTTTTTTTTATTTAAAAAAATAATTTAGCTTAAGTTTGTTTTTATTTAAAAAAAAGAAGAAACAAAATTGTTTAGATATATATCATGCTTCTTCCATAAGTTCTTTTTTATATATTCTTTTTTTAATCTAAAATTCTATTTTTTTTTTTATTATTTTATAATGAATTTGAAAAAATAACTTAAAAATTAACATCGCAAGTAAGTCTTTTAAAAACAGCAATGGATACAAATACAAAAAATAATAATACAAAAAAATTTAATACATTTTTGGGATATTTTTAAAAAGCTCCTTAAAACAAATGAGAAGAAAGTAAAAATTCAAAAAGATATTAGTTAATAAGTACGAAATCATAGCATACATATATATATATGAAGTAATTATTAACGAAAAGTATATAATTTTTCATTTTAACAAAACAATTAAAATAATTATATCATATAAACAAACAAAAACAAAAAAACTATTTAATCAAAGTGTGTTGTTCATTTAATTAATAAAATTAAATATAAATAACTTATAATTTAAAAAAAAAAATCAACAATAATTAAATAGTATCAAGCTTTTTTGTCTTAAGGTGCATTAATTAATATAAATAAAAAAAACTTAAAATTAATATTAAACAAAAAAAAAACACCATATTATTAACAATTTTTTAGTGAAAATTAAAATTGTAAAATTTACAAAAAAAAAAGTTTTTTTAAATGTATCTTAAAAACCCAAGAAACATACAATTATATACATTAAGCCAACCAATAAAATAGTAAAAAATTAATATATTAACAATTTACTTTTCAGTTACACTCCCCCAACTTACAACAACACTTAAAAACGCAATAAAATTTAAATACAAAACAAAAATTTCATCCATTTTTAATTTTTTTTAGCAAAAAAAAAAAAAAAAAATATTGCAAATTGCTTTTTGCGTTTTTTCAAATTTGAACTTTATAATAATGCTTATTTTTTTTTAGGAAACCTCAAAAATTGATTTAAATTGTGTTAGAAGAATAAATTTTGATAGAAAAAACATTTCAAAATTATTGAAACAACATACATATGTAGATGTTTTCAAGATTTTTTCTGTTAAATACAGGTAAACAATAAAACTGTATATTAATTTTAATTTTATTAATATTTTATTATTTTTTGTAGTTTTGTTTAATGTTTGCTGTTTAATAACAATCTCTTTTGGTTTTCAATAAAAAAAAAGTGCTAGCATCTCGACTGCTAATGTTGTATCTTTTGTAACATCTTTGATAAAGCTTTTGGGAAAATGTTTCTTTTCATTCTTAATTTATTCGATCACAACAACAATTACCCAATCATAGATAAATGTTTATGGTATTTTTCACTTTATTAGTTGTTATTATTAAAGCAAATTAAATATTAAAAATCATTTTTTGTGCTCAATAAAATTCATTATATTTACGGACAAATAATTAGCTCGTTTTTAAAAAAGAGTTTATATATTGATCATTCTTGTTTAAAAAACCTTGTATACTCAACAAAAACAATAATTTGAGTACTTATGCAAAAGATAATCGATGTTATTCAAAACAAACAACTTTATTACTGTACACCAAGTGATGATATGTGCCGATCTATCGCTTCTAAATTAATATCTTAACGACAGATGCTAATGTTAATTTAAAATATTTTAATTAATTTTTTTTATGAAAGAACTAAAAATTATTAAATTCATCAATAATTGAAAGAGAAAATATTAAAATAGCGTCTTTGAATGAAACATTTTTTTCAGAAAATCATAGACCCTTTTTTAAAAATTATTATTTATATAGAAGTGACAGAACAGATGCTAGAGGAGGAGGAGTAGCTCTGTTAATTCATAAATCTGTCGCTCATAAAAACCTCTTTATATCAAACACTTCATCAATCGAAAATATATCAATTGAAGTTATTATAAATAATAGACCTATTGTTGTATCTTCGTTATATTCACCAAGATATACCCATAACTTCTGTGCTGATATCTTGAACCTAACACCTTCCACCAAAGAATACATAGTTTTTGGTGACCTAAATGCCAAACATTGCTCTTGGAATTGCCGTTCAAATAATACTGCAGGAATAGCACTCAACAATCTACAGCAATCAAGCAATTTTTTTATACACTATCCTAATAGTCCAACCCTATTCCCCCATCAACACAATCGCGAAGCATCCACAGTCGATATTATTTTAAGCAATACCGCTTTAAATATAGACGTAAAGACAATGGATTACGAAATACCATCAGACCATCGCCCCATTATGTGTACACTTAAAAGATCAGTGGCCTCGCAGGTTGACCTCAACTATTATGATTATAGTGCAACCAACTGGAACATTTATATGAATTTTTTAGAAAATAAAATCACGTTAAATTCGGATATATACAATACCAAGGTAGTAATTGATCAGGAAATACAAAAATTTATAAATGTAGTCTTCGAAGCAAGGGATGCGTCTACACCTAAAATAACCCAACAAAATAATTACACATTACCAGAAAGTACTGTGAAATATATTAAACTAAGAAGAAGCTTTAAAAGAAAAAGCCAACGATCTTCAAATATAGCCGAGCAAACTTTTTATAATCAATGTTCTAAGTTTCTAAGTAACATGATTGATAAAAGAATTAATTCGGAACGCAATAACAAATGGTGTCAATTATTATCCAATTTAAAACCAGGTGATAAATCATTTTGGAGAATAAGCAGGAACTTGCGAGGAAAAGGAAAAAATCAAATCTCTCACCTTGAGGTTGGAAATACAAGGATAACATCTGATAAGGACAAGGCTGAAGTCCTGGCAAATACATTTGTCAAAGCAAATAACCTCACTTCGAATTACAACCACTCAGCGGATATAGTAATAAATTCAACAGTAAATAATTTTAAGAAGGAAAATCCCACTTCTGAGTCAGCAATTTATACATCTCTAGAAGAAGTAATGAATATTGTCTCATTAATAAAACCCTCAAAATCTCCTGGTTTTGACAATGTTCCCAACCTGCTCTTAAAGAAACTACCACTCAAAGCTCTAAAATTACTGGTTATAATATTTAACAGCTGCATCAAACTCAACTATTTCCCAAACCATTTCAAAAATGCTAAGGTTATAGCTGTCAACAAACCTAGCAAGCCCAAAAATAACCCAAATAGCTATAGACCTATTAGTCTATTAAGTAACTTTGGTAAAATATTTGAAAAAATTCTACATTCTCGTCTTAGTGAATTTGTAACGACCAATTCTATTGTTGCTAAAGAACAATTTGGATTTAAAAAAGGGCATAGCACCACTCACCAAATAAACAGAATTAAAAATCAAATAATCAGCAATAAAAACAATAAACGTTCAACGGGTCTAATATTGTTGGATATCGAAAAAGCGTTTGACACCGTTTGGCATAATGGCCTAGTATTTAAACTTCTTGATGCAAATGTACCAAAATATTTATGCAAACTTATTTCAGATTTCATTCACGGCAGAAGCTTTAAAGTTGCGATTAATAATGAAACATCATCTCCAAAAACCATTACCACAGGGTTACCTCAAGGATCAGTCTTGTCGCCATTGCTTTACTCGATATATACATCCGATTTCAAAGTCCCGAAATATATGAAAATTGCTTACTACGC
Organism: Cordilura impudica; assembly: GCA_963682025.1. NCBI lineage: Eukaryota > Metazoa > Arthropoda > Insecta > Diptera > Scathophagidae > Cordilura > Cordilura impudica. The sequence goes on from OY821521.1 coordinate 53,919,281, forward strand.
AGATGATACTGCGTTAATTTCTTCAAACAAACTTACAAGTGCACTCCTGAAGAAAATGGAAAAGGGACTTGTAAATTGCAGTAAATATTTTCGCAAATGGAAAATCCAAATTAATCCAAACAAGACCCAAGCAATTATTTTTCCGTTCAACAAATCTCCCAAAAGATTGCCAAGACGTCATCTTCATATTGGAAATAATACCATAAATGTAGTTAATCATGTCAAATATCTCGGAGTTGTCTTGGACAAAAAGCTTACTTTTAAACAACATATTATGGCTACGTGCCAAAAAGCTATAAAATCATTTAAAGCATTATGGCCACTTCTAAATAGAAGGTCATTTCTAAACCCCAAAAACAAAAATCTCCTATTCAAAAGTGTTATAAGGCCAATATTAACATACGCGTGTCCTATTTGGAGTGACGCTGCCAACTGCCACCTAAAACGCTTACAAATTATACAAAACAAATGTCTTAAAATGATAAATAAAAAGCCCTGGAGGTATCCTACAAATCTTCTTCATGAAGAAACAGGTTATGAAAAAATTATCGATTTCATAACAAGGATTAACAACAATTATTTTGCCAAAATTGAAAATTCCTCTTACCCACTGATAAGAGAATGTAGAGAAGTAACGTAAAATTAAAAAGAAATCACCAAATTGAAAATTATATGCTTATAGAGGTCTATTATTTCTAATAAACCTTCTATAAGCATATAAATATTTTCAGATAGTATTTGAATTTATTAAATCATATAAAGGTTTTTTCCCTCCCATTTTCCTTTAAAAATCATTAAAAAATAAAATAAAAACTATTTAATGTCTTTAGATCCTATATATTATTTGTTGAAATATCTATGTAAAGATAAGATCTCATATGTAAATATCAAATTTGTTAAAATATGTAAATAAAGGAAGAATATATAATTGAAAAAAATTAAATTCATCAATACAAATTACGAAATATGACTGCGGTTATTTATCTACATATTGGTAATCACTTTTATGCTGAGATATTCTGCCATGTCTTAACCCTACTTGGAAGTTTCGGATTGCAAACAATGTTGTTCACCCAATTTCGTGCAGATGACGCGTTTTTTTATCCCCTATCAACAATATATTGCGCAACCGTTCACTGCCTGACCATTGAAGAAGATACAGTGTGCAGCAAAAGTGAAGGTTGTAAAATTAATGAAAAAATGTGTTAGAAAATAAGTAATATTTATTTTTATCTCGTGTATTAACATTAACAACAAAAAAAATTAGAAAATCATGACAACTCCATATTTTTGTACAACAAAAGTCTTGGTACCCATATATAACATATCGCAAAACGTTGGCAACCCCATTGTTTTTCTCTTGTTATATATAACGGTAAAATTTAAAAGAAATAAATGCAATTCTGTTTGATAAATAGTTTTAAAAAAGTAGTGTTTTATAAATAAAAGTGAGGTAGAGCGATTTGAAAAATGTCTCGAAAGGAATTAACAATTGCGGAACGAAAAATAGTAATAAATTGCCACGAAATGGGAAAATGTTAATATGAAGCAAGTCAATCATAAAACACGTAAGTCTGGGTTCACACAAGGCAATTTTTGTTGCGCAACTTTTTTTTTTAATTCTCTTTTAAAGTTGCCTTAATATTCACACAGAGAAATTTATTGCCGCAACTTTTCGGTTTCTTTTGCTTTTAAATTCTTAAATTTTTGACAGGCCATTTTATTTAGTTTGTGTAAAAAGAAGTTTTATTGGTTCAAAGTGAAAAATCTATTTGTGTGAAAAAATTCAAGTCAAAGAAATAAATAATAAAAAAAAAAATAAAGTAAATGAAATAATATTTCATAGCGAAACAAAGAATGAAAAGAAATTTCAAATAATAACCTGCAGCTAACTTCGTGTTTATAATTACGAATGGCCATATTTGGCCCTAAGGGCTTGGTTTTAGAATTTGTAAATAAATGAAATAAAAACGAATTGCCGAGTACAAGCAACTCCGTACCAAATACCTCTCTTCTTTCCCCTCCTACAAACTCAAAAATTGCCTTGTGTAAACTGGGACTAAAAGTGTTAAATTCGGCTATGCCAAATCTCTGATACTCTCCACATGGGTTTTGTGTTTACAGTAATGTGAGGACTTATTGCACAATTTATAACAAATTATTAGAAAAATTAAAAAATTTTATAATTTAATACTAAATTATTACAACAAACACACTGAATTTTTAGCATTATTATACCCTATACCACTATGTGATTTGGGTATAATGACTTTGTGCTGCTGTTTGTAACTACCAAAACTACTTATATGACCTATTATACCTATCGACTCTGAATGACTTTCTGAGTCGTCTGTGTGTCCATGTAAACCTTGTAATCAAACTACAGGTTGCAAATATGAATATATTTCGATGAAATTTGGCATATAAGCTTTTATCGGCCATAGGATGTTCAGACCTAGTCCCTATACAAATGACCCCTATGAAATCGACATAAATTGCCATAAGATCCAAATTATATACATTTCAGTCAAATTGGGTTTGTATGTGTTTATTATATCCATTAATCAGTTGTCCACAAATAATTCCTATAGGACAATTCTTAGTCATAGGCCCCATATAGAGCTGCTTCCCGATCTTCACTTAAATCTATTAAAAAACAAAAATATTGCACAGATTTTTCTCAAATTTTGTTTGTATATATTTTTTTCAAAATATAAGTGAATTTACCAAATATGGTCAGGATCGGTCCATTTTACAATTACAACCAAAAAAATTAATAGCAATGCCACTCAAATTTGGTTTATTCTAATTTTCTATATCCAATTAGTTGGACCGAAGAGATAAGGTCTCTAAACCATGGTATAGGGTATCGTATAGTCTAGACCGACTATAATTTTATTACCGGTTTAGAGGTGTCTTTATATTTTTGGACATATCTTGGCACAATGTTGCCCCATTTTCAATAGCAACCAGCCCGAAATAATGATATTATCATAATTTTGACCAGGTAAATGGTTTGTTTTTTGTGAATGAGCGTGATTTTAACGGACAGAGGAAATCGCCATATAGACTCGAGAATATACATATACTTTATAGGGTCGCAAATGCATTTTTCGATGCGTTACAATGACAAACCGCTTTAAAAAAGATAAAAGAAGTGAAAATAAACCACGAACAAGACGTCCCCAAATTAAGTTATTGTGAAAAAAAATAAAAGCTATTAAGGCCAGTCAGTATACACGGTCAAAATGCTTGACGTCAAATTCATGTATGTGTGCATGAAGCTTTGAACATACACGGTACTGCATAGCACTTCAATCATTCATTTGGTTTTTGATTTTGTGCTGAAAACATCATGTCGGTAGCGGACGATACACTTGTCGCCATTTTGGCAGTGTGCTTAAAAGCAAAAGAAAATGAAAAAAGAAGAAGAGACGTATCTGGATGAAGGAGTGGTTAAAAAAAGGAATTCATTTACCCATGAAAACTTAACTTAAGCTTCCAGCAATTCTAAAATATTTTTCCTTTCATCCGACATCTCCACACAACCATTTGCTTCAAAGTCACATTAAAAATGAGAACATGCTTGATCAATCAACGATATACACACATCAAATTCGTACGTCATGCATGCAGAAAATCTAAAATTTTTGATTTTGCTTCAATCATCGTCGGTGTGACACATACAAACACATTTTCACTAATACCACCAAAATGCAGTTCAATCATTTTGACCGTGTATATCCCGCTTTAAGAAAGATCCATTTGCAAGTGCACCAAAGATAGCTGCAGAGTTGAAGGAATCTTTGAGGCAAGAGTGTTTCTGCAGATACAATACGTAGGTCGATAAAAGGGCCGGGTACAATACTCGAACAGCACGAAATATGCGTTTCTTAAAAGAAAGTAACAGAAAAAAGTATAGATTTTTGTATTCGTTAGCAAAATCTATATGCCAAAACAGATTAGTTTTGCGATAAAGTTATATTCTCCGACACAGTAAAACATGGAGGTGGTGGTGTCATGGTATGGGGCTACATATCAGCATCAAGAGTTTTTAATTTGAAAACGTTTTTTACATTTTTTTAGTGAATGTACATGTCGAGAATATTGTGTCAAATTTCAAGTAAATCGGAACAAAACTCATACGGTATATCGTATATAAATCAGTTTTTTAAATCGATTTTATTTCTACACTTAAATCATCAGGTAACCACGAAGAGTTTTGTGTTTATTTACCATTTTCTTCCCCATTTTTAACAACAAATTCACTGAAGCAAAAATCGTGTTTTTAACTTCAAAGTACTGCAAAAAAAAGATTTAAAAACTTGGTGATTACCTCGGGAAACATATCAGCTTTTAAACGCATTTCGATTTTTTTATTTCACATGATCCGTTACCGAGTTATGATGTTCACCGCAAATCAACTTTTTGTCGAGGCGCCTCCGAAAATTCGCTATCACGGACTTATTTATTAAAATTTCTAAGTGGAAATTTTTCCAAAGATTCTTCAAATGTTATACTATAATATGTAGATGAAATAAATAATCCAACATTATTCATATCTTAAAAAAAATTATGAAAATATCCCTTTTTTCGCTTTTAAAACCAATATCAATGTTTTTTTTTACAATTTCAATCGTTTTTCAAAAAATTGTCGATTGTATTTTGAATATCTGTCGTATTTCTGATAATATTAATTGCATGTCAAAAATGTTCAATTGTATTTCAGAAACTTAATATTTTATTTTTATTCCCAATTTGATATTTGTTAGTAGTTAAATTTAAATTGACGCCAATAAATTCGAAACAAATCAATAATGATCGTTGATGCTAAATATAATTATATATTCTAAATTTAAGCAAAGACAAGTTAAAGCTTTACTCAATTCAGCTGGTTCCTAATTTCTAAATCTTCAAAACTGAATTGCTTGGATGGCAGAATAACTAAGTCACATTTTCTTTTACCGGCTCTCGATCAGCGCTGTCGCATGGTAATAAAACCCACTTCATTTGGTGTTTTACGAACGTATCCGACATTTGCTATCCCGCCAAAAGGCGTACCCATCGGGGACAAGACCTGGACTTAACTACAGATCTGTGTCAGCAGCTCATAAAGATACATTTACATGCAAACAACAAAAATTCATTAAATGAGCTATTCTTTTTTTTGCTGATTACTTTGTCGCTGTTTAAAATATAAACAAATTTTTGATAATTATTTTATTATTTATATTTAAAAAAACCTAACAAGAGTTAAATAGAACATTGACATCACTGCTTCCTTCTAGTTGCTCAAATACGACAATGTGTTTTAGCACTATATGTTTCACTACCTTTTGAATACAACACTAAAGGGTGTCAAAAATGTTCTGCTTTTTAACAACCCTGACATATAAGCAAAGTAGAAAAAAGTTTGCGGGCCGCAAGAACGGAAAATTATATAGGAATTAAACAAATTCGCATAAAATGACATAAATTTTGTATAAAAAAATTGACAGAAAATTAAAGAGAAACCCCCCTTAAAGTGCAATATTTATAAAAGTGGTAATACAAGTGATAAATAATTTAAACAACAAAATTATATTCAAGAAATAATTTCTACTATACCGAGTGTTAGCATACTGCAAAAAAAGGAGCAAAGCTCCCCCTAAATGTATACATAGAGAAAACTAATAAGAAAAGAAAACTCGTATAGAGTGAAAAACAAGAAAATATATAGAACAAAAAGAGGAAAATTCAACAAATTCTACTCTGAGAACCTACTACACCCTTAATGGAAAGAAAAGTAAAGTGAAAACGAAAAAAATTAATACAACTATTTGCTCTTCTAATGCTTAGGGTGGGGAGTGAATGAAAATAAATAAAAAAAGGCAAGAATAAAGATTAGGGAGTTGTGTGGATAAGGGAGTTTTGAATTGGATTTATTAAAGGATTATTATTAATGTGAATTAAAGAGCTGATTGATATTGGTGGTAAGATTTATTAGTTAATTACTCTCATTATTAAGAGTATTGCAAATAATTTCTAATTGTGTATAACAGCAGCCCAATAGGGGGGACCACACTAAGCAGCTGCTGCAAATTATTCTACTACTTGTGTTGCTTCTTTATCATGATAATGATGTTTGGTGCGTATTTCATGATTATATTTCCCCTTGTGACCATAATTATCTCCAAACATTCATCATCCTACTCATCGACCATACAAAATCCAAACACAACATCGTCTGTTTTTCTGTTACACATTCATTTGTACATACGGTAGTTGGTCGTCGCTAGGCGGTGGTGTACTCTTTTTTTTGTTGAAAATCCTCTGCTATGCTCAGTGTTTACACATAACAACATACATATTCTGCCATATTCCACTCCGTCCTGCTCTGCTACCTTTAAAGCTTAGTTGGCGCTTTTAGAATTAGATATAGCGGTTTTTAGACGTTAGAATAGAATTTGAGAATAAATTTTTTGTATTTGTAAATTTTTAAATATTTTTATAGTTTTGCCAGCACTCTCCGAGTAATTTTTTTCGCCTAACTAACCAACACACTGATAGGTAAAACAGAAAGAAAACTACCGAAGTTTGAAGAAATTTTATTTATATTTTGTATTCAATTAAAAAATAAGCATATTTTGTACGGCTAAAAAAAACTCTCACAAAAAACAAATAAAGTTTAAGTGTTATTCATAATAAATTTGAATAGTTATAAAGTTTAATAAGTAATTCTTGAAAAACAGTACTCGTAAACACAAAACGGCTAACCTTTCTGTAGCCCTACAATAGTATGAAATTTTCTTACAATACCCGAAAGTAAAAGTCTGGTCTCCAATAACTTCAATCTTTAATCAGCTAAAGAGTTTTATGGTATCTTAATTTTGAGCTTGAAATATTCTAAACTGATATATTTCAAAATTATTGAAATTTTCCATTACCTTAAACCTACATATTCTTTTAAAAATCAAATTAAAAACAATTAAATAGTTATTTGTATAAAATCAAAACATATCCGAAATTCGTATATATTTTGTAATCGTATTAAAAGTTATTTAAATAATTTATAGTTAAATTTTATTGGGATTGCTATGCTTTAGAAATTAAACAACCTTATTTGTGAAAATTCGAACTAATGAGTGAGATCGAAAAATCTTAACGTGTCGGTGTTTGTCTCCTGATCCTCGTGCTGCTCAGCATGCAGTTAGGTTATGTACCTAAGTGCATGCTTTTTGGTTATATTACATAACCATTCTTTTTGCTAGTTTTAAGGATTGAAATCAAATAGCTCTTTGTGTCGGGATCTATACGTTGTAATAACCTGGCATTATGTCTAGCTGGTTATATCGCCATTAAATTAATAACCCAAGAAAAAAATTTTATCCAAAAATTAATGAGGAATTAGGCAAAATATATCTGGTCACAAGCGATAACCGCCTAAGTCGTGCTTTCGAAAAAATTACATTTTACTTAAATGTAATGGGGCTTCATTACGATGTAAACATCTATACGCGCGGGGCGGTAAAAATCTATTTCACAATACAATCACAAAAACAGGATAAGATGTAAGACGTAAGACAAAATCGGTGTGACTTATGATTGTATTGGTGAAAAAATTATTATATGTACATAATAACCTTTTTGTCGCTGTTGAAAAATAAAAAATGGAAAATGAAATATCAAAAATAAAAAATTAAAAAAAAAAATTAAAAAGAAGAAATAAAAAATAAAAAATGAGAAATGAAAAATACAAAATGAAAAAAAATAATAAAAAATAAAAGCTAAAAAATGAAAAATAAAAAATTAAAAGTAAAAAATTCAAAATGAAAAATAAAAAATAGAAAATGAAAAATAAAAAATAGAAAATGAAAAATAAAAAAATGAAAAATAAAAAAATGAAAAATAAGAAATTAAAAATTAAAAATGATAAACGAAATATTAAAAATGAAAATGAAAAATAAAAAATGGAAACGAAATGTGCAAAATAAAAAATGGATTAAATCGATTTTCTCGCAAATAACATGTTTGAAGTCCGTGAACATCATAACTCAAAATCTACTTGACCGATTCTTATGAAATTTTATACACTATTTCTACACATAAATCAGGTAACCACAAAGAGTTTTGTTTTTATTTTCCATTTTCTTCCCCATTTTTTAACAACAAATTCACCGAAATCGTGTTTTTAACTTCAAAGTACTGCAAAAAAAAAGATTTAAAAAACTTCGTGATTACCTAGGGAAACATATCAGCTTTTAAACGCATTTCGATTTTTTTATTTCACATGGTCCGTTACCGAGTTATGATGTTCGCCGCAAAACAACTTTTTGTCGAGGCGCCTCCGAAAATTTGCTATCACGGACTTATTTATTAAATTTTCCAAAGATTCTTCAAATTTATTCCATAATATGTAGATGAAATAAATAATCCAACATTATTCATATCTTAAAAAAAATTATATAAATATCCCTTTTTCGCTTTTTAAACCAATATCAATGTTTTTTTTTTACAATTTCAATCGTCTTTAAAAAAATTGTCGATTGTATTTTGAATATCTGTCGTGTTTCTGATAATATTAATTGTATGTCAAAAATGTTCAATTGTGTTTCAGAAACTTAATACTTTGATTTTTATTCCCAATTTGATATTTGTTAGTAGTTAAATTTAAATTTACGCCAATAAATTCGAAACAAATCAAGAATGATCGTTGATGCTAAATATAATTATATATTCTAAATTTAAGCAAAGACAAGTTAAAGCTTTACTCAATTCAGCTGGTTCCTAATTTCTACATCGTCAAAACTGAATTGCTTGGATGGCAGAATAACTAAATTACATTTTCTTTTACCGGCTCTCGATCAGCGCTGTCGCATGGTAATAAAACCCACTTCATTTGGTTTTTTACGAACGTCTCCGACATTTACATAAAAAAATGAAAAATAAAAAATTAAAAAACGAAATGTGCAAAATAAAAAATGAAATATAAAAAATGGAAAATGAAAAATAAAAAATCAAAAGTGAAAAACGAAAAATGAAAAATAAAAAATGAAAAATTAAAAAAAAAAAAATGAAAAACGAAAAACAAAAAATGAAAAATTAAAAATTAACCAGTTGAAATAATAAATAATAAATAATTTTATATTAGCAGACCCCTTGCGGTTGTTTGCTATAACTGATACATAGATTTCGCTAAGGGTGTGAAGTTAGCGTCGAAAGTTAACTACGTTTTTCAAAAATGTTAAAAACTTAACAGAGGCTGTTAAATTAACAGAATTTTTGTGAAGATAACTACGAAAGTTAAATACGTTCTACAAAATGTTATGTAGAGTATATAGAGAATGTTGAACTAATATGTTTGTATGTTTTTTTGAAGATAACTACGGAAATTAAATACGTTTTACAAATAAGTTGAAGGATTTAGCCATATAGTGGCATTTGTAGATTAGGACTAGTAAATTATAAAAAAATAAAAATAAATTGAATTTTACGAAAAGATCAAAGTACGAAATATCATTTTAAAAAAACATGAAATTTTTTTATACTACTATATGAGAAAATTAAATGGCAAAATTGGACAAAACGGTTCGAGGAGGGGCTTAGCCCTATATGAGAGTTTATAGATTGGGACTACTAGTTTACAAAAAGGTCAAAAATATGAGAATCGTTAGTAACGTTTTTAAGAAAAGTCGTTTTAAAAAAAACATATGAAATTTTTTTATACTACTATATGAGAAAATTAAATTAAATTAAATTTCGTACTTTGATCTTTTCGTAAAATTCAATTTATTTTTATTTTTTTATAATTTACTAGTCCTAATATACAAATGCCACTATATGGCTAAATCCCTCAACTTATTTGTAAAACGTATTTAATTTCCGTAGTTATCTTCAAAAAAAACATACAAACATATTAGTTCAACATTCTCTATATACATACAGAACATTTTGTAGAACGTATTTAACTTTCGTAGTTATCTTCACAAAAATTCTGTTAAATTAACAGCCTCTGTTAAGTTTTTAACATTTTTTGAAAAACGTAGTTAACTGTCGTCGCTAACTTCACACCCTTGATTTCGCTTTGTGTTTAATTTTAAAAAAGTGCCATTAAAAAAAATCATTAATTACTAGATGTTTACACATCTCTCCTGTGATCGGACTCACATGATTTTTATACTCTTTCTTTTAATTCACACTCTCTGTCTGTCTGTCGTGGGGCAACCCCATTCCTCATTATCCAATTGATCTGAAACTTGGCCCATAGTCTTGTTGTGAGTACAGATTAATTTTGGGGTAGTCACGCACAGTCACGGAGTGATCTAAATGTCATTTCCCTTCACCCGAGCGATCTGAAACTTGGTCCATACACTTGCAATGAAAAAAGATTAACTTTGACTTAGTCACGCACAGTCACGGAGAGATTTAAAACGGATTTTCCCTCATCCAATCAATCTGAAACTTGGTCGATATACTTACTGTAAGGAAAGATTAACTTCGACATAGTCACGCAAGTCACGCACAGTCACGGAGAGATTAAAACCGCACTTCCCCTCATCCGATCGCTCTGGAACTTGATCGATAGACTTCAGTGAAAAAAGATTAATTTTGACATAGTCTATGAACAAAGTTTTAGATCGATCGGATGAGAGGAAATGGGATTTAAAGCACTCCGTGACTCCCCAAAATTAATCTATAGTCACAATTTATTTTATGTGTCACTAATAAAAGAAAAAGTTAGTAATGTAAGCCCAAAAATCACATATTTAGTTTAATAGTAAAGATTTATAAAACAATATCTCTTCAATAACAAATTTCTTATGAATACGGCCGTTAATATTTTTTCTTAATTTCAAAATAAAACATTGATTTAATTTTACTTTCCTCAAGGTACTTAAAATCCTAATATAAAAAATCTAATATAAAAGAGAGCAAACTAAGAATAAAAAAAAAAAAAAATTTGTTATGACCAGCCTTATTTTTGAAATCTAAAATATTAATAAGCAAGGTGATTTCTTGTGACCTCTTTTACGCTTTTAATTATTAACCGATTTATACAATTTGAAAGGTATTTCTTTGCAGATGTGCACCATCTGGTACATTTTTTTTTTGATAATAATCATATAAAGTTGCTACTAACACATAAAACTATGTAGCGCTGTGTGTGTGTTTATAAATTTGTTAATGTGTTTGGAACAATTTTATATCAAAAGCCCTGTGTTGAATTGTGAATTGACTAAAATTGATTAGCATAACTTTATGCTCTTATAAAATTATTTATTAACAAATCCATTTATAAATCTTCTGTGTGTTCCACAAATATTTACAATGAAATTTAATGAATTTTATTTAAATTTTTTATATATATAGATTAAAAAAAACATTGAAAGAAAAAAATTGAATGAAAATATAAAATTTCCTAGAATTTGCACTCGAATTTTGAGTGCTGGGCTCTGATAGTAATCATTAAATAGCTTTAATTTGATATAAAACTTTTGGGTATTATCATATACACATCTGTTTATAGTATTAGATGTACCTAAATATATTTTATTTGAGGAAGGACAAAAACTGGTTTGTTATAATATAAAAATAAAAAATCAGTCAATTTTTATTTATAATAGTTAAAGTAACAAAAAACCGTTTTATGTTAAAAATTATTAAGGAATAAAAGTAGGGCTAGTACCCAGTGCACCTTTCTTTCATTTGCAAAACTTTCTGCACTCTTCTTGGCATTCTAGTTATCAGCCAAGTTTCTAATGGACAATGATATATTTCTAATGGACTCTCGTAACAAATTTTTTATGTTTTTACCATAAATCATTTTTATTATTCATATATTTTTAATTCACTCCTTAAGCTTTCTAAGCTTTCTGTTCTTCCCCATCTTCTAAAAAGTCTTACATTAAATTTATTACTAGCAGATTCCAGCGCTCGAAATTCGAGTGCAATTTCTAGGCAACTTTATTTCTCAACTTAGCGAATTCACAAACCAACACTTTTTTGGTTTATTATTATTATTGTGAAAGAGGATAATAAACTCGTTAACAAACACATTAACAAATTTAATACACACACACATAGCATATGTGACCTTATCCGGGAAAAGGGACCTAATATGTCAAAAAACGGGTTGTGTCAGAAACGGTGGATTCTAGCACCTAAAAGGGTGTAGAAACTTTAAATGCGTTTTTTTCTCAAAACTTAATTTTCACACACTAGGCCCCTTTTCTCGGAGAAGGTCACATATGTATAATTTTATGTATGTGTTAGTAGCTACTTTATGCAATTTACTCAAAATAAAGAAAAAATTTAAAAATCTCAAAATCCGGTGAACAGCTAAAAGAAATACTTTTCAAATAATATACGTTTGGTCAAACTCGGGATAAAACGGTAGAACGCAACATCGGTCACAAGAAATCGCCTAGCCTATTAATATTATAAATATTCTTCTTTAAAACAATAAACAATTACCAATTTTAATTTGATGCAAAACGAGAACGGTAAATTAGCCAAGTGTATCTTTTATTATGAGCAACAATTCTACTTAGTTCAAATAAATTCTTAACTGTTAATTAATTGGAAGCAACATACTTCCCATTTTTTTAATATATTTCACTGCCATACCAAACTGATTAGGAAGAAAATCCAGAAGTTTAAAAGAGAAAATCTTAGATTTATGATCTCTTTAATATTAATCAATCAACCAAGATGGGGTAAGATAACGCCGAAAAGGGCAAGGACTTCTTCTAAGTAATCTTTTAAGAATGCTTCTTCCGTGGCTAGTGCGACAGCTAATACCTATACCGCCATTTCCCGACACCAGAATATTTCGAAAACATCCTCCTCTATAGAAATTGTTAATTTAACTCTTGTATTTGAAGATTTTCGTTGACTTTACATTATCCGATTTTATCAGTTAGTAAATTAACTGGTTACTAGCAGATTCCAACGCTCGTAATTCAAGCGCAATTTCTAGGCAACTTTATTTTTCAACTTAGCCAATTCACAAACCAACACTTTTTTGGTTTATTATTGTGAACGAATATAACAAACTCATTAACAAACACATTAGCAAATTTAATAAACACACACATATCATTTGTATAATTTTATGTATGTAAAAGTAGCAACTTTAAATGCAATGTACTCAAAATAAAGAAACAAATTTAGAAATCTGTAAATCTGGTGAACAGCTAAAAAGAAACGTCTTTCAAATAAAATACGTTTGGTCAAAATCGGGATAAAAATGTAGAACAAAACATCGGTAACAAAAAATCGCCTAGTCTATAAATATCGTATATTTGTAAAATTGTAAAATTGTATATTGTAAAATTCGTTTTTTAAACTCTTTCTTTTAACCCATTCTCTCTGTCTGTCTGTCTGTCTGTCGTGGGGCAACCCCATTCCTCCTTATACAATTGATCTGAAACTTGGCCCATAGTCTTGTTGTGACTACAGATTAATTTTGGGGTGGTCACGCACAATCACGCACAGTCACGGAGTGCTCTAAATGTCATTTCCCCTCATCCGATCGATCTGAAACTTGATCCATACACTTGCTGTGAAAAAAAGATTAACTTTGACATAGTCACGCACAGTTACGGAGAGATTTAAAACGGCTTTCCCTCATTCAATCAATCTGAAACTTGGTCGATATACTTGCTGTAAAGAAAGATTAACTTCGACATAGTCACGCACAGTTAAGCATAGTCACGAACAGTCACGGAGTGATTTAAAACCCATTTCCTCTTATCCGATCGATCTGAAACTCGGTCGATAGACTTGCTGTACAAAAAGATTAACTTTGACATAGTCACGCACAGTCACGCACAGTCACGGAGTGATTTAAACCCCATTTCCCTCATCCGATCGATCTGAAACTTTGTCCATAGACTTATTATGGCCAAAGATTAATTTTAATATAGTCACACACAGTCACGCACAGTCACGGAGAGATTCAAAACCCATTTGCATAAGGAGAGAAAGAGTTTTATTGAAAACTTTGTTTTTATGGTTTAAATTATTTTATATTGAATTCATATTTTTTTTAATTCATTAATAGTTTGCTGAATAAAAACCTTACTGACTGAAGTCGTAAATTCATTTAGTTTTTCCTTTCACTAAAGTCTATACAATACTTCATTTATATTAAATCCCTAGAAAACTTTATATACATTTTTTTACTAAATTTACTTGGGTCTCAAAAAGATTTAACTTTTCCATAAAAGACTAAACTTTTTATGGTATTTTCTACAAAACTCAAATTTTCTTAAGTCCCTTACAGACCTAAGAGTAGTATAAACACAATCAAAACGTTGCTTGCTTTTGGATAAAAAAAAAATCGCTGAGCGTCACCGCACAGAAATAAAATTTGTGCTATTTTCATTGAGGAGTTTCTCATATTTTCATTATTGAACTCTCATTCTCTCTCAAATGTTGCCATATTTTTACAACTGCTAATGCTATAAGCAAAAAACCTGTGTTATTATTTATATAAAAAAAATTTCGAAAATAAGTTAATTTTTATTTACACCAAATATTTATTAACGAAACAAGATAATTTTATTTTTTATTTTTTAAAAAAAAGTGGAAGTTTTGTAAAAAATAAAAAACACAATATACTTCTAAACAATAAAATACTTATAAACAATAAAATTATTTCCACAACGACAAAATATTCTGCACCGTTGTACTTGAACTTATATCAACGGCCTGGTTAGTCCTATTAGCTGTCGAACATATTAGCTGTCGAAATTGTGGCATGAAAAGCATTGAGAACAATTACCGATTTCCATTATGTTTTAAATTGAATTTTCCATTTATAAACAGCTGCCTCAACTAAAAGCTGGTCCGTTTTTAATGTTCTTTAATTGCACTAAAAACAAACCAATTTTACATTACTTCAGCGTTCGGCTAACTTTTAACTTTAACTTGAAATTTAAGTCTGTTATAGAATTTTAAATTCTCAAAAGTCCCAAAAAGACTTAACACTTTAGTTAAGTAAGTATGTACCTTTTCAATTTTGAACGGGTTATTTATGAACTCAATTAAGCCTTAGGCCGAGGCCACGCAATGAGCGGCAAAGCGTCAAGCGGCAGAGCGGTGAACGGCAAAGCGGCGAGTTTGAGCGGCAAGTGGCTTATTACTGAGCGTCATTTCTGAGCGGTTAGTTGTCAAAATGCCATTGTCAATGTTATTATTTATTATTTATATAAAAAGTTTTTATAATAAAAGCAAAATATTCTCACTATTTTATGATTTTTATTTATGTATGACTACATTTCCACCTTTTTAACTTCTTATCGATTGAAAAACAACACAAAAATGGTTGTCGTTAAGATAACATCAACAGCTGACTTTAACAATAGGGAATATCGTTTAAAAATTTTACTGAATACCAAAATCGATAATTTTGTTGTTTTCTTTTTTTAATGATTCAATTATCGTTAAAAGAAATTACTGAATCGCGCTACAGATTGACAAAACAAAGAAAAGCCATTTTTTTTTGCCATTTTTATTCTTTGCCGCTCAGAAAACAACTAAAAATTAGAACAAGTTCTATTCCTGAGCGGCGCCGCTTAGCCGCTCAAAAATGCCGCTCATTGCGGGGCCACTTCAGTAGTATTTCATATGTTTTAATTTTTTACTGCTCTGCCGCTTGCCGCTTTGCCGCTCATTGCGTGGCCTCGGCCTTACAGGCTCTTTCTATATTGTTCATATCTGTTCTTTTCGTTTTTTGTTTTTACAATAGTTGACATCACTGCACATAACATGTTTAGGTTTGCATTTCTTTGGTTCATTTGAATATTCGTTTCACTGTGTTAATTTTTTAAATATTTTTTTTTTTCATGGGGTGGGTGTGTTTGTGTGTTTGTTTATAGTATGATGATAAAGGAGATTTGAAGTGAGTTGCGCGCACATACGTAGTGTTAGAATAATAAAAACCCTCCATAAGTGTAAAAGTTTTTTTGGCGTTTTCATAAAAAAAAGACTCGAAAAGGAAGGTCTAAATGACAAACAGTCATCGAGAAAATAATTTATTTCATATAATAAATATGAATTTTTAGCATGTGCTGTATGTGTTTGTCGAGCCTCCATCGAATTATACCTCTATACACTTGTTTGCCGAAACAATTTAATAATTTCATTCATACTCCCGCTTGTTTTGTTTTTTAATATTACTAACAAATATGTGTTAAATTGTTGCAATTGAAAAAAAAGTGTTGTTTTCCTTAATTTTTTTTGCAGTTGTTAATTAATCAATTATTTTTAATTTTAATAGGCTTCTGTTTTTGCGTATTCGTTTTTGCCCTCCCACTACAAATGTTATCGTTTCAAACGTAAATTTTACCGATTAATCTGGTTATTTTTATGTGATAAGATAATTGATTAAAGTGAAATTATTTTACATAAGGAGAAACTGATAATTTTGGTGAATGTTTAGGATTTTCAGGGCACTAAAAGTTTGAGCCATTTAAATCGATTAAACCCTTATTTGGAATAACCTATAATATTAATAGGGTAGGCGATTTCTTGTGACTTATGTGTTGTTCTACCGTTTTATCCCGATTTTGGCCAAACGTATATTATTTGAAAGGTTTTTTTTTTTAGCTGATTTGCAGATTTACAGATTTTTAAATTTTTTCCTTTATTTTGAGTAAATTGCATTTAAAGTTGCCACTAACACATACATAAAATTATACAATGCTATGTGTGTGTTTATTAAATTTGTTAATGTGTTCGTAATAAAAATGAGTTTGTTTTTTTTGTTGATTTGTGAATTGGCTATAATTGATTAGCATACTTTTAGGGTCTTTATTTAATGAAAAAATAAAATTTCCTAGAATTTGCGCTCGAATTTCGAGGGGTGGAATCTGCTAGTTTAACTAATTAGGTATTTTTATATTTCGTTTTGGGATTGGATTTTTTTTAGGCTTTTAAGATTTGTTATAAGATAAAAAAAAATATTTGATACAAACAAATTTTAATTTTTGTTGTAAAAATTCCGAAATATGGGAAAATATTTCAAATATACAAATACAGTTTTTCAATAAATTTTTTGCACAAAATGAAAAATAAATTCAAAAGAAACGTTGATTTTTATTTAAATAACCAACAATTTTTTTTTTCGTCTAAGCTGTTGTATATCTATAATATTAATACGTAAGGCGATTTCTTGTGACCGATGATTTGTTCCACATTTTTCTTCCGATTTTTACCAAGCGTATTTTATTTCAAAGGTATTTCTTTTTAGCTATCCACCAGATTTACAGACTTTTATATTTTTACATTCTTTTGGAGTAAAATGCATTTAAAGTTGCTACTAACACATACATAACATTATACAATGCTATGTGTGTCTTAATTAAATTTGTGTTTGTGTTTTTTTTTTTCATTCACAATTATTGTGTTGAATTGAAAAATAATTTTGGACATAAACCAATGACATTGAAAAATAATTTTGGACATAAACCAATAACGCAATCGATATTTAAAAAGTGTTGAATTGTGAATTGGCTAATATTGATTAGCATACCTTTAGGGTCGTTATTAAATCAAAAATATAATTTTCTAGAATTTACACTCGAATTTCGAGGGCTGGGATCCGATAGTGTTTATAAATATAATAAATAAATACTAGCAGATTCCAGCACTCGAAATTCGACTGCATATTCTAGGAAATTTTTTTTTTCATTTAAAAAAGACCCTAAAGATATGCTTCACAATTCAACTCATTTTAAATGAAGAAAACAAACTCAACACAATAACATAAACACATTTACAAATTTAATAAACACACACATATCATTGTATAATTTTATGTATGTGTTAGTAGCAACTTTAAACGATCATAACTCCAAAAAAATATTCCAGACGATGAAAATCTGTAAATCTGGGTAACAGCTAAGAAGAAATACCTTTCAAATGATAAATTTTGTGTCAAAATCGGGGTAAAACTGTGCAACTTACATTGCTCACAAGACAAATATTATAGATGATAAATAAAAAAAGATTATGTTTGTGTTAGTTGTTTGTTTTGAGCGTAATTTATTTTTCTCTCATTCCACCAGGGCTGCCACAACATATTTAACACTGTCTCCTAACAAATTTGAAAAAAAATTCACACCAATCGCCATGTGTGATATAAAAATATTAAAAATAACAATAAATTTGTGATTTTATTTTGTTATTTTTATTGTTAATAATATAACTACATGATGTTAGAGAAGAATTTACAAAAATGCTATATAATTTGGCTTTACCACATGCACGTTACGAGAAAAAAAGAGTTTATAAAATTTGATATCAGTTTTGCATAACGTCATCAATTTTTATTTTATATGGACAACATTTTATTCTGATACGATTTTCGACTTGTTCATCAGTAGGTTTATTTCCGCTTTCACTTTTAATTATTTTTAAGAATGAAAATGAAGTTTCCAAATATAAGTTTAACCAAATATTGAATACAGTTTATAAAAGTGTTCAAACTCTCGGTCTCAACCCCTAGAAATATGCGAATAGCAAAAAAACTGAGAATTAAAAAGTTTTGGGTCAATCAAAAAACTTTTGGTCGTGCCTCTACGCGATTGAAAATTTCAAGTGTGTTTATATGGGGAAAATATGACTTTTTTCAGATTTTACGAAAATTTCGTTCTATATTTAAATTTTTCCGACAAGTTGTTATATAATTCGGGATCAGTATTAAAGTATCCTTCCAAAAGGCCATAAAACTTCAAAATCGAATAAAACCTCGTCAAGAAATAGCAAATGCCCCAGACCACTTTTGTGCCAAAAAAAATACTAGGTCATTAAATTTGATGGCACTTTTTAAACTTTTTAGTCTATACTTTTTTTTAGTCTCTATACTTTTAAGTACTCAGATATGAAGTATTGTTTTATTACCACCTTGTTAACCTATTAAGCATTGAGACCGAAAATGGGAACTTTTTAAGACAAAAATTTTGTAAACTCGTTTTTCAAGTTTTACAAAATTTTATTAAACAAAATTTAAAAAAATGCATCTGGCACTTTAAGGTTTTGTTAAGTACATGTTACATATTAACTGTTTGAATTTTTAAGTAAATCCCTAAGCCAGATTTTTTTTTGACAAGGAGTTTATTTTTGTGGATTTCTAGAAAAATGGGATTTTTGTAAAATATTCTGTAAATGTTCTCTTTCTAAATACATACTTCAAAATTAACCACTTTTCTACTTTTTAATGTTATATTTTATCTTAATAGTATAGGGTTTCGAAAAAAATAATAAGACCC
Source organism: Cordilura impudica (assembly GCA_963682025.1). Taxonomy (NCBI): domain Eukaryota; kingdom Metazoa; phylum Arthropoda; class Insecta; order Diptera; family Scathophagidae; genus Cordilura; species Cordilura impudica. The sequence goes on from OY821521.1 coordinate 53,938,537, forward strand.
CATTAACCATTTTGGGATTGGGATCACATATGGCCCCAAGCTAATAAAAGACAATTTATTAAAAAAATTCAAATATTTTGCAAGTGATGTTGAATTATTATATGCGACGCTTAAAATATTATAACGAAAATTGTAGAACTTCCGTTCCTAAATTTGGGATAAATCCGAGAACGTTAACCCATTATATGAATAGGCCAGCTTTGGATTCTAAATATTTTTAAATATAAATTACCGAAAACGATTTTTTCTATTAAACTCAATGAAACCATTATTTAGAATTTAAGAAAATAATTCGGTTAATTTTTATTTATTTAACTCTTCAGTGCTCCTGGGATCAAAATAATCGATTGTGATATATCTGCTTATTGCTCGCGAATACAAATTAAAACAACTTTTAACCAATTTTGTTATAAAATTATCTTATGTATAAAAACTATCTATATTTTTCTAAAATGGAAGTGATATTGTTGCAAAAATAAAAGTGGATTATCCCAAATTTAGGAACGGAAGTTCTACACATTTCGTTATTATATTTTAAGCGTCGCATATAAAAATTCAACAGCACTTACAAAATATTTGAATTTTTTTAATAAATTGTCTTTTATTAGCTTGGGGTCATATGTGGGGTCATATTATTTTTTTCCGAAACCCTAGGCCATAAAGATAAAATATAAGATTTGAAAGTAGAAAAGTGATGAATTTTTGATACAAAGTATTTAGAAAGAGTATATTTACAGAATATTTTACAAAAATCAATTTTTTCTCGAAATCCGCAAATAAAATCCTTGTCAAAAAAATTCTGGCATAGGGATTTACTTAAAAATTCACACAGTTAATCTGTCATATGTATTTAACAAAACCTTAAAGTGCCAGATCCATTTATTTAAATTTTGTTTAAAAAAATTTTTTATAACTTGAAAAAGGTGTTTTCAAAATTTTATCAACAAAATGTCTCTCATTTTCGGTCTCAATGCGCAATAGGTTAACAACGTGGTGATAAAACAGTACTTTATTTCTGAGTCCTTACAAGTATAGAGACCAAAAAAAATTATAGCTTTAATCAATTTCTCAAAGTTGAAAAAAATGCCATCAAATCTCGTGACCTAGTTTTTTTGGCACAAAAGTGGTCTGCGGCATTTGCTATTTCTTGGCGAGGTTTCATTTGATTTTGAAGTTTTATAGCTTTTTGAAAGGATAATTTAATACTGATCCCGAATAATATAGCAACTTGTCAGAATGAAATTTTCGTAAAATCTGAAAAAAGTCATATTTTCCCCATATAAACACACTGGAAATTTTCAATTGCGTTGAGGCACGACTAAATGTTTTTTGATTGGCCCAAAACTTTGTATTTCTCAGTTTTTTTGCTATTCGCATATTTCTAGGGGCTGAGACCGAGAGTTTGAATACGTTTTTTATTAAGGGCCACCCTAATGTATACCCTCGTTAACATATTTCTAGAACTCTATTCCTTTTGCAAGTGGTAAAGCGAAATCTTTACGCATTCTTATAAGCTCTTCTTTAAGTCACTGGTTTAATTTTAAATATTGCATAACAAGGTATTACCATGTAATTCTATCATATTTTCAATTTTGATGAAATCATTAAAACGGCTGCTGTAATTTATTATAAAATTTTCAAGAATATTAACATATTCAGTCATTTTGCTACTTGAAAATTCATTGGCAACCCTGGATAAAGAAACAAGCAACTACACAACTTGCTCGCATAAATGATAAAACAAGACTAAATGGGTTTATTAAATAAAAATACAAATTATCCTCCCATGCAGTGTTGCCATTTTAGCATTTTAGTTGCTAGATTTAGCAACTTTTTTGTCGTTTAGCATCCAAAATTTATGAAAAGATGCTAGATGCTAACTTAGCACCTTTTATTAATAAAAAGTTGCTTTTAGCATCTTTTTTATGATTTTTTCATTATGTTTGAATATACAATTTTAATTTTAATGGTATTGATATGTTTTAATTTCGCAAAGTATAATGCGAGAATTTTGTATACTATTCTTTTTACCACTCTGCTCGTTTCTTTCAACAAATATAACAAAACATTTTGAAATAGAAGAATGTAAACACCAACAACAGTTTTTAATGAATTAAAAATATTATAGCATTAAAAAAATGCTAAAATTTTCAATACAAAACACATTAAACCGGGTAAAAGAACCGATAACCAATATATTAGAAGAGTTTAAATTTAGATCATCTGAAACAGAAAAAATTCAAATCCAATGGAGTTTTATCACTACAATATTGGGATACAACACTGAATACAACCTCTTTATGGATTGAAGTTAACAAAAATTCTATTGGCGAAAATCCATTTAAAGAATTTCTCAAAAGCCGAAGTTGAACGTTTGTTTAGTTTAATTGCTTAGTTAAAAGCAAACTTTGAACAGAATAAAATCCGAGTTGTTCTGTTATACGTGTAAAAGAAGGTTTGAAATTGAAAAATGGGCGCTGTTACATTTACAATATACCGAGCGATGTCGTTGATAAAAGTCGATCGTCATAAAAATATCAGTGCCAAGAAGAATTTGAAGATGAAGACATCACAGAAATATTATATTCCACAAACCAATTATTGTAATCGTATCTTTTGATAATGTAAATTCTGTTATATTTGAAACTAAAAAAAATCCCTCTAAAATTAAAAACATTCAGTTTAAAATTAGAAAAACTCAATTTGATGTTTTAAAAAAATACAGATAAAATCCAAAATTATTTTAATTAAAATTTAAAAAATATAAATTGAAACTTATGTTTTATATACTTTTTCGATTTAAATACCAAAGAATTTGTTAATAAGTATTTAATTTTTCAATATAAAGGTAATGAAATTAAAAAAAAAAAAAAAATTAGCATCTTTTTTTTTACTCCAGTACGTTTTAGCATCTTTTTGTTTGCAATTTAGCATCTTTATAATTTCAAATTATGGCAACACTGCTCCCATGCTCTCTTCATTAGTGAGAGACACATGTGCGGTGTTTTGAAGATCTCTGCTCTATATTTAACTATGTTGTTAGTAACTGTTCCATTATGACTCTGAGCCATTGTAGTTTAAAATGAAGAAGCATTCTACCGTAACATATTGTATAAGGATTAAAACAAATAAACATATTTCTTCAGATGTGAATAATGTTTTTAAATTAACTAGCAGATTCCAGCGCTCGAAAGTAGAGTGCAATTTCTAGGCAAGATTATTTTTTTGTTGTGAATGAAGATAACAAACTCATTAACAAACACATTAACAAATTTAAAAAACAGATACATAGCATATGTATAATTTTATGTATGTGTTAGTAGCAACTTTGAATGCAATTTACTCAAAATAAAGGACAAAATTAAAAATCTGTAAATTTGGAAAAAAGCTAAAAAGAAATACCTTTCAAATAATATGCGTTTGGTCAAAATCGGGATAAAACGGTAGAACAAAACATTGGTCACAAGAAATCGCATAGCCTATTAATATTATAGATATACTTTATTTTAAAAATAAATAAATTTTTTTTTTAACTTTACAAATAAATAAATGCCACTTGTGGAATCGATTAACTCCATTTTTCTAAATCTCTAAGCCAAAACGTTTGCTTCACGCCTAACTATTTATAGTTAAATCAGTTTTTTTTTAATAATAAGAACTACTCGTAACAGCATTAACACCTCCTTTTATTAGACAAAAATTGTTTGAATATCAACGGTTAGGCGTGACTCAAGCGCTTTGTCGTTGAAATTGAAAAAAATATCAGAAAGAGGAGTTAATCGATTTTTCAAGTGAGGCATTTATTTATCTTATAATCGTTTAATTATGTAAAATTTTTTTTCTTTTAATTCGATAAAGCGGATAATATTTCTGATTTTAAACCAACTCTTTTAATAGAATTTCATATTTAAAATTCAATATGTGAAACATTGTGTTGCCACTATGTTATTCGCTATTGTTATTTTTCCTTTCAATATAAAATACTATAATAATTCTAATAAATCAATAACTACGTAAAGGTAATTTGAAAATACTGAAAAGCGCCATAGCTTACAATAGTGTGGTATAATGCTATGCTCCATACATAAAAAAAAACATAGCATTTCCATTAGCCTCATTGCTATTACAATTTGTGTGATTTATATTATACTCTATACTACTCTGCGGTCATGGTATGTAGAGTTTGTGTTGGTGTTTGTAACTTCCCTATATAAATAAGTAACCGATCGAAATCGATGCTTGTTTAGATCTAGTCCCCATACGAATGCATCGCATTAGTTCGACTTAAATTAGTCTAGTGTTGTGTAATTTACATCTATCCATCATCAGTTGAAAAATAAGTAATGTAGGATCCCCATGTAAAGAAGTTTTGGTATTTCTAACTCAAATTTGGTTTGCTTACGTACACTAGCGTCCAAAAGTATTTGGCACCTCTCCTCCTTAAATTTTAAATGTCCATATCTACTTTATTTTTCAATGAGGCCTCTTCTATTTAAAACATATATTCTTTATTATTTCCTTTTACTATTTACATAAACCAGCAGATTCCAGCCCTCGAAATTCGAGTGCAAATTCTAGGAAATTTGATTTTTTTTCATTAAATAAAGACCCCAAAAGGTATGCTAATCAATTATAGCCAATTCACAAATCAACACAAAAAAAGAAACTCATTTTTATTACAAATACATCAACAAATTTAATAAATACACACATAGCATTGTATAATTTTATGTATGTGTTAGCAGCAACTTTAAATGCAATTTACTCAAAATAAAGGAAAAGAATTGAAAATCTGTAAATCTGCAAACCTTTCAAATAATATACATTTGGTCAAAATCGGGATAAAACGGTAGAACAAAACATCGGTCACAAGAAATCGCCTAGCCTATTAATATTATAGATATTAGTCTATTATATATATAATATTACTCTTTTCCTCAATATAGTCTTGGCATCCTTTGAATCAAATTTTTCGCAGTTTCTGAAGTGATCTGGTTCCATGCTTCCTGCAGTTTATTCCACAGGTATTCCATGGATGTAAGACAGGTAGTTCCAAACCTTCCTGTTGAATTATTATGCGTCCCTCTTGAACCAACCAGATTCCCTCAAGAAGACCGCAAGGTCGCCGAGTAGAACATATACTATACATTCCAGGTTATAGAAGAATCTTTGCCCTTCAGTCCTGGACATTCACACAGCAAATGTTGCACTGACTCCTCCTCGTCTACATCCATACAGCTCCTATAGAAGTCAGCTCTCGGGACACCTATGCGTTCGGCCATTTACACAGTATCCAATGAGCACATAGGCTGATTGTTTCTTTACCAAAACCAAGGAGTGCTTTCGAACTCCTTGGATTAGGCAAGGGCCATAGGATCTGTGATATTCTGCAAGAGGTCAGTCGTGTCTACTATGTCCTCAATTCAAGATCAACTGCCTGGTTCCCCAATACTGCTTACAAATTTTTGCTGTATGTTTTGGGTCATTATTTTCTTGAAATATGAATTTCCGACTCACAATTCTTAATCCAGTCACCATGGCACTATCTTTCAGGATAGTTTTGTACTGGGTTTTATCGACTATTCCAAACAAAACAACCCCAAACCATTACGGAACCTGGCCGTGTTCGACTGTTGGCAAAAGACATGCATCCGACTTATGTTCTCCAGCTGAACTCCTCACGAAAACTCGCCTCCGATTCAGCGGACCAAAAAATTTAATTTTTTTCCACTTCACTCTAATCTTTTTCTTTTATTTTGTGGACGAAGACTAGGTTTTTTATGGCGATTCTTCAGTTTAAGCCAGCCTGACTGTAATCACATTTACGGAATTCGTTCGGCTATTGTTTATGTGGGCGGCTATTTCCGGAGCCGCGGTTTGTTGGTACTATGGGTCGACCGCTTCGATTTTTATTCCCAATTGTACCATGCTCTTTGAATTTTTTCACAATATAGTCCACGGTTCGACGCGATACTTTGAGCTCGTTTGCAACTGTTTGGTTGCTTTTCCCAGTTTTGTGTGGGAAAATTAATTAATTCAATCAAATATTTTAAATTTCCATTTCACATTTTAGCTCTTAGTTACGACGTAATAACTCTGCCATTTTATGGCGGCTACAGTTCGAAAATTTCGTAAAAATAGTGATCTAATTTCATCAAATGTGAAGAGAGTAATTGAAAAAATTCAGCAGACTGAATCAATTGGTGATCCTAAGCATACTGGCCGTCCATAAATAAGCCGGTCACATGTTAATATCGAAGTAGTGCGTAAGAGTGCTGGTGAAAGTCGGCGTCGTATCCAAGAATTGCAAATTGCAAGCAACAGCATACACCATATACCTACTACTTAAAAGCTGAGTCTCCACGCTCTCTCCAGAGACTCTGCACAGCATAAAGAGTTCGTTGAATGGATAGAACTATACAACACATTTTTTGGGGGGCGATTTCTTGTGACCGACATTTTGTTCTACCATTTTATCCCGATTTTGACCAAACGTATGTTATTTGAAAGGAATTTCTTTTTAGCTATTTTGCAGATTTACAGATTTTTTAATTTTTTCCTTTATTTTGAGTATATTGCATTTAAAGTTGCTACTAACACATGCATAAAATTATACAATGCTATATGTGTGTTTATTAAATTTGCTAATGTGTTTGTAATAGAAATGAGTTTGTTTTTTTGTATTGATATGTGAACTGGCTATAATTGATTAGAATAACTTTAGGGTCTTTATTTAACGAAAAAAATAAAATTTCATAGAAGTTTCACTCGAATTTCGAGGGCTGGAATCTGCTAGTGTATATTAGTAAATGAATTTAATTTGTAAGTATTTTTGGCAAAACAAAAAATAAATACCCAACATTCCGTCAAACGATTTTTTATAAACCATGCCGTACTTTGATGTATGTCAGTATAGTAAAACCCCGAAAGCATTTGGTCCTGTGTGGACACAGAACTATTTAATCCCCGTTTTAAGTTTTCATTTTTTTGGCCAACACTGTTTGGAATAAGACGTAAGAAAAGTCTTCAGATCTAAATTCCAAATTCGGATGTCCCCAACATAATTTTTAGTGGCATTTTTTCGTAGAATATTTTAACCCTATATCTGCAATTTTTATGGGTCATTTTGGTGTTTTTTCAAGAAATACCAAAAAATACCCTTAAACGTGGGTTTTAAGGGTTAATATGTACTTCAGCAATTTTGGGGTTGTCGAAGACGAAGACTTCATTGGAAAATTGTATACATAAGATCTAAAGTACCAAAAAATACGATTTTGAAATTTCCACCTGCAACAATTTCAATATTTTTCTCAAACAAAGTTAGCGAAAAAAAGAGAATCATATGAATACAAAATTGTGATATTGATTTTTCGTGAAAAGAGTCAATCGCATTTCGTTTCTTAACATGATCGGATGACGTTCTCGTTTTCGACACTTCCTAGTAAAATTTGCTACATATTCACAGAACATTTTAACCCATTAAACGCACGTTTCAGGATATTTTTTGGTATTTATTGAAGAAGGGACTTAAAAGACCCATGAAAATTGCAGATATAGGGTTAAAATGTTCTATGAAAAAATTCCTCTTAAAATTCTGTTGGAGACAAAGAACTGTTGCACTACTTTTTGAGTCTTATTCAATACGGTGTTGGAAAAAAACTGAAAATTTTAAACGGCCATAAAATTTGACTGTGTCCACTAGGGTGGCCCTTCATTATATGGAAGGTAAAAAAGTGTTCGAATTTAAAGTCTCACCCCCTAGAAATATGCGAATAGCAAAAAAACTGATAAATACAAAGTTTTGGGTGAACCAAAAAAAATTTGGAGGTGCCTCAACGCGACTGATATGGGGAAAATATGACTTTTTCAGATTTTACGAAACTTTCATTCCATAGTTTAATTTTTCTGACAAGTTGTTATATGAATCGATATCAGTACTTATTATCTTTTCAAAAAGCTATATAGCTTCAAAATCGAATAAAAACTCGAAAAGAAATAACAAATGCCCCAGACCACTTTTGTGGCAAAAAACCCAAAGTCATGAAAAGTGATGAGGATTTTTTTTAACTTTAACAAATTGATTAAAGCCATATTTTGTTTTGGTCTCTATACCTATAAGTACTCAGATATGAAAGTATTGTTTTATTACCACGCCGCTAACCTATTGCGAAATGAGACCGAAGATGGAAAACTTTTTTGATAAAATTTTGAAAACTCCTTTTTTAAGTTTTAAAACACTATCTTAAACAAAATTTCAAAAAATGGATCTGGCACTTTTAATTTTTGTTAATTATATGTTAGAGATTAACTGTGTGATTTTTAAAGTAAATTCCTCTGCCAGAATTTTTCTTGCGGATTTCAAGAAAAAATAATAATAAAATTCAGTTTTCTACCTTTAAATGTTATGTTTTATCTTAATAGCCTAGGGTTTCCGAAAAAAATAATATGACCCCATTCACCCTTTTGGACTTGGGGTCGCATATGACCCCAAGCTATGAAAGACAATTTATTCAAAAAAATCAAATATTTTGTAAGTGTTGTTGAATTTTTAGATGCGACGCTTAAAATATAATAACCAAATGTGTAGAACTTATGTTCCTAAAATTAGGGATAAGTCCGAGAACGTTTATCCATTATTTGCCAAGGCCAGCTTTTGATTTTAAGATATTTTTAAATAAAAATTACCGAAAACGAGTTTTTTCAAACTATTATTTAGAATTTAAGAAAAATTATTCGTTGAATTTTTGTATTTAACCCTTTAGTGCTCCTTGGATCAAAATAATCCATTGTGATATATCTTAAAATTTTTTTTAATACATATTAATCTTTTTTTATTTGAGAAAACTCACTTCTAGCTGCAATGTAATCTAACTGACTAAATAGTTATGTTAGAAAGTGATTTATTGAGTACACAAAGTTAAGTGACTCTCGTTATAATGGTATCTTATGAGCACGTGTCGCTTGACAGTAATTTCTTCTTAAAATATCATCAAATTTACAGTTCACATTCACAATACACATCACATTCATATTAGCTAGAAAAAGGCGTTAACCCAATGTTTAACAATGTTGGGTTACAGTTAAACAGTCTTATTTTATTTAGAAAAATATAGATAGTTTTTATACATAAAATAATTTTATAACAAAATTGGTTAAAAGTTGTTTTAATTTATATTCGCGAGCACTAAGCAGATAATTGCACTAAAGATATATCACAATGGTTTATTTTGATCCCAGGAGCACTAAAGGGTTAAATAAAAAAATTACCCGACTTAATTTTCGTAAATTGTAAAAAGTAATTTCATCGAGTTTAATACAAAAACTGGTTTTCGGTTATTTTACCTTAAAAATATCTTAAAATCCAAAGGTGGCCTAAATTTTAGGAACGTAAGTTCTACACATTTGGTTATTATACTTCAAGCATCGCGTCTAAAAATTCAATTGCACTTACAAAATATTTGAATTTTTTGAATAAATTGTCATTTATTAGTTTGGGGTTATATGTGACCCCAATTCCAAAAGGGTTAATGGGGTCATATTATTTTTTTCCGAAACCCTAGGCTATTTAGATAAAATATAATATTTAAAAATAGAAAAGTGATGAATTTTTGATACAAAGTATTTCGAAAGAGTACATTTACAGAATATTTTACAAAAATCCCATTTTTTTCGAAATCCGCAAAAATAAAAGCCTTGCCAAAACAATTCTGGCATAGGGATTTACTTAAAAATTCACACTGTTAATCTGCAACATGTATTTAACAAAACCTTAGAGAGCCAGATACTTCATATCTGAGTACTTATAAGTATAGAGACAAAAAAAAATTATGGCTTTAATCAATTTCTCAAAGTTAAAAAATGCCATCAAATTTCATGACCTAAATAGTTTTTTTTTGCACAAAAGAGGTCTGGAGCATTTGCTATTTCTTGACGAGTTTTTATTTGATTTTGAAGTTTTATAACTTTTTGAAAAGATAATTTAATTCTGATCCCGTTTCATATAACAATTTGTAAACTATAGATCGAAATTTTCGTGAAATCTGAAAAAAAGTCATATTTTCCCCATACATGAAAAAAAATTCACAATCGCGTTGAGCCACCTCTAAATGTTTTTTGATTGGCCCAAAACCTTGTATTTCTCAGTTTTTTTTTGATATTCGCACATTTCTAGGGGGAGCGACCGAGAGTTTGAATACTTTTTTCCCCTCCATATAATGAAGGTCCACCCTACTGGACATAGACCATTTCTGAGCAAAAAGTGTAGCGACTTGTTCTTAAACACTCTTTTTGCAATATTCCAATATCTTTGTTTGAGCCTGCCTTACATGGTGTCTCGACTAGCCATAATTCATGACAATGTTCTACTCAATGGCTAGTGGAGACCGCTAATGTTCATGTCATGACTAAAAAATCCAACTTTTTGCCATGACAGAAAGTATGTCATAAACTCAGCCATTTATTTGAAGTTTCATTCGATTTTGACGTTTAAGTATATTAAAATGGCGCAACTTAAATTAAATAAAAGCGAAATTATTAATTTCATTCTAAAAAAGGATTCACTCAAAATCTCGTGCTTTTTCTTTTATTTTTTCTTCTTCAATTTATATTTTTAGTTTTTCTAACTCTTTTAAAGCATTGAGTACAATAACACATTTTTGTTGTTTACGGTTCAAAGACATTTTGGATATGAAATGTCTAAACATAATTTGCCCACTTCGCGTTTTCTCTCATTTTGTTTCTCTGACTTGAACATGAACATTGTCATAAATTATAGCTAGTCGAGACAGCGTGTTAGTTGTGGTTAGTTGGTCGGATTTAAATCTTTAGGTACCAAATTTACTTTATTTTTTTTTGTATCATTTACCAGCCGAATTACTTTCGGAGCTGAAGCAGTCTCTTTTGCAAGTATTCTTTAATGTACAAATCGGTATTAACCGTACCCCAAATTAAAATTGTAAATTTTTCAAGGACTTTGCCTGAGTCCTGCCTCCTTTTAACATTTTTTTATGAAAGACTACGAGTAATTGATTTTTGAATCTGTTTTTATTAAAAAGTGCCAATTTTTGTATAACCTTGTTATGATTAGTGTAGCCCTTTTTTCTGTCACTATCGGGTTTCTGTTTATAGCAAGACGTTCATTATAAATTTGATTAACCTGGGAAAACAGATGCCGAGAAACTTTTGCCTTATAAGCGATTGTTTAAAAGCCCGTATCGGATTTTTTTAAAATTCTAATAATTTTTTTACTTTTTTTTTTTTTCAAAAACCATATTTTTAAATAAAATAATTACAAAATATGGAGAACATACATAAATAACAATTTATAAATTTTAAGTAACTAAACTCTTACAATTGAAAATGTTTGTTATAGTTCTTTTCGTGTGCCAACCTAATTTTCCTCTTTATGAATTCACCCAATATTTACCGAAAATATTGGTAAAGGTCTCGTATAGCAGGTCGACTATAACAGGTATACAAAGAAGGGTGTTAAGATAAATATCGAAATAAATGTCAGCTAAGATTTTTAACAGAGAATGTTAATGTCGAATGGCCAAAGCGGTTATTTCTTGCCCTGCTTCTCTCTTGGGGCTTTGACCCGATATATGACAAGTCTGCTGCAAATTACCGCTTTGGCCACCTGAAAATGGTACTGAGAAGAAAAATGTTTATTTTTTTTTATTTTGATCCTTTCTATTGACTCTATATGAAAATCTATAAATATTTTCTTCATCAGGATTTTTTTTAATAAAACAAATTTAATGTATTCATAAAATTCCTCAAATTTATTCGTTATTTTATGAAAATTTGGTTATACTTACTGTATTAAATATAAAAACTAATTAATCTACATATTTTCATAAAATAACGAATAAAATGAGGAATTTTATGAATATAAAAAAAATGGCTGTCACCCTACTGTTTATAGTCTAAATTTAATTATTAAAATATTTAGATATTCGTTTTTTACTTAAATAAAAATTTTTGTTGCTTCTCTGTTAAATAACATAACTGATATTTATTTCGATATTTATCTGCACACCCTTTACAAAAAGGCGTTTGTTTACTGATGTATTATGACCAGAGAAGAAACAAAGACTAAAAACTGTGTATATAGCAAAAGAATTTTGGAAAAGGCACAAAAAATTCGCAAAAAAGCATTTTTTTTAAACATTTTAATTACATTTTCTTATTCCAATTATCTAATGTCAATAAGTAATCACATGAGCTCTTATCAGAGAAGACAAAAAAGAAAAAGTACAAAAAACAAGTAAGAAAATTATAGTCGGTCTAGAGCTACTATACAATACGCTATACCATACGTTTCGAGAATAGCTCTTGGATCTAAATTTGGTGATAGAAAATAAGCATATACAAGATTTTAGTGGTATTGTTAGTAACTTGTGATGTGCAGATATGATGTTATTTTTAAATGGAGACTAGGTCATAAAATGGGCTGATTATGACCATATTTAATAAAGTCAGGCACTTTTCTCAAAACACATGCAAACCAATTTTGAGAAAAGTCTATGAATTTTTTTTGTTTTTATTTTCATAAATTTAAGTGAAGATCGGGAATCAGATTTATATGGTTCTATAGGGGTTATTTCTGGAACAGTGTTGCCATACTTTGAAATTGAAAAGGTGCTAAATTGCAAAAAAAAAATATGTTAAAACGTACTGGAGTTAAAATAAAAGATGCTAAATTTTTTTTTTTAATTTCATTACCTTATGATTGAAAAATTAAGTACTTATTAATTAATTCATTGGTTTTTAAATGGAAAATTGAATATAAAACATAAGTTTCGATTTATATTTTTAAAATTTTAAATTACATTATTTTGAATTTCATCTGTAATTTTTTTAAACATCAAATTGAGTTTTTTTTAATTTTAAATTAAATATCTTTAGTTTTAGAGAGATTTGTTTTTAATTTCAAATATAACAAAATTTACATTATCAAAAGATACGAGTATATTACAATAATTGGTTTATGGAATCTAATATTTCTGTGATGTCTTCATCTTCAAGTTTTTCTGGGCTCTGATATTTTTCTGACGATCGATTTTTATCAACGACGTCGGTCGGTATATTGTAAGTGTAAAAGCACCCATTTTTCAATTTCAAACCTTCTTTTATGTGTATTACAGAACATAACAACTCGGATTTTATTCTGTTCCAAAGTTTGCTTTTAACTAAAGTCATTAAATTAAACGAACGTTCAACTGCGGCTTTTGAGAAAGACAAAACTAATAAAGACAATACAAATGTGGATAACTCTTTAAATGGACTTTCGTCAATAGAATTTTGTTAACTTCAATCCATAAAGAGCTTGTATTCAGTGCCATGATATAACTCAATTGCATTTGAATTTTTTCTGTTTCAGATGATCTAACTTTAAACTCTTCTAATATATTGGTTATCAGTTTTTTTACCCGGTTTAATGTGTTTTGTATTGCAAATTTTGGCATTTTTTTTAATGCAATTATATTTTTTGGCAATCGACTTTTTAATTCATTAAAAACTGTTGTTGCTGTTTACATTCTTCTATTTCAAAATGTTTTGTAATATTTGTTGAAAGAAACGAGCAGAGTGGTAAAAAGAGTAGTACACAAATATCTCGTATTACACTTTGAGAAATTTAAACATATCAATACCATTAAAATTATATATTCAAAAATGATGAAAAAAAATCAAAAAAAAAAAAAAAATGTTAAAAGCAACTTTTTATTAATAAAAAATTTTCAGTTAGCATCTAGCATCTTTTAATAAATTTTGCTAAAATGGCAACACTGTTCTGGACTATAGATTAGTGGGTATAATAGACACACATCCACAAAATTTTAACAATATATCTACGGTAATCTTGATCTTACGACCATTTTAGTCGCTAAGTTGCTAAATCTAGCAACTAAAATGCTAAAATGGCAACACTGTTCTGGACTATAGATTAGTGGGTATAATAGACACACATCCACAAAATTTTAACAATATATCTACGGTAATCTTGATCTTACGACCATTTTAGTCGGTCTGATAGGATTATGGGGAATACAATGGATGAGGAATCAATTCATTTTCCAAGTTATGATAAATGGTGTTGCTTTTGCTCGGTTGTCTCGGTCGTCTTTCCACGCCATTTTTTTAATAATGTTCTCTGTGGTTTTAGATTTTTCATAGTGTTTGGATAGCATTATACACTTTCTTCCTGGATCATTTCATTTTGTGGGTTATTTCGGTGTACGTCTGCTTGTCTTTGAAGTATATTTGAATTATTCAAGAACAAATCTTCGATATTCAGGATTTAAGTGCTTTGCTCGACTCATCCTTAAAAAGTATATACATTTTTTATATTGAGTCCTTAATTAAATTTCTTACTTGTTCAAATAAGAAAAAATTTACCGAAAATTATGTTTTTTTTTACTCCCCTTATATTAAATTGTAACAATTTTTAACTCTTTTCCCGTGATCCAATCGAGCTGAAACTTTGCAGGCAGACTCGCGGCAACGAGAAAAATGATCTGACACATTTTTTTAACTTTTTTTTTTGGCATACATAGATATTTTTCTAGACATGTTTCATTATCAATCAATCAATCAAAGGGAGTATAATAAAAACTTGGGCTAGTGACTTGTGCTGCTGTTTGTAACTACCAAAAATATTTGACCTAGACCCATCTTCTATTATACTGATCGAATCAGAATCTCTAACTGATTCGATTTAACGATGTCCGTCCGTCTGTGTGTCCATGTAAACCTTGTAATCAAACTGCAGGTCGCAAATATGAATATATTTTGACGAAATTTGGTATATAAGCTTTTGTCGGCCATAGGACAAGCTGTTGAAATTGGTGAGAATCGGTCCATGTTCAGACCTATCCCCCATACAAATGACCCCTATGAAATCGACATATATTGCCATAAGATTCAAATTATCATATAGATCTCTGTCAAATTGGGTTTGTATGTGTTTATTATATGCATTAATCGGTAGTCCAAAAATAATCCCTATAAGACAATTCTTAGTTAAAGGCCCCATATGGAGCTGTTTCCCGATCTTCACTTAAATCTATCAAAAAACAAAAATATTGCACTGATTCTTCTCAAATTTTATTTGTATATATTTTTGCAAAATACAAGAGACTTTACCAAACATAGTCAGGATCGGTCCATTTTTGGGCCTAGTCCCCATATATGTATGTAGATATAGCATCCGATATGAACTTTTTCATATCTGCAGCCAAAAAATTAATAAAAATCCCACTCAAATTTGGTTTATGCTTATTTTCTATGTCCAGTTAGTTGGGCCTATGAGATAGGGCCTCTAAACGCATGGATAGGGTATCATATAGTCGGTCTAGAACGACTATAATTTTCTTACTTGTTTTTATTATTTTAATTGGCCGTTTTATTAGTACAATTGATATAACTGTAACACTCTTTTAAAATAGAACCTCTATTTTTCTTGAAAACAACAACACTCGAAAACAACAACAAAAGAAAAAATAAATGATAAAAAGAAAAGGAAAAAATTTGTTGCAATATCTAATGTTCGTTAGTAAATGAGCTATTTAAAATGTCGCCACTGTATATGTAAGGATAAAAGTGTAGAGTGTTGTTTAGTCGTTTTCCAGCAACTATGAATATATAGAATTTTATGTTTTTTTCCTATTTACATGCAAGGACAACTTTATAAAATTGTACGTATAAATATTCCATAAGTTATAGACTGGCGATATTATTTTCATACAAATATACATATATTTTTTCATTTTCATTATGATTTCAAATATTACATACTCCCTCACTGTTGTTGTACTGCAGACGACTTTCAACAAGTAACTTTGCCAATAGTTGAAAGTCCAGCAAAAACTTTCACAACAATGCTAGTGAAATCAACAAAAGAAATGTTAAAATTTTCTGGCTTTTTCTCAAAAAAGCCACTGATTTTGCTATATTCTGAATAAAATTCAGTTATGTTATGAGACATCTCTAGAAAGATCTCAAAGTTTTTGACAAAAGTCAGTTTATTGTTTTTGATCATGACGCAATATACGAC
This sequence comes from Cordilura impudica, assembly GCA_963682025.1. Classification (NCBI taxonomy): domain Eukaryota; kingdom Metazoa; phylum Arthropoda; class Insecta; order Diptera; family Scathophagidae; genus Cordilura; species Cordilura impudica. The sequence goes on from OY821521.1 coordinate 53,954,594, forward strand.
ATAATTATTTAACAGATATTGTTTCTTGTATAGTTATTTAATCCATTTGCAAGCAGTTTTAAAAATTTATTAGCGAAGAGGCAATTACTATTTTCCAAATGATATCTGCGCTTTTAGAAAAGTTTACTGATTCTTGTGGCAGCACATTTTTTGCTGGGTTCCTTTCGTGGCAAGTATGTAAGTGTATTAAGTGTGAACACAAAGTAGAGAATTACATTGCAGAAAATTTTACTTAAATTATGTTATTGCATTTGTATGATGATTTGATTTATTTATGTCTTTTGTAAGGAGGCTTTTAGCAGGAAATAAGGAAATAAAATGAGAAAAGTTAAAGCATATGAAAAACATTTATATTTTAGGTAAGGATTGCGCACATACAAATTGTAACATAAATAAGGAGTGAGATAAAAAAAAAAAAATCATAACACACGTTTTTATACCCATTATAACAAGGGAAGTTGATTTAGCGACATTACGATCACTCCATCAATATCTAAGCTAGACCGTTCGTTTTTGTATAAAATCGTTTATTAACATCCCAAAGGAGTTGCTATTTAAAATCGTCAAAATCGGTTAAAGGGGCCACGAGTTATGAATGAAACTTTCAAAAAACTCTTGAAAAAATAAAATTTTTCAGTGTGGTTGTTGCTTTTCTTAAGATATGTTGTTTATGTTGTAAAAATAAAACTTAAATATTAAAAATTCAATATTAAAAATTAAAAATTAAAATTTAAAAATTAAAAATTAAAATTTAAAAATTAAAAATTTAAATTTTAAAATTTAAAATTAAAAATTAAAAATTAAAAATTAAAAATTAAAAATTAAAAATTAAAAATTAAAAATTAAAAATTAAAAATTAAAAATTAAAAATTAAAAATTAAAAATTAAAAATTAAAAATTAAAAATTAAAAATTAAAAATTAAAAATTAAAAATTAAAAATTAAAAATTAAAAATTAAAAATTAAAAATTAAAAATTAAAAATTAAAAATTAGTAATTAAAAATTAAAAATTAAAAATTAAAAATTAAAAATTAAAAATTAAAAATTAAAAATTAAAAATTAAAAATTAAAAATTAAAAATTAAAAATTAAAAATTAAAAATTAAAAATTAAAAATTAAAAATTAAAAATTAAAAATTAAAAATTAAAAATTAAAAATTAAAAATTAAAAATTAAAAATTAAAAATTAAAAATTAAAAATTAAAAATTAAAAATTAAAAATTAAAAATTAAAAATTAAAAATTAAAAATTAAAAATTAATAATTAAAAATTAAAAATTAAAAATTAAAAATTAAAAATTAAAAATTAAAAATTAAAAATTAAAAATTAAAAATTAAAAATTAAAAATTTAAAATTAAAAATTAAAAATTAAAAATTAAAAATTAAAAATTAAAAATTAAAAATTAAAAATTAAAAATTAAAAATTAAAAATTAAAAATTAAAAATTAAAAATTAAAAATTAAAAATTAAAAATTAAAAATTAAAAATTAAAAATTAAAAATTAAAAATTAAAAATTAAAAATTAAAAATTAAAAATTAAAAATTAAAAATTAAAAATTAAAAATTAAAAATTAAAAATTAAAAATTAAAAATTAAAAATTAAAAATTAAAAATTAAAAATTAAAAATTAAAAATTAAAAATTAAAAATTAAAAATTAAAAATTAAAAATTAAGAATTAAAAATTAAAAATTAAAAATTAAAAATTAAAAATTAAAAATTACAAATTACAAATTACAAATTAAAAATTAAAAATTAAAAATTAAAAATTAAAAATTAAAAATTAAAAATTAAAAATTAAAAATTAAAAATTAAAAATTAAAAATTAAAAATTAAAAATTAAACATTAAATAAACATTAAAAATTAAAAATTAAAAATTAAAAATTAAAAATTAAAAATTAAAAATTAAAAATTAAAAATTAAAAATTAAAAATTAAAAATTAAAAATTAGAAATTAAAAATTAAAAATTAAAAATTAAAAATTAAAAATTAAAAATTAAAAATTAAAAATTAAAAATTAAAAATTAAAAATTAAAAATTAAAAATTAAAAATTAAAAATTAAAAATTAAAAATTAAAAATTAAAAATTAAAAATTAAAAAATTAAAAATTAAAAATTTAAAAATTTAAAAATTAAGAATTAAAAATTAAAAAAATAAAAATTAAAAGTTAAAAATTTTAGTTTCATTCTTTAGTTTCTTACCTGTTTTTATTATTTTTGTTTTTTGTATTTAATATTAATAATTTGTAGCCAAGAATCATTAAATTTTTTTTTTTTGAATAATCGTATGACTTCTAAGGTCTCAAAACAAGCTTATAGGGATCAAACTTTAGGTATTATTTTGATGCCGGCTGCGTTAAATAATGAATTTCACTGCTGATCTATGAAGTACTTAGGGATTTTCTACTCTAGTAAAAGAAAATGAATGAAATTTTTCAAACAGTAATTAATTCTTTTTAAGCATCATTGTTTTTTATAATAGAAATTGGCCAACAAGAAAACCAATTAACTTTAAATTTAATTGGTTGTCGTATTTAATGTTTCAGTATCGGCAACAGTTTCAAAGTGGTTGGGTGGAGGGTATCAGAAATTCGGCACAGCCGAATTTAACACTCTTGTTCCTCTTAATTTTTTTTCGCGAGTTATTTGATTTTTTTTTTGTCAAGTTATCTTTGAAAAATCTGTCAGTGTAATAAAATCCCAGTTCATTTGTTGTTAGTTTGATTAAAATGAGTGACGAAATAAAAGTACGTACTAAAATTATTAAATATTTTCGAAAAATTTGGCCAAAGGTCTGCTGTTAAATTGTTTTCAATGTTATTAGAAACTATCAGGAGAATTTGTCCATTGTTAGGAAACATGGTTCGGGGAGAAAGTTCACATGATGTTTTTTAGGCCAAGAAAATAAGAAGTATATTGAAATGAGCTTTGTTAGAAAAGCAACCCGGTTAATTCAGTGCTTGGATTATTTGGTGTGAAAAGTTAAAGCCAATACAGTTTTGAAAACACATAAAGTCCTACAAGTTCCAGACAGGAACGCTGCAAAAGGTAAAAACCGTATGAAAGGCCAAATTTTTGGTAGCTTCCGGGTCAAATTTTGTATGTTAAAAACGTTTAGTTTTTTATTTTACTTTCCAAAAACTACAATTTATAATTTGATTTTCAAAAATGGCAAATAAACTATAAATTCGGTTGGGTTAATCTTTTCACTATATCTGTTTGGTATTTACAATAGAATTCGATTTATACATTCGGATCTTTTGTTAAAGCCTCAAATTAATTCTAAACACAAATTTGATTTTATCATGTTAACCCTTTATCATTCAGTGTGACATAACTGTATCAAACCAAAAAAAAGCTCTACGTTTAAAAAAAATTTCTTTTTGTGATTTAAATCTTTTTAACATTATGGAAACACACTTTTTATGAATTTCGTACACAATTAGCTCTTCAGGTGACGGCGTTATTGAATTACATGGCATTGAAGTTTGTCAAACGTAGAAACTGAAAAATCCCCGTTTTACGAATTTCAAATTTTAAAATATATAAAAAGTGAATAATAGTGCGTTTACATCTAAGGAAAATCTAGTAGATTTTAGTTGAAATCTATTTTAAAATCTCTACCGTTTACATCTAACTTTTTTGACATTTTGTGAGATTTTGTTTCCACAACAATAAACAGCTGATTAAAATAAATCACATGAACTAGAAATACCAAAAATATAAAAAAAGGAAAATGAAAATATGGATTTTATTATTATATTATGCATCAAGAATAAAAAAGAACAAGCTGAAATAGAAATTTTGCAAAAAAAAACATCAGTATTTCTGAAATGTATTGTTTGAACAACAAAAACAAATGCATTTTGCACAATTATTATATAAAGGGTTTTTCAACAGGGACGCTACAAAAGTAGAAAGACAGGGACAGCAAACGACGCCATATTTCTTGCCGCTCTTTTGACATTTCTCTTCAGTAAGGTTTGCCATTTCATGATGGAAAGATATACGAGCCAACAACGAGTCGAAATTATTAAAATTTACTACCGACATTCGGAGTCAGTGGCCTCAACGTTAAGAGCGCTACGTCCAATTTATGGTCGTCATAATCGTCCTAGCAGATCAACAATTGAGCGTCTAGTGGAAAAATTTGAATCCACAGGCACAGTACAAAATGTTTCCGTGCCAGTGAGACAAAGAAGTGCCCGTAGTGTCGAGAATATTGTTGCCGCTGAGGCTTCAGTTGAAGAAAGCCCAAATGTGTCTCTCACACGTCGTTCTCAAGCGTTGGGCATCTCTGTGACGTCGTTGTGGCGAATTTTGCGAAAAGATCTTGGCCTACATCCTTACAAGATCAAATTGACACAAGAACTGAAGCCGCTTGACTACCAGAAGCGTCGTATGTACGTGAATTGGGCTGAGCAACAACTTGAAAATGATTCGGATTTTCATCGAAAAATCATCTTCAGCGATGAGGCTCATTTCTGGCTGAATGGCTTCGTCAATAAACAAAATATGCGATATTGGTCAGACAGCAATCCACACGTACTCCATGAGTCATCATTGCATCCCCAATTGGATGATATGGACTTGGAGGACATGTGGTTCCAACAGGACGGCGCCAAAAGAAACACAGCGAATGTCACAATCAATTTATTGGAAACCAAGTTTGGAGAACGTGTTATCTCACGAAATGGTCCAGTCGATTGTCCGCCTCGGTCGTGCGATTTGACGCCGTTGGACTATTTCCTGTGTGGGCTACGTCAAGTCTATGGTCTATGCCAACAAGCCAGCGACGTTTGATGAACTTCGTACGAATATCGAACGTGAAATTGCAGCAGTATCGGCCGATTTATGCTTGAAAACCGTCGGAAATTGGGTTCAGCGTCTGGACTTCTGCAAGCGTGCCCGTGGTGGCCATGCAAAAGAGATCGATTTCCATACATAATGGCATCGAACGTACTTTCACAGGAATAAAGAATTTCATTGATATCCAAAACCGTTTTTGTTTTATTTAAAAAAACTTTTGTAGCGCTCTTATTGAAAAACCTTTTAGCAGATGGGAAGGTATAAAAAATTATAACTTTTCAATTGCTAAATATTTTTTTATTATAGACTCGTCATTTTTATTAATAATTAATATTTTTTTTCCTTTTGTTTAACTTGTTTGCTTTGTTTTTGTTTTTAAATGTGAAATTAAATTTCAGACACTGCGTTGTATTTTTCTACTACAATAATAAAAAAACTCAGTAGTGGTAGTCCCCAAGTTTGACAAAATTTTGTGAGATTTTCCTAAAATGTAGTAACGAGCTAGATTTTGTTTTGTATGGGAAATCTAGTAAATCTTGCTTAGACGTAAATCTAGATATACCAGATTTTGCTTAGATGTAAACGTAGTGTAAGATTTCCTTTAGTGCTAAAAAACCTATAGGTAAGTGGATTATCTTCGGCATTCTATTATTTGCAGTACATAGTTGTATATTACTATAACACAAAGTAAATATTTGTGTTTGTAACATTTCTGTTACATTGAGTTGAAACGGGAAAAAATAGTTTGTGGCGAATAATGTATACATATGTATGTAGGCGTATGTGAGGTTATTTTTATTCCAGAATGATGTCTCGAGTATTGCGAGAAAGTGAAATATATGACATACTTTGTCATTATAATAGTGACGATGCGCTAGAAGACGACGATGACAGCATTATTGACCCCAACTTTCAACCAACACCAGATGACGAAGAAGAAATCGTCGAGGATTTTATTGAAAGCAATGACCCTATTTTAGGTCCCTCAACTTCAGACCATACAGAAGAAGTAACTAAATTAGCTTCGACAATGCCAAAGCATCAAAAGCCGTAATTGTGATGGAAACAAAAGAGTTTCGTACTAAGCCAGCAACAATTACAGTTTACGGAAGATACTTCACTACCAACAAACTTGTTAGACATAGAGTCACCAATTGTATTTTTTTTCATTTTTCCCCAAAGAGCTGATAGGTTTTATAGCAGAGCAAACAAATCTATACGGGGTTCAAAAAAATCCGAATCAACCATTGCTAATAAAACTACCGAGTGTGAACAGCCATGGGACCTCATCAATTGGAACACCCATGATACAATAAATAATGCCAAGACAAACATTTGGGAAAATTAGGCAATTCAACCATTTTAATGACAATTCTAATTTACCACTACGTAATGCCCCAAATGCTGATAAGCTTTACAAAATAAGACCTATAGCAGACAAATTAAATGAAACCTTTATAGTGGAGTTCCAATAGAGGAATGTCTTTGTGTTGCTGAGCAAATAAATGAGATTATAAAATATGTATTCATGGTGGAGTTCAAGGATTTTCCTATAAAATTTAAACTGAAACAGGAGCTGAAAACTTGTTTCTTAATAACGAGCCAAATTTAGGGGCATCATCAAACGTAGTCATAAGAATGTCAAGAATCGTAACAAGACCCCAAAACTATACTTTGATAATTATTTTACGTCATTGCCGTTGCTAGAGTATTTAGAGTTGTGTCGTGCCGTTCCAAGACTAAATATGCCCTAGTCTTGGAACGGCACGACGCAACCGAATTCCTGATTGTTGTATTCTACCGAATATGTTGCTGACTACAATGGTACTGATATTGCCAATGTCATATGGAAAGACAACAAAACTGTGATGCTATTTTCAACTTTTGCTGGTGAGTTGCCAAAGATCAAAGTTAGAAATTGATCGCTCTTCTGTTGTTGGCGAGTACAATCGACATATGGAAGGGCGTCGATCTAATAAGCAGCATTATGGGAGATACAAAATACAAGTACGGCGAAAAGATGGCAAGTTCGGATGTTTTATCATATACTAAACCTAACTATAGCAGACTGTTGGCTACGATATCGTAGAGTTAGAACATAAAAAAATATCGAAGGTAAACATATACCTTCAGCAGATTTTGGACTTCACATTGGTGAAACACTATGCAAGCTTGGTTTAAAGCGTAAAAGAGAAAATATTTTTAAAATGTTCGTCAAGCAAAAAGTCATAAGAGTCGAGCACAACATGTTCCGCCAATGGCAGTACGGCAGAATCAAATAGGGCACTGGCCGATTTGGGCTGAAAAGAGAGTACGCTGAAAATTTCCCCAATGCCCAGGCGTATCGCAAACTATTTGTGAATAATGTGGCATAGCTTTGTGCTACAACAAATAAAGTAATTGTCTCAAATTATTTCATACTATTTAACACTTTTTTTTTGAACTTTTGACTCAATGTTACAGAAAAGTCACAATACTTAAAAACCTAAATAAAAATTAAAAAAAAATTTTTTCAATGGTGCTTGGTAGAGAAAAAGAAAGCATATATTTCATAAATTCATAACTACACTGTATTCTTAATCGGACCGGTTTCTGGCATTTCAGCCTTCATCAGCGATTTATTGAATATTGTGATAATTGTTATGTTATAATTGAATAGATTGTTTCTATATGAAATTTTTGAGGTTTTGAACCCTGAACCTTCTACACTTTTTGGTCAGCGCTTTAACACACCTCAAGTTAGGCCTACGTGCAGTGTGGTTAAATGTGAAAAATATATGCTGCTGGTTTTTTTCACATAATTCAACGTTATTTTTCAAAAAATTGGATTTTTATGATCATGAGCTATAAAGGGTTAACCAACAATTTATAATAATATCTGTGTATACATATTATGTTTAAAATATGTTGTTATAATATAATTAAATGTTGCAAACCCCAATATTTACGATTGTACCAATTAATATTGCTTCTAATATAGTTACCTTAATTGAGTTACTTTACTCATTTGTATAAATACTTTGATTGATAAACGGAACTAAATTTGCTTTTGTAAATACCTTAAATTTATACGAATTAAGTTTAGAAGGTTGTTTTGCATGTTTAAATATTCAGCCCTGTTCTTGAAACGTTGTTATTTGAATAAGAGTGAATTTAAAATCACATGAAATTGAAATTTTTTTGTTTCTTGAAACCACTTTTTTTATTTATTTAATGGAAACATATGTTTGAGTTAATAACCATATGTTTGAGTTAAGAACATATGTTATCTAGAAACCGAGGTGCCATATGGTTCTTTATTAAGTTTCACAAAAAACTTTTAAGTATTTTGTGCATGTTTTTTCTTAAGTTTATAGAAAAAGTATAAAGAAAATATTTTCTTTTAAAATAACAACTTATTTGTTCATTTAATTGTTTTTGTTCTTCAATTTCATTCAATTAAAAATGACTTTCTATTTTTAAAAAGTTAGGCATCACCAAAAAAAAATTTCGATATTCAAATAAATTGGATTTGACTGGCATCACTACTGTTTCGAACGTATGCAAAAAAATAAAAATATGTGATTTGATGAAAAAATTGTTTTTTAATTCCTTTATTTGCCATAATTAGTGCATAAAGAATCTATGTTATAATTGAAAAAAATATAATGGAAAAAAGATTGTGTAAATAAAAAGTTTTTATTATAGTTATAGAACAGAATCATCGCAAAAAGTGTTTTATTAACATCGACCACTTATTACGAGTTTTTTTTTAAATCAGCGCAAAATGTAGACGTTTTTTAAAATCGTTTTTTTTTTTTTCATAAAATTAATGTCTAATTTTCTAAAATAATGACAAAGTTCAATAAAAAACATGTTAGAGTTTAAATATCAATTATTTTTTTATCTCTTAAGACCTGCTTAGTAGAAAAAAGGGCATTTGTTTTGATTTCACAAAGCCTTTTCTATGTGAATTAAAACGAGAAAAAATATTCTTATTGAAATTAGAGAACAGCAAAAAACTCGTAGATTTAAGAATTTTTTCATTTACGAGTTTTTTTTGTGATAGTGGTTTCAGGAACAGGGGTGATTAATTTTTTAGTGGAACCTGAATTCCAATCAACTCTTTTTCTCTCAAAAATATGACAAAAGCTCAAAGTACTATAGATGGCAACGCCATATTAAATCAATTGTTTATTTACGATTCCTTTTACCAATTTCAAAAATTCAACATTTTCTAACAATATGTGAAATTTTAACAAATAATATATTCAGCCCTGTTCTTGAAACGTTGTTATTTGAATAAGAATGAATTTGAAATAACATGAAATTTAAATTTTGGGTTTCTTGAAAATACAAATTTTATATTTTCGAAGTATTTTTCGAAATCATATTTTTTATTATCAAATGACATGAAGCATATGGTTTAGCTTCAGAACCATATGTTATCTAGAAACCGAGGTGCCATATGGTTCTTTAGTCATTTCACAAAAAAAAACTTAAGTAATTTTTGCATGTTTTTCCTTAAGATTATAAAGAAAGTAAAAAAAAAATATTTTCTTTTAAAATAACGATTTACTTGTTCATTTAATTGTTTTTATTCTTCAATTTCATTCAATTAAGAATGACTTCTCTTTTTGAAATAAGTTAGGCATCACCAAAGAAAATTCGAAATTCAAATAAATTGGATTTGACTGGCATCACTACTGTTTCGAACATAAACAAAGTTGTGGCAGTCATATGCAAAAAAAATAAATATATGTGATTTGAGTGAAATATTATTTTAAATTCCTTTATTCGTAATAATTAGTACATAAAGAATCTATGTTATAATTGAAAAAATTATAAAGGAAAATAGATTGTGCAAATAAAAAGTTTTTATTATAGTTATAGAACAACATCATCTCCAAAAGTGTGTTTTATTAACATTGACTACTGATTACGAGTTTTTTTTAAGTCAGCGCAAAATGTAGACCTTTTTTAAAATCGTTTTTTTTTTTTTCATAAAATTAATGTCTAATTTTTTAAAATAATGACAAGGTTCAATAAAAAACATGTTAGAGTTTAAATATCAATTAGTTTTTTTATCTCTTAAGACCTGCTTAGTAGAAAAAAAAGGGCATTTGTTTTGATTTCACAAAGCCTTTTCTATGTGAATTAAAACGAGAAAAAATATTCTTATTGAAATTAGAGAACAGCAAAAAACTCGTAGATTTAAGAATTTTTTCATTTACGAGTTTTTTGTTGTGATAGTGGTTTCAAGAACAGGGGTGATTTAATATATTTAAAGAAGAGTAGATTACGTTTTTGGGGCAAAAATTAATGAAAATATTTATTTCCTTTCAGTTTTGAAAAGTTTTCTGGCGAAGCTAATTAATAACAATAAGCTTCCCTCATTATTATTTAAAAAATTTTTAAATTTTGTTCTACTTTCACGTATACCTCCCCCCCACCCCTTAGTAATTGTTTGAAAATAAATAAAGTTTTTAATAATATAAATATCCACATAAATTATATAATGTTTTCATTAAATTATGATGATGATGATGACTCACTTGGTAAACGAGAGTTTGTAGTAGTTATTAGTAATGTTAGTTAGGTTGGGTTTGCTGGCTGGATGGCCTCATTTTGTTTTTTTGTTTTTTTGTTTTTCAATTGCAATATTTAACAATACAATTTTTTTTTCGTATTCTACTTTAGTATTTAATATAACAAAACGAAACCCTTAAAATTAAAAGTAAATGAATAATAAGTGTCGATAACCCCTTTAATAATAATAACAAACAACAAACACTATTAATTATTAAAAATAATTTATAAAAAACAAAAGAAAAATCATTATTCACAAAGGAGAACATTATTTCGAACCTCCTCACACCAACAAATTCCTCCTCACAATTTAACATTTAAGCTATAAAGTCTTTGAAAAATCGAACAAAAAAAGTCAAGTAAAAACTTTATAAAAACTACAAACAAACAACAACAACAGAAAAAAAAATGGGTTGCACTACATCAGCTGAAGAACGCGCTGCCATTCAACGTTCCAAGCAAATTGAGAAAAATCTAAAAGAAGATGGCATACAAGCAGCAAAGGATATTAAATTATTGCTATTGGGTAAGTTTGCTATTTAATAACATTTTTTTAATAACATTATTAATTTATAATTGAAAATAATAAGCTTACACAAAAAAGTAAAATGATAAGGAACAGACAGGGAATTATTTTAAAATTAGGTTATTTCATAACACAAACAAAGTAACGACAATCAATATTATTGTTATTGTGTTTTTTTAGGAAATTTTGTTTTGTTTGGGAAATTTATGCACACGCTACTAAAAATTCTAAAAATATATCTTAATATATAAGGAGAGACATATAGCCAGTGTTGTTAGCTTTTTGTCACTAAAACCCGCTAAATTTGTGATGAAAAGCGCTAGAAATTGCAGAAATTTAATAGAAACAACTAAGAAAATTATAGTCGTTATGGACCAGCCATGGCCCGCCAACATATTTATTATGGCCCGCTATGTATAATAAAAAAAACATAGTTTATATAGGCCGCACAGTGGACCATTTCACGAAAAGGCGGTCAAAAATTCATAACTTTTGATTGGATTGGAATTTTGATATGCGGTTTTTTCGTTTGGTAGGTGGGACTTTAGCCTTGCTATAAAACGTAAATATCGACCGATAATAAAAAAGTTTATAGAGGGTTTAAAATACATTTTAATTTTTAGTTGAATTTTAGTATAAAAGTGAAGTGTTAAAAGGCTAAAAAAGGTTTTTTTATATAAGTTCTTATTTTTTCAGTTAATACTTTTTAAAAATTTTGTAAGTTAAATTTTGTCAGAAAATGTCAAACTTTGGCCCCCGTAAACTTTTTAGTCCTAATGTTCACAAGGGCCAAAGGTTGGCTTTTTTTTAAGAGCCCGAGTTAAAATATAATTTATTAAGCAGCGAACGTAAAAGTTACCTGTTATTGGTGCAAGATAGAGAAGTTTGAATGAAAAAGTCATATGTTTTTATTTCTGCTGAACTTGAAGTGACACTAATAGCAGATTGTGAAGGTAAGCATTCCTTTTTGGCAGAAAAACTCGATACTCTGGAAAAATCCCACAATTCTTTTCATTGGTGCGCTTCCGCAATTCCTTATATGGATTTTTGGTCAACTGCAAATCCAAAAATAGGGCGAACGCTTCTTCTGGAGTAAATTTCTTATCTTCAATTGGTGTAGGAATGTTTTTCAAAATCCTCTTTGTGCAAGTTGGGCTCGCTTCAACTATTTTTTCAATTATTTCAATTTTATTTTTCTTATTTTGTGTTGGTTGAATTGGTGCAAAAATGAATCCTTAATAATTCTCTGAGAAATTTCTTCATTGATATTCACCAGCTTGCGCCTTCGCGATCTTTCACTACATCCGTCAATTGGGTTTGCTGGTCGACCCTTTTTCCACTTTCGTTGGCAATTGTAGATGAACTCTCAAAAATAAGTTCCTCGAATAACCAGTCTTGGTGACGTTAGTACATCTTTGTCTTGCTATGAGAGCATTCATATACCGTTTTTTTTAATTTGATGCAAAAGCAAGGTTCAGAAAATACACACACGAAACACACAATGTTCTGTTCAAAAGCAGCCAACACATATCTTTATTTTCATATCAATTATGTGCGTTTCTAAATTTTCTACGGTGCCCAACACAACCATGACTATGTTCGTTTTAATATTTCGTTATTTACACGAACATTTTTATATCACATACTTTTTGTTTCAATCACACATAAAGCACACATTTTTGAGTGTTGCTTTATTTGAAGTTCATGTTCTGGTACGTGTAATGAAAAAAAAACACAGAACATGTACAATAAACAGGTTCGAGTTCAGTTATATTTTAAGTCGTGTTGTGGCTCGTGTAGTAAGAAAAAACACAACATGTACAATAAACAGGTTCGAGTTCAGTTATATTTTAAGTCGTGTTTAAGTCGTGTTTAAAATATAACTGAACTCGAACCTGTTTATTGTACATGTTGTGTTTTTTCTCACTACACGAGCCACAACACGACTTAAAATATAACTGAACTCGAACCTGTTTATTGTATATGTTCTGTGTTTTTTTTCAGTACACTTACCAGAACATGAACTTCAAATAAAGCAACACTCAAAAATGTGTGCTTTATGTGTGATTGAAACAAAAAGTATGTGATACAAAAATGTTCGTGTAAATAACGAAATATTAAAACGAACACAGTCATGGTTGTGTTGGGCACCGAAGAAAATTTGAAAACAAACATAATTGGTATGAAAATAAAAATATGTGTGTGTTGGTCTAAGTTATGTTTGTTTACATATATGTACGAGTTTTTTATTCAGTGTGTGTTTTTTTCTGAACTCTGCGCAAAAGTTGAAATTTTTTCTTTGTGTACATCAATTTCTTGCAGGTTACAATTCTTAAAGAAATGGTTGCTCAGTATGTGCAACATTATATCGTCTACATCTTTTTGTTGAAAATAAATATCAGCGAGATCTCTATATTACTTAGCCATTGTGGAAACATTGTTATAAGTACTCTTTGTTGCAAAAGTGTAAAATACAATTTTTTATCTTTATTACCACTTTTTGAAATATAAAAAACCCAGGCCCTAACCCCTTTAAAAAGGTGAAGCATACCTGTTCATATCTTAAAAGCGTGTGTCGCAATAGTTTATGTTTTACCATTTACCTGTTATTTAATTTTTTTTTCCCATTTTGTCAGGTATTTAAATTATATAACTCAATGTATAACTTAATGTTTTTGAAAAATACCTATGTAAATGTACCTGTCCAAATAAAAAAGATTTTACCCATTAATATAATTTAACAATTAAGCGCATTATGTCTCAACCCTTTTTATAAGTATATAACAACTCGTGTCAATTCTACCGTTTCCTTTTTCTGTCAGTATAAAAAACAAATAACCTTACGCAAAAAAAAAAAAAAATAATACACCAGTACGACCAACTTTTGTATTCATAACACACAGACGGACAGACGGACATCGTTAAATCGACTCAGAAATCGATTTTGAGTCGACCTGTTTAATAAAAGATGGAATAGGTCCAATATTTGTGGGCGGAAACTGGCGGGTATACAATGGGGTATAGGAGTTAGAGGAGAGTTTGGACTACATAAGAGTGCAAGATTTTCTTTTGACGGCTTTTGATGGGCAGGAGTTAAGCTCTATTAAGTAGGAGATTTTCGCGAAATTTGGATTTTTTAAAAAATTTTTTTTTTTAATTTCTAAACGACTCAGTGACTTTATATTTCTAACATAGCTTAGAAGTTACAAAATTGTACAAAATTTATTTTACTTTAAAATCTTTTAAAACAAAAGAGTTACAGTCATTTAAAAATTAAAATTTACAAAGAAATCTTTAGTTTTAGCAACATACTGAGAAAGTCCATTTTCGAAGACCCTGTTTGCTCTGATATAGTTGAAATAGAGTCGCAATTTTTTTGGCTCCCGAGGTTCATTGGTATTTACTTTCAAATAAATAACATAACTTTAAAATCGGTAACCATAAAAAAATGATTTTGACCGCTTTCTCAAAATATGGTCCACAGAGCTCCGTAAGGATCGAAATTTTTGGAAATTAATAGTGTGGAGTGATAAAACAAAGTTAAATGTTTTCGCAAACGACGGCAGACTCTATGCGCGACGACCAGTCAACAAATGGGGTTGTTTTAATTTTTAGATATACACGTTGAAGAACATGTTCTGTTTTTTTTAGCAGTACACGTGCAAGAAAACGAACTTAAAATAAAGCAACACTCGAATCTGTGTGGTTATGTGTGTTCGAAACAAAAAATACATTATAGAAAAATGTTCGTGTAGATAACAAAATATTAAAACGAAACACAGTCATGATTGTGTTGGGCACCGTACAAAATTTAGAAACACACATAATTGATATGAAAATAAAAATAATGTTGGCTGCTTTAGAACAGAAAATTGTATGTTTCATGTGTGTATTTTCTGAACCTTGACTTCAAACATCTCCAAAGCATACTTTGAATCATGAACACGTTTTCGTTCAGCTGTTAAAAATCGTGGCACCCATCAAGCAGAAAGCTTTTTCATATTTAAATGATCATGTAATGTATGCCGAATTCAGTCTGTTTATGATGCCTGACACCTCACTCACTTAAATTTTTCGATCATCCAATACAACCTAATGCACTTTTACTACGTTTTTTCGATAACTGCCTCATGTGGACGACCAGGGCGATCTGCACCATATGTGCTCGTACGACCACCTTTATATTCGGCATACCACGTTTTAACCCTTCAATATGACAGCGAAGATTCACCACAAAGTTTATCTATCTATTCTTTGGCCTTCGCAGTATTTTTTCCCACCAAAAAACATTGTTTAAACAAAGCACGAAACTCTTTGCAATCCATTTTTTCTCAAATTTTAAAAGCAGCATATTTTTTATAACGGTAACTTTTTTTTAAATTAATGAAATGTCAGGGAATTTGACACAATTTTTCTAACAGTTGGCCCTACTGAATAAGCAGACAAAATTGGCACTTATAGCGTGAACTCTATATGAGGCCACGTACTTTTCACTCCATCTCGGTCAAATTGAGTTTGTGTATGTTTATTATAATCATTTATCAGTTGTCCAAAAAGAAACCCTATAGGACAATTCTTGGTCATAGCCTCCATATGAAGGTGATTCCAATTTGCCACTCAAATTTGGTTTATGCTTATTTTTTATATCTAATTAGTTGGACCTAAGAGATAGGTCGGTCTAGACCGACTATAATTTTCTTATTTGTTTTAATTTTAAATTGCAAGGTAAAAATCAATTCATTACAGATATGGCCAACTACGTAGAATCATTTGAAAATAAAGTAAAATTATTCCAGACGAATTTCACAGATAAATCATTGTATCATTTCCCGATATGCCAAAAATATTTTCCAGAATACTCAGGACACTATAATTTTTACTCATGTAAAGTCCAGCTCTTCAAGATTTGCTGATTTTAGAAAAATGAAAAAAGAGTTTTAGAAATTCAATTCGATCTCATTGATTTGCAATCATCTGATCATCTTCGTAGTAATTTCAAAAAAGCGATCTCAATTTTTGTAAATGTTTAGCCAAAAAATTAATTTCCAAATTTTTCTGAAAACGTCAATAAACTGTCTCTATTATGAATATGAATAAATCCTTTCAACGTAATCGACTAGCGGTTGTTAACTTACATTTACATTTTACGTTTAGCAACCACAAATTTAATACCAAATATTTTGCAACTTGTAGAAACATCGTCATATTGCTCCGAAAAAATAATTAAATATATTTAAATTAAAATAAAATAAATACATTTTTTAATTTATCTTAAAATTTGATAAAAATTTAGCTTAAAATTTTACTAATAAAGTATTTACTTGAAATGTGGCCCGCAAGGACATGACATTAAAAAAATTTGGCGCACAAACGGAAAAGTCTGTGCATCCTTGCTCTACCGAAACTCACGGTACAATCTATCAAGGCCCAATTCAGCTTTCTGTATTGTATTTTGAGGGAAGGTTAGGTTAAGAAGAGGAGCTATGTATACATATAGCTTATATCAGTTGTACCCGAATATATACTCTTAAGCCAGAAGGTCGGCTTATTGTGCGCTGCACATTTTCACATTCAACCGGTTTATACCCCTATATTAACTTAGAAATTTGGTTTCCACAGAACATTTCCTGAGTATTTTCCAGCTTATCCCCCTAAGACCCGTCAGGCTGGGTAAGATGTCGTTGGATAGATAACCCTCTGACTCTCGTTCTCGCAAATGCAGGACAGTAACAAAGGTAGTGTTCTAGGGTTTGGTCATACTCCCCGCAAGCTCCACATGTTTCCGATGCTGTCCGTCCTAAATGGTATAGGTGAGCCCTCAGTTCCGAGTATCCAGTGAGGATGCCAATTACCCTACTAAGTTCTCTTCTATTTATATTTAGGATTTCCCAAGTTTTCGAAATGTTGGGAGTGCCCCATAATATATTTGTGACGTTATTCACTTCAGTTATTCCCAAATTGGTACATGTGAACTGGTCGCCCAGTCCGCTAGTTTCAATTTGAGAGATTCGTAAGGTATTGGTTTTTCTAAGTAGACTCTTTCCAGGAAAGAACCATTCCTCAACCATGGCCTCAATAATATCTGGTTTCATTGATGCTCTCAAATCGGATCTGATGATTCTGAGTGCAGAAGATAATACTTCTGCAGACACTTGTTTCGGTAGCAATGCCTTTGGAACTGCATCATTTTGCTAAATTTAAAGAACGGCCAAATTTCTCTACCTCCTTTAATGCTTGGTGGCATTATGCTCCTCATAGGAGTAAAAGGAATAAATATATGAGGCGTTTCATGTCAAGTGATCCAACTTTTAAACCCGATGTTTTCCGATCGGGATGAAATTTGCACCAAGTTAGTCCTATTGGATAACTCTCTGAGTTAGAGGGGGTCAAAATTTTACATTTTGACCAAACCGGTGTTTTTTCTCATCCATGTAACTTTTTACCTATTGTTCTTAGCAAAATTTGTCCCAAATAGTTTAGATAGCTATTTCTTCAGTCTTTCGGAAAAAAAATTAAAAAAAAAATAAAAAAATTTTTTTGGCCTTTTTTCAAAATCAAAAAATTTTTTGACTTTTTTTTCAAAAAAGGATTTTTTTTTCGGCTCAAAAGAAAGCTTAGGTTTTTTCCTTTAAGAGCTTTTTGGTCACTTAGTGGGATGCGAGTGGGATATCTATCGAAAAAAATATTTTGTAACTCAAGACGGTTTTTAAATTCTTAGCATATGTACTAGTTTGAATTTTTTCCTATTAGTGTGTGTTTCCAAAACTTTAAAAATAAAGCATACACTGAGACACTAGACAAATTAACCTTACCGTCGTAACATACCTAACTAAAATTTCATACCTTCGATACTGTAATACACGTAATATGTTAACCTCAGGAAAAAAAATCACTTTTTTTCTATAGAAATGTTGAAAAATTATTATTTTTATTTATTTGTAACAATAATTAAATTAATATATAATAATAATAATAAAAAAAAAAATAAAGAATTTAATAAAATTTTATCGTAATCACATTAGGTCCATTTATAACATAACTATTTCTTTAATTAATTTATTGTAGCTGATGAAGTATTTAAGTTTTGTACATTTTTAAATACCCAGTTTTTCATTCAGCTTATTAATCGCCTTTAGTTGCTGCTTTTTTGCCAATCTTTTCTTGGCGTTACTAGGTACAGCTGTTGATTTCGCTGCTGGTTTCTGTTTTGGCTTTAGAAATGACTCGCATTGAGTGGAGGCAGAAAACTTGGGTCTTCCATCGACTAGCGGTATAAAAGCATGGTATTGAGCGGTGGCATCGATTGTTATCGCAGCATCGAATCTGTTCTTCAGTGTTTTCAATGCATTCTCATGATCCTCTTTGCTACTAAAACCTATTTTAGTTTCTTTACAATAATTCATTGCCCAATGGAATAAAGCAGTCGCATCTAAGATGCGATCTTGATGAGAGCATTGAAGGCTATACTTGACGAGCTACGTCCGAAACGTAGTATTTTAGTATTATCTTCTGGTACTCATAAACTGCAATGGTAGCATGTTTTAAATCGTGGGATATGATTGCCACACTTTTGTGTTCCACTTTTTCATCTTTCATGTAGTAAATAACTACTGTGAATATAGTTGCTTGGTCGTTATGGAAGTAGAAAGCTTGTATGGCATCCTGAAGAACATATTTATAGATTTTTGCGAAATCATACGAAATAACGAATTCACCAGACTTCAAATATATCTTCAAATCCTTGAAGAATGACCATTGCTCTTTGACTAAAAAGTCATGGGTTCTCAAGTTTAGCAGTGCTGTACAAATTTCTTTCACAAAATCATCCACATTTAAAATTATTGTTTTCAACGTGCATCTGTCAGTCTGAATCCAAGATTCAAATTTCACCTCCTCAATATATTCGTGATCAAAAGAGTTGATTATATTCTCTTTGATGAATGTGGTTTCCGGGCAATTTGAACTTCACTTAAGTGGCAAGAAGTTGTTGCATTAGGACACATAGTCAATTTAAGGCCATCGTGGTATTCGTGTAAATCTTCTGGCGTCTCATCTGTTAAGCACTTTAAGTTGATTTCCTTCAACATCAGTTTAAGCACCAGCTGAACCTAGTAACGCCAAGAAAAGATTGGCAAAAAAGCAGCAAATAAAGGCGATAAATAAGCTGGATGAAAGACTGGGTATTTAAAAATTTACAAAACTTAAATACTTCATCAGCTACAATAAATTAATTAAAAAAATAGTTATGTTATAAATGGATCTAATAAATTATTTATTTTTATTATTATTATTACATATATATTAATTTAATTATTATTAGAAATAAATAAAAAATTAATTTTCAACATTTCTATAAAAAAAAGTGATTTTTTATAGTTTTCAGTGTATGCTTTATTTTTAAGGTTTCGGAAACACTTACGCACTAATAACAAAAAATTCAAATTAGTGCATATGCTAAAAATTGAAAAAACGTTGTTGAGTTACAAAACATTTTTTTTTTATAGATATCCCACTCGCATCCCACTAAGCGACCAAAAAGCACTTAAAGGAAAAAACCTAAGCTTTCTTTTGAGCCCAAAAAAAAAAATTTCCTTTTTTGAAAAAAAAGTCAAAAAAATTTTTGATTATGAAAAAAAGTCAAAAAAATTTTTTTTTTTTTAATTTTTTTTCCGAAAGACTGAAGAAATAGCTATATAACTATTTGGGACAAATTTTGCTAAGAACAATAGGAAAAAGTTACATTGATGAGAAAAATACCTGTTTGGTCAAAATGTCAAATTTTGACCCACTCTAACTAAGAGAGTTCTGGACCGATCTTGTTGAAAAATTGTGTCTAAACTACTATCCAATAGGACTAACCTTGGTGCGAATTTCATCCCGATCGGAAGACATCGGTTTCAAAAGTTGGTGTGCACTTGACATGAAACCCCCATATAAATATTTAATACCTGGTAAAAGTCTATTTAAAATGTAGGTAAGACTGTTGTAGTTTCTATGTTTCCACTACTTTCTGTTAAATTTAAACGGCGACACTTATTTCTCGTCAATTTTTTTCAAAATCATGATGTGTATATAGTATTTTTTAATTTTTATTAAAAAAAAAAAAAAATTAAATTATATTAAATATTTTGAGTTCAAGTTAATTATTTATATGCTAATAGCGTATATCTGTGGTCGCAAGCATTAACCGCCTAAATCGAAAATCATACTTTCGAGACAAATAACATTTTATATAAATATAATTAGGCTTCATTACGACTTAGGTCAGTATATTTCTATTAATATCTTTTTAATAAATTGTGCTAGAGAAATGGGGATTTCACGTAAATATAAAGCGTTTTTAGTAGAATATGATAGCATACATAACTCAAATCATTCTTAAGTCGACTTAGGCGGTTATCGCTTGTGATCACAGATATATGCTAATAGCGGCTTAAACTCTACTTTAACTTTCAGTTTTCAATGTAATACTCTTTTTTTTAATAAAAAACACTAGCCAACCAGGTTTTGGACTAGAGCAACCAAATATCTTTCCTAGGGTAATTTGATGGGCTGAATTCGAATCTGTAATTGGTTTTTCTCTATCACGTCAGGTATTCGAGATATAAAAAAAATGTTTTTATTCGTTTTTTACATAAAAAATCATTAGTTTATTTAAAAATCAATGAATTTTCAAATGTGAATGTCGTTATTTGAACGTCCAGCAATAGTCTCCCACCATGCTTTTGTCCCAAACATTGTGAAAAATTGTCATCATTCAATAGCTTCCTGATCTGAGGGCCAACAAATATGCCTTCTTTGATTTTAGCATATGAAATTTTAGGAAAAGCCGCTAACAAATATTTAAGTGCTGCACCATCTTTGTCCAGAGTCTTGACAAGTTCTTAAAAAGGCCCAATTTTATGTGCAGCGGCGGAAGAAGAACGTCATTTGGACCAATTAATGGTTTATTTGAAATGTTTTGTTTTCCTGGTGAATACTCATTTCTTGTTGGCCACTCTGCTCTGACGTAATGATGACATGTAGCGCGACTATCCCATAGACAAAGGAAACAACAATATTTAGTGAAACCTCCTTGCATACCAGTCAACAAACGAATGACCTGAAACGGATTAATTTACTGTTATTTACGATGGTCTATACTATATATACAAAAAAATTTAAATCGTTGTATTTGAGTAATATCAAAATTTCAGTCATTGATTCGTAATTTTCCTTTGTATTAATGGCATGAGCAATTGGTATGGATGGTTTTCATTCCCATTATGCAAAAGAAGAGCCTTTAAACTGTACTTAGAGCCATCAATAAATAATCTCCATTCAGTTTTGTCATATGGCTGGTTCATTATTTGAAATAAACCATATAGAATAGAGTTTTTTTTTTCAAGATATGCAGCCAATTCCAAACTTCTATCTCTATAAATTGTTATTTTTGTCCCAACTGCAAGATGTTTCCACTGCTGCGTGCGTGAAGCTAGAAATCTGCGTCTTGCTTCGTTAAATTTAAATCCCGAATTATATCATTCAGCTCAGCTTGAGTCACTAAATGGCGTTCATCATCAGCTTCATACAAACTACCACTGCTCGTAGCACTGGGAATGACTGATAATGTATCATTTGGTGGACGTTGAACTGAGGCCAAACCATCGCATTCGATATCGAGTAAAATCAATCGAAATTCCATATTTGGGTTTGTTATTTAAAGAAGACGGACAAACTTCAGCCCCCGTTTCACTTTTATTCTGAATTAGGTGCCACAAAAAATAATTTCGATCGAAAAATTACGATAATGAATGCGGGGATTTTGTCCCTTGTTTGGAAACCGATGGGACATTCGCGTAAGAAATATTTTTTTGATTTTTCATATTTTATCCAGCAACTTTTGTTAAACAGAAATAACAATTGGTTTGATGGTTACTTGACTCTCTCCAAAGTACTGGAATTGAAAAATCGAAATAGATCTTCTTGCTATTTGACCACTTGTATAAAACGGTTCTGCAACTATTGCAAAACATTGTCGGTGTCCACGGCTTGTCCAAGTTTCTGACAGCAAAACCAAAATAATGTAAATATGCATATTTTAATGATTCTGATACTGCATATTCTTTTTTTCAAACCAAATATTCACCACACACAAATCAAAAATAGCTTGAATCAGTAACACACGATCTCCCTGACATGCTTAAACGCTACTATTATGAAGATTTAGAATGAATGTGGGCTTCTGTCAAATTAATAATTGTGAAATTGTAGTGGCAGTATTTACTGTTTTACAGTATTGCCAGCATGTGATAAAAAATTAACAAGACGTGATAGCCCGCCCAATTTTTATGCCAGATTCGAATTCAACACACCCAGACTAGTTAAAAAACATTTATTTATTTATTTATTATTATTAATCTATGGAATTAATCCTTACAGACTATTTAAAAAAAACATTTAACAATGAATGAAAAATTAAAAAATTTAATTTAATGTGTTCAAATAAATTATTATATTACTTTTTATGACATTTGTATTTGAAAAAAAATCTATAAATCTATAAAGCTTATTAAATTCAGAACACATTCGTCTAAGCGGATCACCGTTTGCATAATTTGATCTATAAAACTGGACAGTTAAAGGTGAGAAGAAACGTGTTGGCCGTTGGGGGATGTTAAATGAAATATTGTTGATCAGAAAACCAGAACAAACATCGCCATTAATTATGTTCAAAAGAAACGAAACGTTTAGCATAGATCTGCGGCTTTTTAAGGTTGGCAGCTTAACAAGGGCGAGTCTGCTGTTATATGACGGAAGATTTAATTGGTTAAAATTTAAGCTGCGAAGACAGAATAGTAGGAATTGTTTTTGCACCGATTCAATGCTATCAATATGAGTTTGATAGATAGGGTCCCATATAATAGATGCATATTCCAAAATCGGTCTCACAAGTGACGTGTATAGTGTTTTTGTTACATACGGATCGTTGAACTCTTTAGACCAACGTTTTATAAAACCAAGAACTCCTCTGGCTTTGTTTACCGTAATTGTAATATGAAGAACGAAACTAAGTTTTGAATCTAATAAGACACCAAGATCTAAGAAGTTATCAACTTTTTCCAATTGAAAGCCTCCCAACACGTAATTTACAGATATTGGTCTTTTTCGAACAAAACGCATATATTTGCACTTTTTAAGATTGAGCTCCATTAAATTTAAAATACACCATGAGTGAAACGAATCCAAATCATTTTGAAGATAAGTGTGGTCGGAATATTGGTTATAACTCATAAAGACTTTTACATCGTCAGCATACATCAGGATATTTGAAAACTGAATAACCTGTGGCAAATCATTTATAAATAAAGAAAATAAAAGCGGTCCAAGATGGCTGCCTTGCGGTACTCCAGATAAAACATTAATATTTTTCGAAGATATGTTATTAAAAAGTACATTTTGCTTTCTGTTTGTCAAATATGAATATATCCACTTTGTACTAAGATCAGAAAATCCCATTAGATGTAATTTCTTTATAAGAAGTTTATGGTTGACTTTATCAAACGCCTTGCTGAAATCAGTGTAAATTGCGTCAGTTTGCTTTCTTTGAAGAAAGCCACGATTGACTATTGTTGTAAGATGTAAAAGGTTCGTTGAGGTTGAGCACCGTTTTTGAAAGCCATGTTGGAATGGAGAAATTAATGTGTTGACTTGGTGACATAGTTGATCAGTTATAATTTTTTCAAAGAATTTAGGTATAGTACTTAATTTTGCAATACCACGATAATTTGTAACATCCGACTTGTTTCCGGATTTAAATAGCGGAATAATGAAAGAGTCCTTCCATGTATTTGGAAAGTATCCGTATTTAATTGATGAGTTAAACATTATTGTCAATGGAATAGCTAAAGCATCCGCACATTTGATTAAAATACTGCTAGGAATTTTATCAGGTCCACTATTATACGAAAATTTTAGTTTTTTCAACCCTTTAGAAACCATAGAGACATCAAGAAATGGAATACATATGGTTCTATTAGCAGTCAGTATATATGGATAAGTGGTAGAATCATCAAAAGTTGAATTGGAATAAGTTGTTGAAAAAAAATCAGCAAACAAATTACTTATAATAGTATTATCATAAGATTCAGTATGTTGAAATTTCATAATAGCAGGATAACCAGTTGTTTTTCTCTTAGTGTTGACAAATTTATAAAAAGATTTTGGATTACTTTAGAAACTATTTTTCATTTTGATTAAGTAATTAGAGTAACATGATTTATTCAGTGCAGTATATTCCGCTCGGCTGATGGAGTATTTCCCATAATCCACAAGAGAACCGGATAGCTTGTATTTCTTGTAATATTTATTTTTTTTATTTTTAAGTCTTATGAGTTGCTTGGTATTCCAAGGAGGACCAGAAAGTTTATTACGAATTTGTTTCGGAATACATAAATCCATTGCAGAGGAAATAGTACTGTAAAATGTTTCAGTCATATGATCAATAGCAACTGTGGATCCAATAGAAAAAGATAATAGACTGTGCCAGTTCGTACTGTGTAGAAGTTCGTTCAACAAACAGTAATTTGATTGTGCGAAACAAAAATCTTTAACATCATTTTTAGAAGGTGTTTTTAAAAGTCCAGAGGGAATATATAAATTTACTTCAATGGTAGGGTGATGTGTATCTTCAGGAGAAGAAATTGGGATTGAACGCTTGATGTAACATTCCGAAGTATCGTTGACAAATATTAAATCCAATAATTTATAAAGATTGTTGTATATACCATTTATTTGAAAGAGATTCAGATCAAATAAAATATTGAAAAGCTCTTCACACTTATTATTTGATTTGGATGGAACAAAATATTTTTCATCAGGTAAGAACTTCCAGGATATTGAAGGCAAATTAAAATCACCAAGAATAATAACAAAGTCATCTTGATTAGCTGTACGAAGAATATATTTAATAGCTTCGCCATGTTTGTCATAAATAGACTGTGAGGACGATGGAGGAATATATGAGCAGGTAATAAATAATTGTTTTCCATTAAGTTTAATTAAAACTGCGATAAATTCGATGTCGAATGAGGGGTCAATTAATAAAGCCTCTGAGAATAAAATACTGGAGACCGCAATAAGAACACCGCCACCATTTGTTGTGGACCCACGATCACGTCTAAAAATATTGTATTTGTAAGAGAGTATTTCCGTATTCAAAAAAGTATCATTAAGCCAAGTTTCAGTAAGTACGATGATGTGATGTTGTAAGTTGAAACTTTCCATATATAAAGATGTGAGTTTAGTTCTTAAGCCGCGAACATTTTGATAAACTAATGAAATGTAATCAACAGTACAAGCTCCTAGTTTTTTGGAGCATTTAAATCAATTTGTGGAAGACGACCAATGTTAGCGGATCTTGGATTTTCCCTGTATATATATTCACGAACCAATGTATATTTAGGCCAAAAATTAGGATCCAGAATACGTTCAAAAAGATCATTAGTAACAGTAACTTTGAAAGAAGTAATGGATCTTGGTTGAGAAAAAACAAACTTATATGTTGAAATGTCTACGTTTGGACCCACCTTAGATTTAATGAAGGAATCAACATCTTCAGTAGTTGTATCGAAGGCCAGCCTCGAGATGAAAACAGTTTTTTTAGGTGGTACAGCTCTTAGCGTATTATTTATAGTTTGACTATTATTGAAAACGGGAACATGGTTATTTAAGGCAAATTCAGGTTGATTATGGGCAATATCAGCACAGCTCAAAGGAATAGCAGGATCCTTAATGTTATTAATAATTGAAAGTGAATCAGGTATAGAAGAACCAGAAGTAACATAAACCGGAACAGGATTATTGTTTTTTTCTTTGGTAGCATTTCTTGACGATTTACGGCGTTTCGGTGAAGATTGAGGAGGAGATTTTAAATTATCCAATGATTTGAAATCGTCAAATAATTTTCCATAATCATTAATACGATTAGTTAAATCCGACGCTTCTTCTTGGATATTCAAAAATTTCTTTTTTGTATCTTGAAAGAAGCGATAAAAACTTACGCCAATTTTTCTGCACTTATAGCAGCACCAATGTAGACCTTTATTATTGGTCAAAGCATCCGCAACTAACCCAGAAAGACCACTACATTTAAGATGACAAAGTTCATGACACAACCAACAAACGATCATCCGTTCCCCATCATCCTTAATGGAACAAGTATTTATCAAACAGGACATATTAATAAACAGATGTGGCAACGCTACTTTTTAAGTTTGACAGATTTATTACAAATTATGTGTAGTTATTGTTAAATATAAGAAAAGAGTTTACTTGTTTGTTTGTTATCAATTTTGCAAATAGGCTGCTATGTGTTGTTATTGTAAAATGGGTGTTGTTGTAAAAATATTATGCACTTGATTGTTCGTATTTTATTTGCGTTTTCTTATTTGAGTAAGTAGTGTTGTTATTGTTGTACAACTAAGTTATTGTCTGTTTCTTTTTATGCTTTGTTCTATTTAATTTAAGATTTTTATGTTTGTAATTTTAACTTTGTTGATTTTAATTATTTCAAAAACAATTTATTACAAATTTAATGTTAACAAAGTAACTTTATGAAATCAGAGTTATGTGGTTTTAAAGGTAATAAATTCCTGGTTATTTTAGTGGTAATCACAAATCACAATTTTCTTTACAATAAAAGAATATAACAAAAATGTACGGATCAAAATATTTCACGACTGTTTTCAACAACGTTCAATTAAAATGTGCTTCGTTTCTGCACTCAATTTTTTTTTTTTAATTTGTAGACCAGTGAAATTAACTAAAACACCAAACATATTATATGTAATATGAACTATAATATTTTATAACACAAACAAATCAATTTTAATTGTAAGCTGAATATTGTTCAAATTGAATTAAATTACCCAAAACCCTTAAAAAACTACAAACATCTATTTTCAACTGGATCAAGAACAGAGGATAAGTTCTGCTAATGCAATTTATACTCTTGCCCACACTAATAAATAATATGCCAAAATAATTTAAATTATGAAACACTTTTATATTATTTAATTTAACTAGCAGATTCCAGGGCTCGAAATTAAAGTGCAATTTCTAGGCAACTTTATTTTTTCACTAAATAAAGACCCTAAAGGTATGCTAATCAATTATAGCCAATTCACAAATCAACACAAAAAACAAACTTATTTTTATTACAAACACATTAACAAATTTAATAAACACACACATTGCATTGTATCATTCATTCTATGTATGTGTTAGTAGCATCTTTAAATGCAATTTGCTCAAAATAAAGGAAAAAATTTAAAAATCTGTAAATCTACAAATCGGCTAAAAAGAAATACCTTTCAAATAATACTATTATATTATATTAATTTTTATAATATAATACCAAAATTTGCCAAGAAAAGTTAACGTACAGTAATGCCAAAATATGCCAAGAGAAGTTAACGTACAGTAAAAGTAAAGTTGATTATCCACGCATAACTTTCCTCAAACCCAACGAATTTGCCAAGAGAAGTTAACGTACAGTAATGCCAAAATATGCCAAGAGAAGTTAACGTACAGTAAAAGTAAAGTTGATTCTCCACGCATAACTTTCCTCAAACCCAACGAATTTAAGCAGTTAATAGCTCAAAAGGAGGAGCTTGATCCACTGAGTGTTCTTAGACCTATGTCAACAGCCTACGTTAATTAGAACTCTAGTTATATAGGTTTGAGGGAAGAAAAATATTGAAAAAAATCTTGAATGCAAAGTTTACTCATAAATTCTTTTAATATATAAGATACGTTTGGTCAAAATCGGGATAAATACACAAATACCACAAACATTAGTCACAAGAAATCGCCTAGCCTATTAATATTATAGATTCTACTTATTCACAGTGATCTGTAAAATATTATGTCGCCAATTTCGAATAACTTTTTTTTCGGCAAACATTTTAAAATTATTAAAATTTTTCATGCACGTGCAATAACGAAAAATTTTGGAGTCGGTATAAGCACCGCGACTCCGACTCCACAGCCCTGTGGAGAAGTTTGCAAATTATTATTTTTTTATATGATCCCTTTAGAGAAATTTTATATCTATAATATTAATAGGCTAGGCGATTTCTTGTGACTGATGTTTTGTTCTACCGTTTTATCCCGATATCGACCAAACGTATATTATTTGAAAGGTATTTCTTTTTAGCCGTTTTGCAGATATACAGATTTTTAAATTTTTTCCTTTTTTTTGAGTAAATTGCATTTAAAGTTGCTACTAACACATACATAAAATTATACAATGCTATGTTTGTGTTTATTAAATTTGTTAATGTGTGTTGTAATAAAAATGAATTTGTTTTTGTGTTGATTTGTGAATTGGCTATAATTGATTAGCTTACCTTTAGGGTCTTTATTTCATGAAAAATTAAAATTTCCCAGAATTTGCACTCGAATTTCGAAGGCTGGAATCTGCTAGTTTTTTATTAATATATTTTAATTCATTTCGATTTCTTTACAAACTTTTATTTTACTTTAATATTTTTGAAATTAAACAGATAAAAATCTGATTTACCAAAAATTCCCACCATTAATTGACATACTAAAATAATGTTAATGTGAATAATAAATTTTACCTGTATAATTTTTACCCTAACGTGTTTGTTTTTGCTTCCATTTCATAATCATCTGCAGCAATAGTTACAGTACTTTTACTATTTAACACTATAACCCCACTTAAAACGGCAAAAAAAGAAATGAAAATCACAACAACAAAAATTACTTTTTATTATTATTACTACTATTATCATCATTCTTTAATGACAACAGCGACAATTGTGTGATGAAGTGTAAAAGCCCGTTTAAATGTCATTGTTGTTGTATTAAACTTAACTCTTGCTAAAATGTATATAAGTACATTTACCATTAAACACCGTTTCCAAATAGTTTTACACAAATACCACAAATAAGTGGTATTTTTTTTAGAGACAAGTTAAATGATAAAACCTGAAATATAGCGTCAAAATTCCTCTAAATAGTGCCTCAATTTAGGGTTATTTAAAAGCCAAATTAGTATTTTATTAGATATTTAAACATTCAAAATAATATTGTATTGTATAAAAGAGGTGACGAAAGTACTGCGACCAAATGATCTATTGTACTGCCCTCTGCTAATAGTTGTTCCTATAAAATCTCTCCCAATCCTGAAGCCCTCAGAAATTCGAGGATGTGGGTTGGTTCCAGTGATTTTACTTCGCTCCCTGGTATTTGGAAAGAACCCAGGGACTTTTTCCTCTTATGCATTAAAGCTCCACAATCCCCCAGTATGTGCTCCGCTGATTCCGCCTTCTCATCGCAAAATCTGCACATGGGGTTCGCTTCAATTCCTAACCTGCTCAGATGCTCCCTGAGCCTACAGCCATTCCTTTTTGTTACTAAGTTTTGTAATAAAGTTTTTCCTGAAATCGTATTTCTTCTCCATCCTGTCCATTGGACAATCTAGGAGGGAGTAATCTTTAACCTGACTTATTTGGTTCCATTGCCCTTCATAAAGCCTGGATATAGGTTTATCCCCCTTTATCCTGATTGCCGTTGCCAGGGCTTTCTTTTGCACCACTATATGCAGTGGGCTCTGATCCAAGAGTACTTCAAGTGATGCCGTTGGGCACGTCCTCATTGCACCCGTTATTCCAATACACGCTAGTCTTTGTATTCTACTTAACTCCATTTGAGTTGATTTTAGCTCCGTCCTTTTGGCCCACGCAATAGATCCATAGGTCACGATTGGACGGACCATCATGGAGTACATCCAGTGTAGGATGCTGGGTTTACATCCCCAGGTTCTACCCGCTACCCTTCTACATATCATTGTAGAACGCTTGGCTTTCTCTGTAATATGGTTGACGTGTGCCTTCCATGTTAACTTGCTGTCTAGTATTATGCCTAGATATTTCACTTCTGTCCTTGGTTCGATGACTTCTCCCAGAATTTGAATTGCCTTCCATCTTGGAAGTTTTCTTTTCCTGGTAAATGGTACAATAGTGGTCTTTGTCGGATTGATGTTCAGTCCTGTTGCCCTACACCATTGATTGATAATTCTCAGCCCTCTTTGGACAATGTCACAGAGGGTTTCCTCGAATTTGCCTCTTGCTATTATGACTATATCGTCCGCATAGCCTTGACACTCTATACCTGCTTCTGACAGTTCCACTAGTAGTTCGTCCACAACCAGACTCCACATTAGAGGCGAAAGAACCCCTCCCTGTGGACATCCTCTGGTTGTGTTGACGGCTAAGGTTTCCCCTTCTGCTAGTGTTTCTGCTGATCTCGTGTTGAGAACTTCTACCATCCATCTTGATATCACTGAGTGTACTCCTTTTCGGTTTAATGCCCTTTCTATTACATCATGTGAAGTATTATCAAAGGCTCCTTCTATATCTAGGAAGGCACAAACTGCTATTTCCTTCTCATCTAGTGATTTTTTGAATAGTGCCCACTAGTTTGGTAAGAGCGGTCTCTGTTGATTTGCCCGCTCTATACGCATGCTGGTTTGGATGCAAAGGCATCTGTTGTAATATCCCACATCTTAAATAGTTGTCCACTGCTTTTTCAAGTGTCTTTAACATGAAAGATGTTAGGCTTATTGGTCTGAAGGATTTTGGATGTGCAGTCTTTTTTCCCCACTTTGGGTATGAACACCACTTTTGCCCTCCTCCATGCCTCTGGTATGTACCCTAAGGCCAAGCTACTCCGCCCGATATTCATTAAGAATGGTAAAATTCCCTTTAAGCCCTTTTGTAATAAGGCAGGAAAAATACCATCCGTTCCAGGGGACTTGTAGGGTTGAAAGGTGCCTAAAGCCCATTCTAGTCTTGCCTTGGCCGTTCTTTGTCTACTGCCACACTTCCTGGAAAGTGTGTCTTTAATAACAACTCTGCCCTTTCTTGGCCATTTTTCGTATAACTACCGTCTTCTTTCCTAAGTGACATTGTTAGTTCTGGTCCGCATTTCGCAAATGTTCTGTGAAGCCTTGCCGCTTCCGGAAGAGATTCCATATTTTCACAAAATTTTCTAAAGCTAATACTTTTAGCTTTCCTTATTTCTTTGTTATATACAGTAAGTTTGGCCCTATAAAGCTCCCACTGCCCGTTACGCTTTGCCTTATTGCCGAGCCTACGAACTTCGGTTCTGAGTGTGGAGAGATATATAAGAGAATAATAAGATAGTTATGCTCTTATCCTCTTTAATGGAACAAAACTGTAATTAGAATGTTTCCAAAATAAAATAAAAAAGGCACGAAAATACCTAAAATTTTTGTTAATTATTTTATTAATTTTAAACATAATTAAAAAAACATGAGTGGAGGATATCAAAGATTCGGCCAGCCCAATTTAACACTCTTTCTTTGTTTTAGTACTCTTTGCGAGTACTTTTTTCAAGGTCGAATAGAAGTTATTTGAAAAATATGTCTAAAAACAGTGTTGTTTTATTTTAAAGAATTTTGTTTTTTGATATAAATTTGAAAATGGTGTGTACTTAATGCTGTTGTTACTGCTGGTGTTGTTGTTGTTATATTATTGCTATTACTGCAGTTTTAAGTCATACTTAAGCAATTGGTTGCTTCTCTTCTCAGTACACTTTGATATTGATGTTGATGATAATTGCAGCACTGTTCATTGCTGTATGTTGTTGTCTGCTGCATTAATGTTAACAATACATGTACATTGAAAAACATCAACTTAAGGCAAAACAACAACAATAAAACAACAACAACAATAATGACAATGACAACATCTATAATAAACAACACGACAATGAAGATAAAAATCAACAATTATTTGAGTTTTTAAAGTGCAAGAGCAACAACAACAACCAACCAACCAATCAACCAACGACATGCAATGTGAAAAACTACAACTGGAGAAAAATATTGCAAAAAAAAAAAAACTAAATTGTAACACATTTCATTTTAGTTTTTCAACGGCTCGCCAGTCTGCAGAGCAACACAAAAAGTAAAATAGAGTGTTGTGTCTGGCTGTGCAAATCAGTAGAGTTGTTGAATACTTATTACATATATTTTATTCGTAGAGTAGGAAGTGGCAGCAATATCATCCCATTGCTATTGTTCGTTTATGACAATACTCGTTGTTGTGCTGTAAACATCATACGAGTATGACGATAAATTCTTGGCAATATGTTTTTATGATGACAACAATAAGAAGAAAAGCTTTTTGGTTTTTTAAATTCTTATACCATGTTGTTGTCCTTTTTTCGAACCCAAAACTCTTACTTTTTATACCCTGCACACCACTGTACAAAGGTTAGTATATACAATAGAGTGACCGCAAAAAATCAATGTCGGAATCTTATTCGTCTTAACCCCACAAAACGAATCCCCTTTCCAGATATTGGGATAGCCAAAATTTGAGCCCGATTAAACGACGTTAACACGTGGCGCTCGTCGCTCAAAATTTGAAAAAAAACGAATTTTTTGGCCAAAAATTTGACGTATTGAGCCATAACTCGAGAACGGTAAATAATAAAAACACGCACGATATCACAAAAGATAGCTTATTTTGTTCTTCAAAATTTATGTTATGAACAAAATTGTTGTAACTATGAGTCAAACCGAGTTACGGCAGCCTTTAGCTCCGAAAACGTGACATGGTGCCACCAGGAGCATACTTCGTATATTATGTTATTATGTGATAAATTTTTAATTTTTTTGGTATATTTTTGAGTTTAAAGTAGAAATGTAATAAAAAAACACAAGTAATACAGTTAAATTCAAGAACATTTTTGTTATTATTATTATTGTATTATATAAAAATCAGGGATATATTCGATAATATTACATAGTTATCCAATTTATTCTAGAGCTTTTGTTAAAGTACTTTTTGAAACGTCGGGATACAATGCTCGGCATTTGCTTACAACTTGCAGGACATATTGCTTTTGATCTTCATCTTTTGCCAGAAGGTCGTTAAGGTAATTAATCCTCCATCAACCAACTCTTCTAACTTTTCTTTCCTAACTTTTGGATTTACAACCCTAGCGTGCTCTGATGGTTCATCTGTGCTACTGAGCAATTTATTAGCCATTAATAACTTTTCATCGTCTGTAATGGTGGGATCAAAGAACGACAATCCAACCAACTCTGTATTCAAATACCACAAATGATTCGAAAATTTAGTGAGTGCTATTTCTGCGATTTCGTTGTCACATTCTTTATAGGCTAATAGACTACGCAAAATGTCTAAATCTTGCTTTGGCGCTAGATGAGCTTTTGGAGCATTGAACCAAGCTTTACAGTAAATTTTAACTAGAAAAACAGCAATAGCACTTACAGAACTTTGTTCTCCTCTAGACATCTTAAATTGGCGCCGAAAAATAAATATTTTAAATCAGTAAATAGCCTTTGCCATCCATCTGGCGTGTTGAATGGCGCCTGGAGTTCTAAAACCCACAACATTGCCATCTAGTGATCCTACAAATTTCAGTTAATTTCTTTTTGAATTCAGCAGTAACATGTGCAATTAATTCTGGAGATAGCTGCTTTTGTATTAGATTGTCACTAATACCTGTGACAACCACGGCCTCTTTTTCTGCAATGTTTACTTTATCTAAAATATTGTTAGTATACTGTTCTCTGAACATTTTCCTTCTAGTATGTAATAAAGTTTTGGAGACTTTGTACTTAAGAGGTTCAAGGTTAAGTGCCTCTAGTGTAGCTATTAAAATTCTCGTGGCATTTCTGTCGGATACCTTACACCGATCTAACAAAATTGACAATTTCATGTTTAAAATCTCGTGAACGCCTCTAGCATACGAAACTTTCATCCTTTTTCTATCAGGTGGACGTAGATCTTCTGCAGCTTCTTCCGGGATGTCCATTGCCTCCAAGTTTTCAAGCTCCTGGTAGATGATGTCCTCTTGAGTGTCTTCTTCTTCTCCGAAATTGTACTCATCATCCGTCCCTAAGAAGCATCAAGAAAATAATAATAATAAATTGGAATAATAATATAAAAAACTCACCAATATCAAAATATTCTTCTTGGATTTGTCGGTTAATTCTTTCAAGTTCCTTTTGCGCCTTGATTTCTTCAGCTCTAGATAACTTGCGATCTACTCCAGACATGCAACCTGGACGGCCCTTCTGCCTCTGTTTCACGAGAAAAGCCTTATCTACTTCCGATTTCATCAGAGTCAAGGCATCTTGTCGAGCAATATCAAAAATATCGTCTAACTTTTCAACAAACTGTTTAAATTTGTTTTTGATCGTTTCCGATATTTTCTTCCTGTCTTTTTGAAGAATTCTCCACTCGACGTGAAGTTTTTCAAGCTTTGTTATTGCATTTTGCTCATCTTTAGCCGGGATTCGAACTTTCTGCCAAAAAATTAACACCTCTCGTATAGTAAGTTTTGCTGATTCTCTTAGAGTTAATTTTACAGTACGTAAATTATAAAATAAAGCACACAAAACTTGTCGATTTGAGAGTAGTTTACAACTTGTGATCTGGTGAATGGGAAAGCCAACAAGAAATATTTGATCCTTGGACCGGCTTTGTACACCTGATGTGGATGCCATTTCAGAGTCTAGGTAAATTGATTTCTATATATTTAAATAAAAATAAAAATAAAATAAAAATTAAATAAATTAATTAAAAATAAAAAGAAAATAAAAATAAAAATAAAATAAAAATTAAATAAATTAATTAAAATTAAAAATTTATCACATAATAGCATAATATATGAAGTATGCTCCTGGTGGCACCAGGTCACGTTTTCGGAACTAAAGGCTGCCGTAACTCGGTTTGACTCAGAGTTACAACAATTTTGTTCATAACATAAATTTTGAAGAACAAAATAAGCTATCTTTTGTGATATCGTGCGTGTTTTTATTATTTACCGTTCTCGAGTTATGGCTCAATACGTCAACTTTTTGGCCAAAAAATTCGTTTTTTTTCAAATTTTGAGCGACGAGCGCCACGTGTTAACGTCGTTTAATCGGGCTCAAATTTTGGCTATCCCAATATCTGGAAAGGGGATTCGTTTTGTGGGGTTAAGACGAACAAGATTCCGACATTTTCTGTTTCCCAATATAAGTTGCGGTCACTCTAATATACAAGTTTGTCATTTCTTTCGTAATAATTATCAAGAAAAAAAAATGTGTACCCCATAAAATATATATATCCTTGATCCTTATAACAAGCGGAAATGATACACTCTGGTGCAATATTATAGCCGCACCCAATTTTTGAGTAGTTTTTTCATAGTGCAAAATTTTAGCCGCAATTCCAAAAATTAGCATTCAAATTAAAATAACATAAAAAACATGAAAATAAAAAACATGAATTAAAAAAAAAAAATATTTGTAAACTAATAAGCCGTTCACACTACGATATTTTGAGGTGTTTTAGCTCGCACACATGATTTAGTGTGTTTAAGTTAAACATTTCCGCAGATTGAACATCTGTTTCAAAAATAACAAATAATTGAAAAGTTGTAAAATTTTGAAAATGGATAAAAATAATATCATTAAAATGGCGGCCAACTACTTTAGTTATATTAAAGATGAAATTATCAATATAACTAGATGCGTTATTTTAATTTTTATATTGTATTTTGTATTGTATTTTTTTTATTGTAATGCCACTTTAATAATAATGTTAAAAAAACAAGGATGCCAACTTGGCAAAAATGAAAAATTGTTGCACTGAACATACGCAACATTAAATACAACTTTGTCATTTTTTCGTTCTTTGAGATGTTTAAGATTTAAACATGTAAATTAAGGTGTTTAGCCAAACGAAAAAATGTATGGGTAAACATCTCAATTTTTTATTTTATTTATTTATTAGGTCAATGGAATAAATTCTTACATACCTGTATAAATGATATAATTACATATGTACATAATTGAAACAATTAAATAGATTTACAAATAAAAACAAATAGTTATGAATATAAGAAAATAATGATATTATGCTTAATTACATCAGTGTTCAACGTTTATCGCATAAACAATAAACACTTGGCTAAACAATTAAGTGTGACGCCGTATAATAGTGAGTCGGGCCTCCGTTATTAGAGATGAGCTCAAAGATTTGTTGTGGCATACTATTTACACGGTTTAATGAACATCATTTGTGTTTGTCTGCCAACCTTCAATTTCCACGACTTTCAGGTCTCAATTATGTTGTATTGCTAATTGCTACCAACGCTTTTGCGTACCATGATTCCCCAGATAGGGTTCTGGTCATTAGAACAGGCTGGCCATCGCAGTTGAGGTATATTGTGTGACTCTAACCACACGCGAATCTGGTTATTGGTGAAAAAAGCGGCATTTTCTTGTAAAATCATATTTTTTTTAACGATTATATACAAAAAGTGTTTTGAGATTTGTCTGTAGAAGAGTTGTTGTCGAACTCAGTTCGGTACTCGGAAAAGCAAACTCTAGTATATTATCGATACAAAATGCACCTCAAACCATCAGATACCCACCACCTAAATTTCTTTTGGAAAAATATCGTGAATCCTTACTTAAATTCCTCTGGTACGAATTGTAAGTTAAACTTTTTCACATCGGAAAAAATTATTTGTTAAAACAATTTTTCCAAGTAATGTTGCCCACAGATTGCAAAACTTTACTTACCTTTTTCCAGTCCGTACATATATTATTTTTTTTTTTTTTAGCAAAATGCAGACTTGCTTTTTTGTGCCAACCCAGTAATCATGATTTGTACTTAATTAGAAGGGCACTTATAAAATTTCGGACTACCTTGTCAGACCGGCTTAATCTCCGAGCATTTTCGCGAAAACTAAACCCTTCCTGAAAAGCTGTAATTTCGCCCTTTTTAAATATCTGGAGTACTACGACAACAAGAGTTCTGAAGAGTCGTGAAAAAATGGGCGGGATCAGACCAAAGTGCGTGGCACTACCATACATAGTAAATTTTTAATGTCATATATGTTGAGTACTTTAATAGTGAAAGCTTTGGGAGTTTGTCTAAATTCATCGATTATTAATGTTAGTAGTCGGACAAAAAATGGGCAGGATCGGACTAA
Source organism: Cordilura impudica (assembly GCA_963682025.1). Taxonomy (NCBI): domain Eukaryota; kingdom Metazoa; phylum Arthropoda; class Insecta; order Diptera; family Scathophagidae; genus Cordilura; species Cordilura impudica. The sequence goes on from OY821521.1 coordinate 53,991,550, forward strand.
TGGGCGTGTCACCCTCATACAAAGTAAATATTTAATATCGTATAACTGGAGTACTATAATAGAAAGATACTTGAGACTTTGTCTGAGTTCATGAGTTATTAATGTGAGTAGTTGCCCTAAAAATGGGCGGGATCGGACCAATGGACGTGGCACCTCCTATACAAAAAATATTAAGTACTATGAAAATGACAGTCGTGAAACTTTTGACAAGGGCATTAATTACCAATGTGAGTAGTCGTGGAATATATGGGCGGAAATCGCGAATAACAAAAATCGCCCAAATCAAAAATCGCCAAAATCCAAAATCGCAAAAAACAAAAATCTCCAAAATCCTAAATCACAAAAAATTAAAAATCGTCGAAGTCACAAATCGCCAAATCCAATAAGCGAATAACAAAAATCGCCAAAAAATAAAAATTGTCAAAATCGAAAAACGCGAATAAAAAATACCAAAAAACAAAAATCGCCAAAATCAAAAATTCGCAAAACCGAGAATCGCGATTAACAAAAATCACCTAAATCAAAAATCGGCAAAATCAAAAACAAAAAGCGCTAAAGCCCAAAATCGCCAAAATCAAAAATAACAAAAACAAAAATCGCTAAAGCCCAAAATCGCCAAAGTTTAAAATCGTTAAAATAAAAAAACTCCAAAGTCAAAAATCGCAAAAAATAAAAATTGCCAAATAAAAAAAAAAACAAAAACAAAAATCGCCAAAGTACAAAATAGTCAAAACTGAAAATCGCCAAGAACAATTATTGCCAAACTCAAGAATCGCCTAAATCAAAATTTGCCAAAACTGAAACGCGAATAAAAAAAATAACGAAAAACAAAATAAAAAACGCCAAAATCAAAAATCACCAAAAACGAAAATAGCTAAAATCCAAAATCGCAAAAAACGAAAATCGCTAAAAACAAAAATCACAAAAAACGACAATCGCCAAAGTCAAAAATCGCCAGATATAAAATTGACAAAATCAAAAATCGCCAAATATAAATAAAACTAGCAGATTCCAGCCCTCGAAATTCGAGTGCATATTCTAGGAAATTTAATTTTTCATGAAATAAAGACCCTAAAGGTATGCTAATCAATTATAGCCAATTCACAAATCAACACAAAAAACAAACTCATTTTTTATTACAAACACATTAACAAATGTAATAAACACACACATAGCATTGTATAATTGTATGTATGTGTTAGTAGCAACTTTCAATATAAAGGAAAAAAATTAACAATCTGTAAATCTGCAAAACGGCTAAAAAGAAATACCTTTGATATAATATACGTTTGGTCAAAATCGGTAGAACAAAACATCGGTAGAACAAAACATCGGTCACAAGAAATCGCCTAGCCTAATAATATTATAGATAGTTTTCTACAAAATGTATTCCGTTTTCTATTTCGTTATGATGGGTGTAGTGAAACGCATCGGGTTACAGCTAGTGGTTTATAACACAAAAAAAAATATATTAATTTTTAATGATCGTTCAGGTGGCATGAACAGATTTTTACTAATTTTTCTTTAAAAGTAAGAAATCGCTAAAAATATCATGCGGCTATAATACTAACCACGATGACCGTCTGCCAGTTTGTGGAAATCACGATTATTTACCTTCTTACCGGTTCAATAGGTCCCAAAATTTCTATGAAAATGTGAAAAAATCTCTTGAAAATATATGAATATTCTATGTTGTTCTTGTTATTGTTATTATTCTAAATTTGCGTGTCGTAGCTGTAATTGTTGTTGTGGTTGTCGTAGCTGTAATTGTTGTTGTGGTTGTGGTCGTTGTGTTTGCAGCTTTTGCTTAATGAGTGTGGGTGTATCGTATACTCCAAGTGCCATTAATTTAAGGTTGTTTTGTCGCACTTTTCTTTAATGTTATTCCGAAATCAATACATGAAATCGCCAATATGAATGATAAATAATAATAAATATGTAGGTACAGTTTCTTAAAAAGTACACAGGTATCTATAATTTTTAATTTTTAATTTTTAATTTATAATTTTTAATTTTTAGTTTTTAATTTTTAATTTTTAATTTTTAATTTTTAATTTTTAATTTTTAATTTTTAATTTTTAATTTTTAATTTTTAATTTTTAATTTTTAATTTTTAATTTTTAATTTTTAATTTTTAATTTTTAATTTTTAATTTTTAATTTTTAATTTTTAATTTTTAATTTTTAATTTTTAATTTTTAATTTTTAATTTTTAATTTTTAATTTTTAATTTTTAATTTTTAATTTTTAATTTTTAATTTTTAATTTTTAATTTTTAATTTTTAATTTTTAATTTTTAATTTTTAATTTTTAATTTTTAATTTTTAATTTTTAATTGTTAATTTTTAATTTTTAATTTTTAATTTTTAATTTTTAATTTTTAATTTTTAATTTTTAATTTTTAATTTTTAATTTTTAATTTTTAATTTTTAATTTTTAATTTTTAATTTTTAATTTTTAATTTTTAATTTTTAATTTTTAATTTTTAATTTTTAATTTTTAATTTTTAATTTTTAATTTTTAATTTTTAATTTTTAATTTTTAATTTTTAATTTTTAATATTTAATTTTTAATTTTTAATTTTTATTTTTTAATTTTTAATTTTTAATTTTTAATTTTTAATTTTAGTTTTTTAATTTTTAATTTTTAATTTTTAGTTTTTAATTTTTAATTTTTAATTTTTAAATTTTAAATTTTAAATTTTTAATTTTTAATTTTTAATATTTAATTTTTAAATTTAAATTTTAATTTTTAATTTTTAGTTTTTAATTTTTAATTTTTAATTTTAGTTTTTAATTTTTTAACTTTTAATTTTTCTTTTTTGATTTTTCATTTTTCACTTTTAATCTTTAATTTTTAATTTTTAATTTTAACGATAAAAAAATATGTGGTAATACATGCTTAGGCCAATGTGACACGTGCAGTATTAATAAACACAAAACTGCAATGACTTCAACAATAAGGACAAGTACAACATATCTTAATAAAAACAACAAACACACTGGAAAATTTTATTTGTTCAAGTTTTTCACAGTTTCATTCATATCTTGTGACTCTTTTAACCGACTTTGACGATTTTAAATAGCAACTCCTTTGGGATGTTAATAAATGATTTTATATAAAAACGAACGGTCTAGCTTAGGTATTGACGGCGTGATCGTGATTTCCACAGACAGACGGACAGACAGTCATCGCTAAATCAACTTCCCTTGTTATAATGATCAAGAAAATATATGTTATGGTATGGTGTGGGTCTCCGGAATTTATTTCAATGCGTTACAAACGGAATAACAAACCTATATATACCTTCTGCCACTGAGGTGTGGAAGGTATAAATACCTCTCATTAATATTCCGTATAATGAAAACATTTATAGCCTCACTGCTTATAATTTTTCAGTTTTCTTGGTTACAATTACACGCGATGACACAAAAAGAAAGTTCATTTACTTACGGTTACTAAAAATATAGTAATAGTGGCTATTTGCACGCTTGCGGGGACAATAAAATTAAATGTTACTAAAAAAGAATTTCTTAAAAAAAAAATAATAAAAGGTTGAGCGCTAAAAACTCTATACACTAAGCCATTGAGATACTTTAGTTTTAAAAAAATGTTAATTTGTAATTTGCTGGGCAAAGAGACGTCAAAAATGGCTCTAGGAAATATCGCCTAATGAAAAAGCGCCCAAAAATAAAAATGAAGAATGGCCCAAAAAATAAAAAGAAAACTCTCCCATACAAAATTCCCTCAGATGAAAAATGAAAATGACCCAACTTTTTGGGCTATTTTTCGTTTTTTTTTTGGGGTCATTTTTAATTTTTAAAAGTGGGCCATTTTTCATTATGAAAACTGACAAATATAAATTGAAAAATGATCCACAATTTTTTGGGCCATTTTCCGTTTCTTTAAATTTAGAAAATTGTAGTCAAAATAGATGAAAATTACTGTAAACAAATTATTGTTTTATTATTGTCTTATTTTTATCTAACAAGAGTTAAATATTGAGTGTAAATATATTTTTTTCATGTATTTATATAAACTAGCAGATTTTAGCGCTCGAAATTCGAGTGCAATTATTTTTATTATTTATTTCTCAACTTAGCAAATTCACAAACCAACACTTTTTTGGTTTATTATTGTGAACGAAGATAAAAAACTCATTAATAAATTTAATAAACACACTCATATCATATGTATAATTTTATGTATGTGTTTTTAGCAACTTTAAATGCAATTTACTCAAAATAAAGTAAAAAATTTTAAAATCTGTAAATCTGGTGAATAGCTAACAGGAAATACCTTTCAAATAATATACGCCTGGTCGGGATAAAACGGTAGAACACAACTTCGGTAACAAGAAATCGCTTAGCCTATTAATTTTATAGATTTTTTCAAGGGTATAAAGATGTCAGAGGATCGTTGGCAGAAGTGCATTTTACTTAACGGAGATTACGTTGAAGAATAAAATTTTCATTGGGTTTTCAATTATAGGCCACGTAGTTTTCACTCCATGTAGTATAATAATTAATTATAAGATTAAAACATTGAAAAATACAATTTTCAGAAACTATAATTATTTATTTAAATACGGCTAAGATTTTATACATTTTCTTTCATACCATCTTCTATTTTTATTGTTTTAAGCAACTCAGAAGCTTAAACGTTTCCATTGTTATTGTCATCTTTTGTAATTTTTTATTGAAATTATTTTAAGAAATTTGTTATCTTTAGATAGAGAACACTCCAAAGAGTGATTTCGCAAAAAAAAAAAAAAATAAAAAAAGACAACGCGAAATTATTAATAACCAAAATGGGGAAATTTAGAACTATATAATAGTTTCCAATATATTGTCACCCACTGTACATACTTTTTGGTGTGGTGGCCTTATTCAGACCAAATCCCATTTACGTCGCTCAAACTCCGTAAAATTCTTTCTTGCACACAGTTATATGGGGAGACTCAGAAGTTTGTCAGAAATTTCTCTGCAACATTTATTAGTTTTCTTTTGGCCTATATTTTGTTGTTCAGTGTTGTTTTTATTTTTTAGAACATCAGACCGTTTTCCCCTGATGTTTATAAGCAAAAAAGTATATTAACACTGTTGAGCTACACAGTCTAGTTTCTCTCTGATTTCAGAGACTGTACGAAAGAGAGTTGATCGCAACAAAACCTCAACCTATACTGATAGTGTGTTTACATCTAAGCAAAATCTAGTATATACGAGATTTCTAGCGAAGTCTAGCTCATTTTTACTAGATTTCCCACACAAAACAAAATCTAGCTCGTAACTAGATTTGTGCAAAATCTCACAAAATCTTGTCAAACTTGGGCACTACCAAATGATACTACTTTTTTTTTTTTAATATTGTGGTAGAAAATTACAACGCAGTGACTGATAAATTGACATTTAAAAACAAAAGCAAACAAGTTGAATAAAAAGGAAATAAAATATTAAATTTTATAACTTTTTATACTGACATGTGCCCATTCCAATCTGCTAAATAATAACACTGTGATAGTCGAAAAAATGAACTTCGATGAATCCTTTTCGAACTATTAGGGGGGAGTCCCCTGAATGCGAAAGTACATTTGGAAGTGAAGGAAGATTGGCTCCTGTTTTTGAGAAATCGGTATATATCCATTTTTCATGGATATAGACTAAGTCTGCGCTATTTAAAAAAATTTTATTCGACTGTATTAGTTTTTTGCCTTCTTAACTTTCTTTTACGGAATGTTTTGACTTTTTTTTTTTTCTAAATTTCACGTAATTTAAACCATTAATGTCGATCAAAACTAACGATTTTTGATCATTTTTTAGCCATTTTTTCAGGTTTTTTTTGCCATCTTATAAAGATTTTCCTAGCATAGGCCTCAAGTTAAGCTTCAAAATCAAAATCCTTGTTATTTTCTTCTTTCGCCGTGAATTTTTAAGCCTTTTTAGCAGCAAAGTTTCAAATCTGGTGTCTATTTTTGTCCTTCTTATAAGTTGTTTAACAACAAATACTCAAAATTTTAAGTTTTACTAGTTAAAATGCTATTTAAAAGTATTTTTATTCAAAAAGTGGTGCAAAATTGAGATAAATTCATTATATTATTAACGATAAATTCAAAGAAATGAAAAATTTGAAAAAATAACCGTTACATAAACATAATGCTAATCTTCATCATGCAACTCAATTTGAAAATTCCAGCAAAGGTCTGCCAAAAGAGAATTTAATCTTTTTCCACTATACCAATGCTCTAACTGAGCTAAAACTTGATGAAATCGTTCGCATGCTCATCTGATTCCGATGGCAATTGGAGGTCGAAGTAATCTTGGTGATAATGAAGAAAATGTATTTTTTATGACATGTTGACATTAATTTTTTCAAAGGCTTGAAGCATGTTGTCAACATATGACTTCCAGTTATGTGCTCGAAAATTTTCTATAACGTTTTCAAGAACAGCTTTAATGTTTTGCCAGGCAATAAGCTCATCTTCACTAAGGCAATCATCAAAAGCTCCCATTCAACATGCCTGAAAAAATAAACAATAGAACATTTCAGTAGAGATTTTACAAACTTTAAGCTCTCATAAAAATTATTACCTTCTTTTATTTTATTTTTACTCAAACGAGGAAAATATATTGAAGTTGGTTGAACGCTTGCTCATTCTGCCTTTTAATCAACGCCTTAATAAAATTTTTAACAATGCCTTGCTTTATATGCAGTGACGGTAGCAAAATTTTTTCTATTGGCACCAAGTTTTTATGCAAAATGTTGTTGACTCCAACTGCATGCACTCTTCTCATTGCCCAATCACGCTTTTGGTACTGTGATGTGTCCTTGTATCTCGAATTCCACAAGCACATAAAACACATATTTTTCGTGTAACCTGTTTGCAGTCCAGATAAAAGGGCAACAACTTTTAAATCAGCACAAATTTTCCACATGTGGTCTTTGTACTTTAATGATTCTATGATCGCTTTCATTGAATCGAAAGATTCCTTTGTGTTTACGGCAAGAGCAACAGGTACAGGGTTGTTCGAATTGTCTTTATAAAATATATCAATAAAAAGTCGCCAATCTTCCGTTTTATAGATGTAATTCATCGCCAACATCAATCCACCAACGTCATTGCAGTATGCCAATGAATTGTTTTCTTTTACGTTAAAAAACTGTAAAAATTCCCGCTGGAGGCCTCATGAAAAATAAATTTAAACACCTTTTTCTAAGATATTGACTGCGCTTAAATGTTGACCGAGCACTATGCTTTGACGTTGTGACAACTTGAGCTGACGCACCATTCTGTCAAATCAATATGATTACATTTTTGTGAAATAGCGGAGGGTTGATACAAAGACATCGATGACTCTGCTGAAGTTTGAAACGTTTCTGGTGCATAGGCTTCAGTAGGACTTGGTCTTTTTGGAACAGGCACTGCATCTGAGTGCGAAAGTGGTGTTTGTGCTGATGGAGCGCTTTGGTATACGTGACCAATTGCCTTTAACCGGTTAAGACCTGTAAAATTATTTATGCACACATAGCATTTATTGGTCTCGTGATTTATTGGCTCGGTCCAAATCATCCGAACACCGAATTTAAAGTCTTTTCTGCGACCATTTATGCACCGATATAATATTGAGCGGCAAGATCCGCAAACAATTTGAGGCACCGAATCCACATTTTGTATGACTGCCAAATTAAAATATTGTTCATAGATTTCAGCCCATTGATCACTTATTTTATTTTTTTGTGGCATAGTTGTGAACTTTCCACACACGTAACGAAAATTATTTAATTTTTTAAAACAGTCGCTCATTTTAATAAATAAAAAATATCTAATTTTAAACAAAAAAGATATTTTATAACCAACTTCTTTTTGCTTTTTACTTTTTTGCTCTTTAACTTTATTCATGAGTCATGATTTAATTTAAACAAATAAATTTTAACGTTATTGTACAAAGATATTTTATTAAAGTTGTTTAATTGTAATTAATTAACTTAAGAAAAAACGAAACAAATAAATAAAAGTCCAATATTTTGATTTTGAAGCTTAACTTGAGGCTAGAAAAATCTTTATAAGATGGCAAAAAACCTGAAAAAATGGCTAAATATGGTCAAAAATCGTTAGTTTTGATCGACATTAATGGTTTAAATTACATGAAATTTTGAAAAAAAAGTCAAAACATTCCGTAAAAGAAAGTTAAGAAGGCAAAAAAAAAACAAGGGTGTGAAGTTAAATATCGAAATAAATATCTGTTAAGAATTTTAACAGAGAATGTTAATGTTAACATTTTCTGTTAAGTACATCACTTCAGCAAACGAAATTTTTTATTCAAGTAAAAAACCAATTATCTAAATATTTTAATAATTAAATTTAGACTATAAACATGTATCTGACAAATAATAAATTTGTTTTGTTATTATTTTGTAATTTCATATAAAAAATAATGTATATTCGCATATAACAGCATATAATATTAAAGTAGCCAAAACGGTTATTTCTAGCCGACCTGAATGAGGGTTGTCATATATCAGGTGAAAGCCCCATGGGAGTAGAATCTAATGGCATACCGGCCATATTCAATTGTTTCTCAGGAAAAAAGATACAAAGGATCAAAATAAAAAAAAGCAGATTTTTCCCATAAGAATTATTTTCAAGGGGCCAAAACGGTTATTTCTCGCCGACCTGAATGAGGGTTGTCATATATCAGGCGAAAGCCCCATGGGAGTAGAATCTAATGGCATACCGGCCATATTCAATTGTTTCTCAGGAAAAAAGTTACAAAGGATCAAAATAAAAAAAAAGCTGATTTTTCCCATAAGAATTATTTTCAAGGGGCCAAAACGGTTATTTCTAGCCGACCTGAATGAGGGTTGTCATATATCAGGTGAAAGCCCCATGGGAGTAGAATCTAATGGCATACCGGCCATATTCAATTGTTTCTCAGGAAAAAAGATACAAAGGATCAAAATAAAAAAAAGCAGATTTTTCCCATAAGAATTATTTTCAAGGGGCCAAAACGGTTATTTCTAGCCGACCTGAATGAGGGTTGTCATATATCAGGCGAAAGCCCCATAGGAGTAGAATCTAATGGCATACCGGCCATGTTCAATTGTTTCTCAGGAAAAAAGTTACAAAGGATCAAAATAAAAAAAAGCAGATTTTTCCCATAAGAATTATTTTCAAGGGGCCAAAACGGTTATTTCTAGCCGACCTGAATGAGGGTTGTCACATATCATGTGAAAGCCCCATGGGGGTAGATTACAATGGCATACTGCCTACATTCAATTGTTTCTCAGGAAAAAAGTTACAAAGGATCAAAATAAAAAAAAAGCAGATTTTTGCCATAAGAATTATATTCAAGGGGCCAAAACGGTTATATCTAGCCGACCTGAATGAGGGTTGTCATATATCAGGTGAAAGCCCCATGGGAGTAGAATCTAACGGCATACCGGCCATGTTCAATTGTTTCTCAGGAAAAAAGATACAAAGGATCAAAATAAAAAAAAGCAGATTTTTCCCATAAGAATTATTTTCAAGGGGCCAAAACGGTTATTTCTAGCCGACCTGAATGAGGGTTGTCATATATCAGGTGAAAGCCCCATGGGAGTAGATTACAATGGCATACTGCCTATGTTCAATTGTTTCTCAGGAAAAAAGTTACAAAGGATCAAAATAAAAAAAAAAACAGATTTTTCCCATAAGAATTATTTTCAAGGGGCCAAAACGGTTATTTCTAGCCGACCTGAATGAGGGTTGTCATATATCAGGTGAAAGCCCCATGGGAGTAGAATCTATTGGCATACCGGCCATATTCAATTGTTTCTCAGGAAAAAAGATACAAAGGATCAAAATAAAAAAAAGCAGATTTTTCCAATAAGAATTATTTTCAAGGGGCCAAAACGGTTATTTCTAGCCGACCTGAATGAGGGTTGTCATATATCAGGTGAAAGCCCCATGGGAGTAGAATCTAATGGCATACCGGCCATATTCAATTGTTTCTCAGGAAAAAAGTTACAAAGGATCAAAATAAAAAAAAAGCAGATTTTTGCCATAAGAATTATATTCAAGGGGCCAAAACGGTTATTTCTAGCCGACCTGAATGAGGGTTGTCATATATCAGGTGAAAGCCCCATGGGAGTAGAATCTAACGGCATACCGGCCATGTTCAATTGTTTCTCAGGAAAAAAGATACAAAGGATCAAAATAAAAAAAAGCTGATTTTTCCCATAAGAATTATTTTCAAGGGGCCAAAACGGTTATTTCTAGCCGACCTGAATGAGGGTTGTCATATATCATGTGAAAGCCCCATGGGAGTAGAATCTAATGGCATACCGGCCATATTCAATTGTTTCTCAGGAAAAAAGATACAAAGGATCAAAATAAAAAAAAGCAGATTTTTCCCATAAGAATTATTTTCAAGGGGCCAAAACGGTTATTTCTAGCCGACCTGAATGAGGGTTGTCATATATCAGGCGAAAGCCCCATGGGAGTAGATTACAATGGCATACTGCCTATGTTCAATTGTTTCTCAGGAAAAAAGTTACAAAGGATCAAAATAAAAAAAAAAACAGATTTTTCCCATAAGAATTATTTTCAAGGGGCCAAAACGGTTATTTCTAGCCGACCTGAATGAGGGTTGTCATATATCAGGTGAAAGCCCCATGGGAGTAGAATCTATTGGCATACCGGCCATATTCAATTGTTTCTCAGGAAAAAAGATACAAAGGATCAAAATAAAAAAAAGCAGATTTTTCCCATAAGAATTATTTTCAAGGGGCCAAAACGGTTATTTCTAGCCGACCTGAATGAGGGTTGTCATATATCAGGTGAAAGCCCCATGGGAGTAGAATCTAATGGCATACCGGCCATATTCAATTGTTTCTCAGGAAAAAAGATACAAAGGATCAAAATAAAAAAAAGCAGATTTTTCCCATAAGAATTATTTTCAAGGGGCCAAAACGGTTATTTCTAGCCAACCTGAATGAGGGTTGTCATATATCAGGCGAAAGCCCCATGGGAGTAGAATATAATGGCATACCGGCCATATTCAATTGTTTCTCAGGAAAAAAGTTACAAAGGATCAAAATAAAAAAAAGCTGATTTTTCCCATAAGAATTATTTTCAAGGGGCCAAAACGGTTATTTCTATCCGACCTGAATGAGGGTTGTCATATATCATGTGAAAGCCCCATGGGGGTGGATTACAATGGCATACTGCCTACATTCAACTGTTTCTCAGGAAAAAAGTTACAAAGGAGCAAATTAAAAAAAAGCAGATTTTTGCCATAAGAATTATATTCAAGGGGCCAAAACGGTTATTCCTAGCCGACCTGAATGAGGGTTGTCATATATCAGGCGAAAGCCCCATGGGAGTAGAATCTAATGGCATACCGGCCATAACCGGAAATAACCGTTTTGGCCCCTTGAAAATAATTCTTATGGGAAAAATCTGCTTTTTTTTTATTTTGTATCTTTTTTCCTGAGAAACAATTGAACATGGCCGGTATGCCGTTAGATTCTACTCCCATGGGGCTTTCACCTGATATATGACAACCCTCATTCAGGTCGGCTAGAAATAACCGTTTTGGCCCCTTGAATATAATTCTTATGGCAAAAATCTGCTTTTTTTTTATTTTGATCCTTTGTAACTTTTTTCCTGAGAAACAATTGAATGTAGGCAGTATGCCATTGTAATCTACCCCCGTGGGGCTTTCACATGATATATGACAACCCTCATTCAGGTCGGCTAGAAATAACCGTTTTGGCCCCTTGAAAATAATTCTTATGGGAAAAATCTGCTTTTTTTATTTTGATCCTTTGTAACTTTTTTCCTGAGAAACGATTGAATATGGCCGGTATGCCATAAGATTCTACTCCCATGGGGCTTTCGCCTGATATATGACAACCCTCATTCAGGTCGGCTAGAAATAACCGTTTTGGCCCCTTGAAAATAATTCTTATGGGAAAAATCTGCTTTTTTTTATTTTGATCCTTTGTATCTTTTTTCCTGAGAAACAATTGAATATGGCCGGTATGCCATTAGATTCTACTCCCATGGGGCTTTCACCTGATATATGACAACCCTCATTCAGGTCGGCTAGAAATAACCGTTTTGGCCCCTTGAAAATAATTCTTATGGGAAAAATCAGCTTTTTTTTATTTTGATCCTTTGTATCTTTTTTCCTGAGAAACAATTGAACATGGCCGGTATGCCGTTAGATTCTACTCCCATGGGGCTTTCACCTGATATATGACAACCCTCATTCAGGTCGGCTAGAAATAACCGTTTTGGCCCCTTGAATATAATTCTTATGGCAAAAATCTGCTTTTTTTTTATTTTGATCCTTTGTAACTTTTTTCCTGAGAAACAATTGAATGTAGGCAGTATGCCATTGTAATCCACCCCCATGGGGCTTTCACATGATATATGACAACCCTCATTCAGGTCGGCTAGAAATAACCGTTTTGGCCCCTTGAAAATAATTCTTATGGGAAAAATCAGCTTTTTTTTATTTTGATCCTTTGTAACTTTTTTCCTGAGAAACAATTGAATATGGCCGGTATGCCATTAGATTCTACTCCCATGGGGCTTTCGCCTGATATATGACAACCCTCATTCAGGTCGGCTAGAAATAACCGTTTTGGCCCCTTGAAAATAATTCTTATGGGAAAAATCTGCTTTTTTTTATTTTGATCCTTTGTATCTTTTTTCCTGAGAAACAATTGAATATGGCCGGTATGCCATTAGATTCTACTCCCATGGGGCTTTCACCTGATATATGACAACCCTCATTCAGGTCGGCTAGAAATAACCGTTTTGGCCCCTTGAAAATAATTCTTATGGGAAAAATCTGCTTTTTTTTATTTTGATCCTTTGTATCTTTTTTCCTGAGAAACAATTGAATATGGCCGGTATGCCAATAGATTCTACTCCCATGGGGCTTTCACCTGATATATGACAACCCTCATTCAGGTCGGCTAGAAATAACCGTTTTGGCCCCTTGAAAATAATTCTTATGGGAAAAATCTGTTTTTTTTTATTTTGATCCTTTGTATCTTTTTTCCTGAGAAACAATTGAATATGGCCGGTATGCCATTAGATTCTACTCCCATGGGGCTTTCACCTGATATATGACAACCCTCATTCAGGTCGGCTAGAAATAACCGTTTTGGCTACTTTAATATTATAATATTATATATTTCTATTTCAGGTTTTTCATTTTTGATGCATAATATAATTATAAAATCTGTTCCTTTTTAGAATCTTCCATATTTCCATTTTCCTATTGTTTTGTTTATTTTTGGTATTTCTATTTTATATGTTTTATTTTAATCAGCTGTTTATTGTTGTGGAAACAAAATCTCACAAAATGTCAAAAAGTTAGATGTAAACGGTATAGATTTTGAAATAGATTTCAACTAAAATCTACTAGATTTTCCTCAGATGTAAACGCACTATTATCCTTTTTGATTTATACACCTTTAGTACTTTAAATTGGGCCGTGCCAAATATTTGGTACACTCCACCTGGGTTTTACATTCACCTGGGTTGTACAAAATATTTGAAAATGTAAACAATTTGAAGGGTGTGAAGTTAGCGACGAAAGATAACTACGTTTTTCAAAAATGTTAAATACTTAACAGAGACTGTTAAATTAACAGAATTTTTGTGAAGATAACTACGAAAATTAAATACGTTTTACAAATGAGTTGAGGGGTTTAGATATATAGTGGCATTAGTAAATTATAAAAAAAAAATAAAAATAAATTGAATTTTACAAAAAGATAAAAGTCTAAACAAATACAACAAAATTGTTTCTACTATAATATGGGAAAACTAAATGACAAAATTTGACGAAATGGCCCGATTAGAGGCTTAGCCCTATATGGCAGTTTGTAGATTGGGACTAGTAGTTTACAAAAAGACCATAAATACGAAAATCGTTAGAAACGTTTTTCAGAAATATCGTTTTTGTTATATTTGTTTAGACTTTTATCTTTTTGTAAAATTCAATTTATTTTTATTTTTTTTATAATTTACTAATGCCACTTTATATCTAAACCTAAAATGTATTTAACTTTCGTAGTAATCTTCACAAAAATTCTGTTAATTTAACAGTCTCTGTTAAGTACTTAACATTTTTAAAAAACGTAGTTAACTTTCGTCGCTAACATCACACCCTTAACAATTTGATAAACTTAATTCTAAATATTTACAACAGATACACTGAATTCTTAATTGTTTTTTTTTTAGATTTAATCCATTTTAACTACCAACCTGCTCGAAATAATGACAAACAATATTCTTCTAAGTTTGTCCAGGTAAATTGGTTTATATTGGTGAATGAGCGTGATTTCGACAGACAGACGAAGAGACGGACATCTTTATACCGATTCGAGTTGTTATAAGGATCAATACTATATATACTTTATGGGGTCGCAAATTAATTTTTCGATGCGTTACAAACGGAGTGACAAACTGATATGTAGCCTCTGCGCAGAGGTGTGGAGGGTATACAAATGTTTAAAGTGCCGCGTGTTAACGCAGCTGCTTCAGATTGATATTAAATTACATTCTTAATACATTTTTCTGATTATTAATGTCTAATGTCTTATAGAAATATTTTTCAGTAATTGTTCTACTATAAATAACCATTTTATTTACAGTTTTTTCAAATGACGTCTTTTCAAATAGAAATATAACCTATACGCATAACTATTTATTACGAGACATTGTCCAAATTACTATTTGTATGAAATCCTTGATTATTATTTACCACACAAAACAAAATTCAATACGAAAGACTAACGACAATGCCTACCGCATTAATTGGGTCAATTGGGACACAAAATTATCGTTACAGTGCAACAAATAAAACGCCATAGTTATCTATAAATATACCTTAATTTGATTCTAAAATCTTAATTACATTTTGAAAATACTTTGAAGAAACAAACAAATTTCATCCTATTTTTAAATATTTAGTGTTTATTTAACATATTAAATATATTTCAATTTCATTATGTTCAAAAAAAAAAAAAAAAAAAATTAAATTGTTTAAGACATCCTTAAAATAGAATAGAAATGGTTCCATGTAAATTTCATACACTGATACACAATCACAAAGCGAGACAATAATCGTTACACCTTGACAACACCATACACACAAACCTCAAAACCCCTATGCTTATGCTTTAGTTCTTGGCAAAGAGTCAGCACCACTCTCTACCACTAGGTTTGTATGTATGTGTGTATTGTGGTCTTCTTCTATGAAGGGGGTGAACAAGTTTTGAAGAATTTACTATCATTAAGCCAAAAAGAAGCAACAACTAGTTTTGAAAGCCAAAAATAAAATAAAATTGTCTATTAAAACAAAATACAACGACACACATATAAACCTTCCTATTAACTATGGGTTGGGCGATTCGTATGTATGGTGTAGGTATAGAAAAAAAAGCTATTAGATACACTCTCCAACAACATTTTTAGCTATTTCTCATATAATTACACCGTTGTCTGAACACCATTTTCCTAAAATAAAAAATAAAAATCCAAACTTCGTGTCGGCTTTCAAAATAATAAGAACGATTGCTTATATGTTAAAAACCTGGTATACACTATTTCAAAAAGTAATTATTTCGATGGTAGATATTATGGAAAATATAACAGTAATTCCTAGGACATTTGCTTTTTTTTATGATTCTCTTTAAAGATCAGTTATTAATTGCTATAGATTGAGAAAACACGTGTTTTTGTTTGGAAAAAATAGTAAGAACGAAATTCCAAAAATTAGTTAAACATTTGAAACATTTAATTCCAGCAATGAAGTTTTAAGATAATAATTATATACTAGCAGATTCCAGCTCTCGAAACTCGAGTTCAATTTCTAAGCAACTTTATGTTTCAACTTAGCCAATTCACAAACCAACACTTTTTTGGTGTATTATTATTGTGAATGAAGATAAACTCATTAACAAACCCACTAACAAATTTTATAAACACACACATAGCATCTATAATATTAATAGGCTAAGTTTGTCAGTTTTAATCCTATTTTGACCAAACAATCCTCATTGGAAGGGTATTTCTTTTTAGCTGTCCACCAGATTTACAGATTTTTAAATTTTCACATTTTTTTTTGGAGTAAAATGCATTTAAAGTTGCTAACACATACATAAAATTATACAATGCTGTGTGTGTGTTTATTAAATTGAATAATAATTTTGGACATAAACCAATAATGACAAAAATAATTTTGGATATAATCCAATGACAACAATAACGACAATAAAAAGTGTTGAATTGTGAACTGGCTAAAATTGATTAGCATTCCTTTAGGGTCTTATAAAATAATTTATTAAGTGAAAAAAAAAAAAAATACCTAGAATTTGCACTCGAATTTAGAGGGCTGGGATCTGTTAGTTTTCATAATTCTACACCATACAACTATCTTTTATTCATGTATATTACAGCCATTTAAAAAGTTGACGCACACCCTAAATTTCATAAATTCTTTTTACGAGTACTCTCGAAAAATAGAAACCAGAAAACTTTTTTCAAAACTTTATAAGGTAAATAAAACCTTAAGAGAAAGATAACGACGATATAATTCTAGTAAACAAATTGTAATAAGTACAGTAATAAGTACGGTTATGATGTATATTTAACATACGTAATCGAATATTAGATAAGTGGTCCAGATATGCTAATCCTAAAACACTTTCCAAGTTCATTCCTTTGATATAATGCTTACAATGGAACATTTCCTAGTTTTGCAGAAAAATCTACAATTTCCTGAATAGCAAACTCCCTGAATTTCTTGAAAAAGAAAATTAAATAATATGCTCAAATATTTTTTTTTTTTCAACATAATTTCGAAATGGTGCAGTTTGTTTGCCGTATAGAGAAGGACACCACGTAATGAGAACATGCCGTAAACACATTGAAGACAAACTGCCGTATGTTTTCTGTGTAATTGTGTTTAATTTTTTGCCTTTTATTGAATTTTTTTTTGTAGCTTGTTATTGTTGCTGTTCCTTTGACCAAGCGCCTTGCATGCAGTCCGTTTGAACTCCTCTCAAAGACACTCCTCGTATGTTAGTGTATACGAGTGAAAAAAAAATTAAAACGAAAAAAACGTAAATTATAGGCAACGTGATTAAATATGCAACAACCGGAAGATTTTTGGGCCATTTGAATAATAATCTTAGATGGGCTTTTTTATTTATTTTTTTTTTTTGGAATAGTGTTCTTGTCCGTTCTATTCGTATTTGACAATAAAGAGCCTATAAATGTTTTAGTCATGTACTTTGCAACATGCTGTGCTTACAGTTCTGCTTTTAATTTGATTGACATTTCAATTGGTAGTTTTTCTTTTTTTTGTTTATTTTTCGAAATAAAAATTGCACTTACAATTAGAATGTGAAATGTTTTTGTTGAAAGTTTCTATTATTTCAAAAGTAAACTTTTTTAGTAACTCAGCTTGTTGATTTGATTCACATGAATTAAATCAAGGTCATTTAAAATATTTTTATATATAACTAAAAAAATGTATATAACGAGCAAAATTAAAAAAAAAAACTTAAATATTTCACTTATTTTAATAAACATGAATAAAAATTATATTTTGGACAAAAGTAGGTTCAATTTCAAAAATTATAAAAAAAAAACAAACTATCTATCTATCTAGTGATAGCGCGCTATCACCTAGTGGCCCCACGACATCTTCCCCTTGCCACCCCGGTACCGCGTTAGCATTTCATCAGGGTGGATAGTTATCTAACAGTGTTGTCATCAGCTTTGTATGCATCCTAATCCCCCATCCTATAAGTAGATTAGGGGTTCGGTTTTCTGTGGCATCTTTCCTTCATGATGAGACATATAAATGAGTCGCACCTCTTCGAGTTTTCTTTCGACTTCAACATCTCATCCACAATATTTACGGGTGTTAATACAACTCCGATTTTATTATTTAAATTAGTGCGCAGAGCATGCCATTCTTCGCAGTTAAAAAGAATATGTAGTGTATTCTAGTATTGCGAAACGCATAGATCGAGTTCTAGTATACGACTGATTCATTATTCATCAGTAACTTGTAATGGAATATTATTGGTATTAGTCTAATTACTTGACAAAATAATACAAATACAAATTGACGTACTCTACATCTTCCCCTTTAAGCTAAAATTATACTTCTTAATTATTGTGAAAAAAGAAAATGTTTAAATGAAAAATTTAAGGTGGTACTGAGGTAGCATTAATTATTTGATGTAAATCTGTCTGGAGATTTTATTATACGGCCAATTTTTGTTGTTGTAACATATCTTGATGATGCACTTATTGGGGGTTGTGATTTTTGATAGGTTGACCATTTTATGGAATATTGTGATTTTCAGATGAACTTGATGCTGTTCTTAAATTCGTTGTCTGACTTGGTATTGGCGATATTTCTCTTACTTCGTTGGGCTCATATGGAATGTGTTTGCGCTTAGCCTGTACTAGGTGAAATGAAGTTCGACGAAAAGTTCCACGGTTGGTTATCAAGTATGATCTTGGTGTATCGACTGGACTTTCGATTTTGCCCCATAGACTCAAATCTCGAATCCACACTACATTGAATATTTCTCTTTCCGCCACCCCATGTCTTTTGTTATATTTTTCAGCCTGCTTTTCCTTAAGTTGTGGTGCTTTATGATTGATTTTTCGACATCAAAATTTGGAAGTAGTTCCTTGTCATTGATGGGTAGTGTAGTACGAATTTTTCTACCCATGAGCATCTCCGCAGGTGATAATCCGTTAGCTAGCGGAGTTGACATGTATTCCATTAAGGCCAAATATGGGTCTTCATACTTTTTGAGTAATGATTTTACAGTTTTTACTGATGATTCGATAAACCCATTACTTTGTGGATATCGTGGTGATGAAGTTTTATACTGAAAACCCCAATCTTTGGCGAAGTTTGCAAAAACTGATTGATTAACTTTTTGGAATTGTGGTCCATTATCAGATCTAACGACTTCGGGAACACCGTGCCTACAAAAAATAGATTTAATGTGATTAATAATACAATTAGTGGTTTGATTTTCTAGACGTGCTATATCCGGATATCTTGAGAAATAGTCACTAGCAATTAAGTAACAATACGATTTGTGGAAAAATAAGTCTACTCCCACAATCTGACAGGGGCGTTCTGGTTTGTGGGTATTTAAAAAACTTTCATTACGAGGTGTGACATTTTGAATACAAACGGAGCATTTTTGAATGTAACTTTCCACGTCTTTGTTGTAGCCCGGCCACCAAACTGATAGCTTTGCACTTAACAATTCCAAGATGTCCTGCATGAATTTTTTCTAAGGTGTCTTGACGAAGTTCCGCAGGAATGACAATGCGGCAACTGTGCATTAAAATGTCGTTTACAGCTAAACAGTTTCTCTCATTGTAATACTGGCGTATGGCTTGTTCGATTTTGTACCTATCTGGCTAACCGTTCAGGCAGTAGTTGGTCACCAGAGTAAGAATTGGATCACGTTTTTGATCCTGCTCTATGATCATTAATTTTGTTGGTGTAACTGGCAAGCTGGTGATGACATTGTTAACGAATGTGCGAAGCTCCTCCTCACTTGTAGTTTCCTCATTTTCTAGTGGGTGGCGTGATAGCGCATCTGCTGCAACTAAGAATTTCCCGGCGGTGTAATAAATTTCGTAAACGTATTTCGTCATTCTCATCCAAAAACATTGTAAACAGGGTGTTAAGTTATCTAAGTTTTTAGTTGTCTCCAGGGTTGCTGAACGTAAATGATTCCGGAGATCTAACCGTAAAACTGTTTGCGATTGACACTGCCATTTTAGTTATATGTTCTTCTACCGCTGCTACCATGTAGTGTATTCTAGTATAGCGAAACGCATAGATCGAGTTCTAGTATGTGACTGTACATATTCTTCAGTAACTTGTAATGTAATATTATAAGCAATAATAATTAGGAGAGACATTATTGTGTTGGTATGTGTGAGTCTAATTACTTGACAAAGTAATACAAATACAAATTGACGTACTCTACAGATATGTCCTGCATCATCTTCTTCTGCTCCGCATGCAGTTGCCTACTTCCTTAATCCTAAAACGTTTTAGGTAACTATTTAGGCAACCATGTCCTGTCATTAGCTGTGTAAGGTAGTAGTTCATGTTACAGTGTCTTCTCTCCACCCATTTGGTAATCTTCGGTATTAGTCTATAGGTCCATCTAACTTTATCACCTCTTTCCCAGCGTTCTTGCCGTTATTGTCTGAATAACGTTTGTCGTGCTTCTCTTTTAACATTACGCGCTGTAGTATCTCCTGGAAACATTTGCGATTTGTGCCAGATTTCAGCTCTTTCCTTAAGTAGTAGATCTACCGGAGGAATACCAGCCAATCTAAAGGGCAACACCTGTAGAAACAATGCGATATGCTGATATAATCCTTAAAGCACTTATTCGTTGTGGCTTTAGTTGTATATTTTCGATTTGTTGCTGTTACTAGTGTTGGAGCAGCGTACAGTATTTGCGAATGTATAATACTATTTATAAGTCTTCTAGTGGAATCCTAACCTAACCTAACCTAGTGGAATCCTTAGGTCCTCTTATGTTGGGCATTATCCTAGCCACTGTAGATGCAGTTTTCAGCGCCCTAACACGTACTATATTCACGTGCTCTTTCATTTTCAGTTTGTCATCCAATTGTATACCCAAGTATCATAAACTGTGACTGACGTTTACGATGTTATTCCTTATTTCCAGTTTTGGTATATCAAACACTCTGCAGTCTGTGACCAATATTATTTCCGTTTTAGCAGTAGCTAGCTTCAAACCATGTTCACCCAGCCATCTATCACACCGGCCGAGGCTATCGTTCGTCAAGATCTTTATCATCTTCGGTATAGTGTGTGACACGACCAAAGCAATATCGTATCTATCTATATCTATCTATATATCCATCTCTCTATTTATCAATATATATATAAAAGTTGCGTTGATGATCATCATCGCCCAGCCCAAACACTTCGACCCAGAAACTTTGAATTTGTACTGCAGTTTCCCCTATCCACTAAGAAGGGTTTTTTAAAATTCGTACATAAAGGGGGTAAAATAGGCCAAAAAGGGGAAAAATGGTAACAAATGAATCTAGAAATATGAAATTTGGTGTGTAGATTCCATCCGAGAAACAAACATGGGCTCAGGATTAATTTTTCGAAATTCGGCCATTTAGGGAGAAAAAAGGCCAAAAAGATAAATCTTTAAACTTTCTGCATCTTCTTACTATATTAAACTATATACAGACTCCACCGAATACGTGGGCATCAGTCAAGAATGAATATATTGCTAATTCTAATGTGTAGGGGAGTAAACCGGCCAAAAAGGGGAAAAATTGTACATTTGGTATCCTCCAAACAAAAAAATCTAGGAATATCGAATATAATATGTGAATTCCACTAGAGATAGAAACATTAGATGAGGAAAACTTTTGGAAATTCGGATGTTAAGGAGGGTAAAAACGGCCAAAAAGGGTAAAAATGGTACCTCTTTGCATCTTCTTAACATATTACTCTATACTAGCAGAATCCAGCACTGGAAATTCGATTGCAAATTCTAGGAAATTTTAGTTTTTCATTAATTTTTTGTCTTTCAATATACAAATATTGAAATATAAAATATAAAATTTATTAAATTGTGAATTTTTAAATAACATTTATTAAATTTCGTTACAAATTATGATGAAAACACATAAGAAATATAAATGGGATTGTTAATAAATAATTTTATAAATCCTAAAAGTATGCTAATCAAATTTTGGCAATTCAAAATTCAACACAGGGCGTTTAAAATAAACTCGATTTTGAAACCATCAATAATAAATGCACAGGCGATGAATTGTGAATTGGCTTAAATTGATTAGCATACCTTGAGGCTCTTATAAAATTATTTATTATAAATATTTTATTTTATTTAATTTAATATATTTTTAGCACATATTATACATAAATTTGATCATACTGCACTTCTTCTCCAAACTATGCCAGTTTGCGCAGTTTGCTTAAAAACTGGTTGAACGATTTACCTGCACGTATTAATATATAGATATATGAATTTTGGTATACAGACTCCACCGAATACGTGGACATCAGTCAAGGATGAATTTATTAGTAATTCTAACTTCTACGTGTACATATGGTAGCTTTCAAGCAAAATAATATAAAATATAGGTTATGGATTCCCTAGAGATAGAAACATAAAAGTAAAACTTTTGGAAATTCGGATGTTAAGGGGGTAAAAACGGCCCGTAAATGTACATATTACATATTATTTACAAAGTAATTTAGGAATATGAAATTGGATATGTAGATTCCACTATTTTTACTTTTATACTGGTAAAATTTCATTTCAAAATATATTTTATTAAAAAAACAAGTAAGTAAATTATAGTCGGTCTAGTCCGATACCCTATGTCATGCGATTAGAGAATTGGTCTTATACCATGTTCAGACGGCAAGATGAACCACTTGGTTCGCTCTCTGAATCACGATTGCGAACCTTGGTGTTTATAAATATCTTCTTTTTTTTTGGAAATATTTGGCTTGGCTTTTTGTTGTTTGTTTTTTTTATTAAAATATATATATATATATATATATATAATAGGGCTCAATAGGTCAGTTGGGATGCCAATTTTTAGTGAAAATAATTTATTGATATCTTTAAAATCGGTTCTATAGGTCTCAAGATTTCAATGAAAATGTAAAAAACTCTCATTGTTACTGTTGGTATTCAAATTTGTTTTTCTTGCGTGTTAGTTGTAATTGTTGTTACTGTTGTGGTCGTTGTGTTTGTAGCAGTAGCAGATTCCAGCGCTCGAAATTCGAGTGCAATTTCTAGGCAGCTTTATTTTTAAACTTAGTCAATTCACAAACCTACACCTTTATGGTTTATTATTATTGTGAATGAAGATAACAAACTCATTAACAAACACATTAACAAATTTATTAAAACACATGTAACATATGTATAATTTTATGTATGTGCTAGTAGCAACTTTAAGTGCAATTTACTTAAAATAAAGGAAAAAATTTAAAAATCTGTAAGTCTGCAAAACGTCTAAAAAGAAATACGTTTCAAATAAACGGTAGAACAAAACATCGGTCACAAGAAATCGCCTAGCCTATTAATATTATAGACTAATATAAAAAAATGTTCAGAAAACAAGGAAAAATTTATTTAAATTAAAGCTTTTTAATTTGAAAGTACTGCTAATTAAAAACAATATAATTAAAACTTAAGTTTTTTCTGAAGCTTTTAATGGCTCAACGAACTTAACATTTTCGTATACGCGTATCTGGTTTTTAATTTAATTGGATTGAGCCGAATTCTTTTCTAGTTTGCGCATGACACAGCAATGGAAAGCCTCTCTAAAAATAGAAAAATAATGAAATTTTTTACATAGAATTCAATTCTTCATATAAAAAAAACGTCATTGTCTTTATAGAAAGCAATAAATAAGAAATTACAATAAATATTGGTAAAAAAAGGAAAAACAATTTACTATAAATTTAAATCGTATTAGAACTTAAAGGTTAAGTAACTGTATTAAAATGTTAGCCGTACCCAACATTGGTTATAATATTTGTTTTAAAATACAGATGGAGGATTTGAAGGATACGGTACAGCCGAATTTAACGCTCTTGTTTTAACATAGTGTTTTCAATTAAGCTAAAAGCCATCTAAAGCGAATATGACAAAATATTAGAAATACGTCTTAGATGTAAAATTAGTTAATTTGATTTAAAAAACTTTAACATCACTTAAACTCGTACATACTTGTATATGATTTCTTTGGAAGAAATATGAAAAATACTTCTTCAGACCAACTAACTGTTGTTATATCAAGAACCAAGTTTTTCTTCAGACTTATCATAACAAATTTAAAAATTTAAATGATTATATCGAAACAGCAACAAAATTATTTTTTGTGAGGCACCCTAATGTACATACATATGTTTAAGTATTGTATGCATAAAGGATGTTAATGGAAAAATGTAATTTAATTTAAAATTAATAATAAAACAATTTCTTAATTAAAACCTTCATGAATATTATATTGATGACGAAAACACTATTTTCATTTGTTGTATTTTTTTTTAACAAAATCATTCACACAATTGGGAAACTTGAATATTAAATCATGATACTTACACAAATACGAAAAAATATTAATAGTTAATATTGCAGGACAGTGTTGTCTAATGTGAATTAAAAAAAAAAGATATTAGCAAAATTTAATTTAATATATATTTGATTTATTAAATCATAATTTTACTGTAGATATAAGAGTTTTACAAACAATTTTGTTATATAATAATCGATATATGTATAGTTACTCTCGTCACGGACTCACTGATATGTAACGCTGTGTGATTAATATTAAATTTCATACAATTATCCTTCATGTGTCTAAGCATTATTATTTTGCGGCTAGGAATTTGAAGATTTGAATATAGGTCCATATATTCGGTACTTTTTCTTAAAAAAGTACAATTACTTAAAAAGCAAATTTTCTTTAAAAAAGTGCCTTTTCTTTAAAAAGTGCCTTTTCTGAAAAAGTGACTTCGGTCAAAAAGTATCTTTTCTAAAAAAAATACATTTTCTTAAAAAAAATACCCTTTTCTTAAAAAAAAATACCCTTTTCTTAAAAAGAAATATCTTTTCTTAAAAAGTATCTTTTCTAAAGTAAAATTTTCTTAAAAAAGTACCTTTTCTTAAAAAAGTAAATTTTCTTTAAAAAGTGCCTTTCATTTAAGAAGTGCCTTTTCTGAAAAAGTGACTTCTGTTAAAAAATATCGTTTCTTAGAAAAATATATTTTCTTAAAAAGTACCTTTTCCAAAAAAAAAAAAAATATGTTTTCGTAAAAAAGTTCCTTATCTTAAAAAGAGTTACTTTTCTTCAAAATAGTAAATTTTCTTAAAAATGTGCCTTATCCAAAAAAGTACATTTTCTCAAAAAAAATATGTTTTCTTAAAAAGTACCTTTTCTTAAAAAGAGTCTTCTGAAAAAGTGCGATTTCTAAAACAAGTTGATGTCCTCCAAAAAGTTCCTTTTCTTAAAAAAAGTTAATTTTCCTAAAAAAAGCTATTTTTTCAAAATTAACCTTTTCTCAAAAATTTACCTTTTCTTAAAAAGTCAAAGTACAGTTGCTTAAAAATTAAATTTTCTCAGAAAGCGTAGTTTGTTAAAAAGTACCTTATCTGAAAAAGTGTCCTTTCCTAAAAAATACGTTTTCGTAAAAAAGCAACTTTATATCTTAAAAAAAAAAGGAATTTTTTAAATGTGCCTTTTCTAAAAAAATTAAATTTTCTTAAAAAGTACACTTTATAAAAAAAAGTAAATTTTCTTAAAAAAGTACATTTTCTCAAAAAAGTACATTTTCTTAAAAAAGTAAATTTTCTTTAAAAAGTACCTTTTTTTTAAACAACATTGCCGTTTTCTTAAAAAAGTAAATTTTCTTAAAAATTTACATTTTCTTAAAAAAGTACATTGTCTTAAAAAAGTACCTTTCTTCAAAAAGTACATTTTCTCCAAAAAGTACCTTTTTTAACAACATACCGTTTTTTAAAGGTAGCTTTTCGTAAAAAGTATTTTTTTTTTAAAACTAAATTTTCTTAAAAAAGTAAATTTTCTTAAAAAGTTCCTTTTCTAAAAAAGTGGCATTTCTTAAAAAAGTGCCCTTTCTCAAAGAAAGTACCTTTTCTTAGAAAGTATATTTTCTTTAAAAAATAAATTTTCTGAAAAAGCACCTTCTCTTAAAAAAGTTTCTATCGTAAAGAGGTACATTTTCTTACAAAGTACATTTTATTAAAAATATAAATTTTCTTAAAAAGTGCCTTTATTTAAAAAGTTTGTTCCTTAAAAAGTTATATTGCTTAAAAAAAAGTTAATTTATTATAAAATGCACTTTCGTTATAAATACATTTATATAAATTTTTTAATGGACGACTTAGGCCCGTTACAACTAATTAAAAATATCTTTCTTAAATAAAAGTGAGTACGAAAATTATAGTCGGTCTAGACCGAAAGTAGATAGAGAAAGGATAGTAGGTCCAACTATTTGGGTATGGAAAATAAGCATAAACCAAATTTCAGTGGCATTGCTAAGAATTTGCTGCCTGCCGCTACAAAAAAGTTTATATCGGATGCTATTTTTATGTGTGGACTAGGTCAAATGGACCGATCATATTTGGTCACTTCTTTTTTTCAGAAACATACAAACCAAATATTAGAAAAATCAATCAATGCAATTTTTTTTTTTTTTTTGATAGATTTAAATGAAGATTGGGAAACAGCTTTTTATGGGGATTAGATTGGATTTAATTTTGCACTAATGATTACTGGGTATAATGAACATACATGAACCAATTTTGACCAAGATCTATATGATAATATGGATCTTGGAGCAATTTAAGTCGATCTCATAGGGGTGATTTGTATAGGGACATGTACCGATTTTCACCAATTTTAAAAGCGATCGTCCTATGGCGAACATAAGCTTTTATATCAAAATATATTTATATTTGTGACCTGTTTGATGTCAAGGTTTTACCATGGACACACAGACGGACGGACGGATGGACAGACAGACGGACGGATCGACGCAGAATTTTATCGGTATAATAAAAGGTGGGTCTAGTCAACTATTATTACAAACATCAGCACAAAAAATGTTTAGTTTTGTGGAAAAACTCAAATTTGTTTTGATCTGTTGTTTAATCTATTTTTTTTTCGAAGCAATGTACACATTCAATTTTGCAAGTAACTGTTTATTTATACATTTCTTTCATATGTCATCGACACAATTATTTTTGAAAAATTTATGAAAAAAAGACAACATATTTACATTTATAAGTGATTTGACATGAGAGTCAATTAGTTTATATGTTTATAGAAAAAATTTTATTTTTACATTTTGTCTATTAAATCGAATTCAATTGAGCTTTCAGAGTCAAGTGGTTGGTTGTTTTGAGATGCTAAAACAGTCAAATATTAATTGAATTTACCCTCAATGTTTTTTTTTATATATGCCCTACATAAAGTAATTTACAACTGTAAGTAAAACATTGAAAATTGAAATATTTGTACACATATTTGTGAAATGTCAATTCGAAGACGTTAAGCAAATAAATGATTGACAAGAAAATTTGTCTTCTGTTTCAAAGCTTTTCATTTTCAATAGACCTATTCACCTATTCCACAACGAAAGACGGTTTAGAATTATTAATATTGCTAAAAAAAAAAAAAAAAAAAAATATGGCAAAACCTAAGAAAGTGGTCATTGGATATCTAAATCTTGGCCAGATTCGTTTTCAGCTTGCCAGATCTATAAAGATTTGAGGAAGAATGAAAAAAAAGTAATTCTTTTAAAAAATGTCGTTAATTTACTTAGAAGTTGGCTATAATAACAAACGTTATTTGTTATCAGGTGGAGAGTACTGGAGAACTATCTGCCACTAAAATCTAATTTCACCAAAATCGGAGTTTGTGTGTTTTGTATATAGGTTCATTGTATCCATTTATTAAAAAAAAAATAATTTAATTTTATTTTTTATTATTTTTTATACAAAAAAAATTTTTATCTTCGATCTTTATCATTTTAATGATTGAGTTTGAAATTATTCAGGCTCAAGATCAAATGTTTTTACTTTAAATAAAGAAAAAAAAAAAAAAATTGTTTTTCTTGTTCTTTCAAGACAAAAACAAACATGTATATTGTAGTATGCATTGTGTACTCGTATACAAACATATTTGTTTCAAAGTTGTTCTATATTTTAATTTGTTATATTGGAAGAGGCTTAAATATAAATACACTAAAACCTCGATTTGCGTCGTTTCGATTTGCGTCGTTTTCGAAGTTGCGTCGTTCTTGAATTTTCGTGATTTCAGAATTTTCGTTATTTGCGTCGTAAAATTTTTTATTTGCGTTGCTGAAATTTTATATAAAGGGGATTCCCCATTTAATTCTGTGGTTCAATCTTTATGTACAAGCTTATAATTCACAGTATGTTTTTTCATAATTTGCAATATTACATAAAAGTACATAGTCTTCTATCTCAAGAGTAGGTGAGTAGGTAGCGTGCTCGCCTATCATGCAGGGGTCGTGGGTTCGATTCCCACCAGAGGCTTTGGTCTGTCGCTATTTTCCTGAGATCAACACAATGCACTGCATCTGTAGGGGGCATCCCCTGAGTGTTGATTAATTAAAAAAAAAAAAAAATAAAAAATTAAAGGTGTTAATTAACTAAATTAAAAGTGTTGTTTAAAAAATAAATTAGAGGCCATACAAGATGAGTCAAAATCGCAAACAAATTAGTTTGAAACTGAAATTAGAAGTGTTAAAACGTTTTAAATCTGGGGAAAAGGCTGTTGCAATTTCCAGAAATCTTAGTTTAGCTCCTAGAACAGTGAAGGACAATTTGTAATAGAGATGCTGAGCAAATAAGAGAGTCTACTAAAGCCACTACATCATTGCAATCAAAACAAACCAGTACCAAAGTTAGAAGTTCCAATATGGTAAAAATGGAGTCCCTCCTTAGTATTTGGATAGAGAGCCAAAAGCAGCGCCGGTTGCCACTGACCAAAATGGTGATTCAAAACAAAGCGTTAAGTATTTTTAACGATATTCAAAAGGATTCGCCATTATCTAGCGGAAAAAAAATTAGAAAAATTCGAAGCCAGTCAAGGTTGGTTCGAACGTTTCAAAAGTAGAGCAAAACTGCATAATGTTGCTTTGAAAGGAGAATATGCCAGTGCAGATATTGCAGCTGCAAAAAATTTAAAATAGAAATAAAAGCGATTATTGAAGAAGGTGGTTATTCTTCGAAGCAAGTACTAAATGTCGACGAAACTGGCCTTTATTGGAAACGGCTACCAGGGAGGAGAACGTTCATTTTCAAAACTGAAAAATCTTGCCCTGGATATAAAGTAAGTAAAGATCGGCTTACACTTCTTCTAGGAGGAAATGAAGAAGGCGACTTCAAATTTAAGCCTTTTCTGATTCACCACTCTAAAAATCGAAGGGCTTTTAAACATGTGGATAAAAGTGCTCTTCCGCTTTATTGGCATTCAAATAAAAAAGCGTGGATGACTGCAGCTCTATTTAAAGATTGGGCAGAAAATTGCGCTGTCCCCGAGTTGAAAACTTATTGTCGTACTCAAAATATTGATTTTAAAATGTTGATATTGGTAGACAATGCTCCATCACACCCAATCTATCTAGACTATATTTCAGAAAATGTGAAATTTGTTTTTTCGTCACCAAACACGACATCCATCATACCCCCGATACATCAAGGTGTCATATCAAATTTTAAATGTTATTATCTACGACGAACGTTTGGCCAGCTTATTGCATCAACTGATGGGGATGATATGTCCTCCACGAAACAGTTTTGGAAAAATCATATCTTGATGGCTATCGAAAATATAAACCATTCATGGATGGAAGTAAAAAAAAACATTCATGAACGGAGTTTGGCGTCCACTATGGCCAGAAACCGTATTTAAAGATTTAGAAGTTGATATTGTACCAACCCGTTCGTAGAGAACTTGCTGAATAAGCTAGAGAAGCAAGCTTTGAAGGCATGGGGGAAGATGATATAAATGAGATATTGATATCACACGATGAAGAGCTTAATAATGAAGATTTGATTTCTATAAATGTTGAATGTTCTTTGATATACCTGATGTGGTTCCAGAAGAAAAACAGTTAACGGCTGGCTGTATTTCGAAAGCGATGCAACTTATTTCACAGGCAATGGAAATTTTTGTAGATAATGACCCTGACGAAAATCGAAGTTTAAAAGTGACAAGGTCTATAGATAACGCTATCAATTGCTACAAAGAAATTTATCAGGAAAAAAAAGCCGCAAAAGTGCTACAAACTTTGGACAACTTTTTAAATAGGTCAGCACGAGAACCAAATCAGTCTACAGAAATAGTAATCGATTTAGAATCGTCAAGTTTATCGAATTATAATTAAAAAAATAATAACTTATAAATTTTAATTCCTATGCAATGTAAAGGATTTTTTACTTTTTTTTTATTTAATGAATTTTTCTGTTATTTTACTGAATTAATATTTAATGAATTAATAAAATACATATTTATTTAATGAATTTATGTATGTATTATATTTTATTTATGTTGGTTTATGTATTATGTACATATGACTGAAATAAAAATAGTTTTTGTTGCAAGGAAATGTTTTATTTTAGTACTAATTAACAAAATATTTATGTAAAGGAAAATTAATTTCGATTTGCGTCGTTTCGATTTGCGTCGTCTTTTTTGGGTCCCTATTACCGACGCAGATCGAGGGGTTAGTGTATAACATTTGCTTGAATTCTCATTTGGTTGTTTTCAGCAAATATATATGAATTTAACTTTTTACCAAACAAACTACTGCTTTTGGTTACTGATGAGGGTTGATGACTCTTCTCGAAACAAATGTGACAATGTTTTTGCTTTATTTAAAGTAAAAACAGTTGATCTTGAGCCTGAATAATTTCAAACTCAATAATTAAATTTTATTTTAAATATTTTATTTATTATGTGATATTACGGCTTAAGTTGTCTTTATGATCTCAACCCCGATTTTGTTTAAAAAAAATTTTTTTATCGGTTGGTTTTGGTTTTTGGGATATGGGCGTTTGATTTTGATATATAGTCATGTGAAAAATAATAGGGACACACTGGGCTTTTTCATTATAGTACAAATAAAAAGAATATTTTCATTAAGTTTGGAGTAGTTTTTTTTATTTTCTAATAGTCTTATATTCCTACAATAAGAACACAAGAGCAAAAGACTCGAAATCAGTACAAAATAAGACAAAAAAAAAATTATTCCAATAACTTAATCCAAATTATGTTGTGAAAAAATAGAGTTTTTAAGAAAAAAATATTAAATTCTTATTTTTTTAAAAATAATTTTAATATTTAAATATTGTTTTTTAAATAATGGTAATGTTATCCGATATCCGTGCTTCGGGTTGTTATTTTGTTGAAACACCCATCGAAGCGGCATGTTTTCCTCAGCATGAGACAACAGAACTTCGTTTAAAATATTGCAATAAGTCACTGCTGTCATTGTGTCCTCAATTCGGTATATCGGAGCGCCACCTTGGTAAGAGAAGCATCCGCACACCATAATTGACCCTCCTCCATGTTTTACAGTTTTAACTGTATACTGTAGTTTGAAAGCTGTGTTCGCTGGTTTGCGCACATGTTGAGTACCGCAGTCAGGGTTGGATTTGGTCTCATCTGACCACAAGATATTGCGCCATTTCTCCACTGGCCACTTGGCATGCTCGTTAGCAAAAAGTAATCTTCTATTAACATTTCGTTTGGAAAAAAAGGTACTTTTCTGGGTCTCTTTGGCTTTAAATTTTGATTAATTAGCATTTTGCGAATAGTGGAAGTGTCGACGTCCAAAGAAAATTCCTTTTTGATTTGACTAGAAGATGTAAAGGGGTTCCTTTTCACAAATCTCACTATATTTCTTTCAAGAGTTGGAAATATTTTTGATTTTCATCCACGCGTTTCTTTCTGTATCTTATACTTTAATACATTCTCTACCATTCGCTTAGAGCAATTCAACGTTTCGGCTATTTTCCGGTATGAAAATCCCTGATTGTGGAAGTTTATTTGTTTACGAAGCTCGGCGCCGCAATGTTGTTCTCTGCCCATATTAAATAATTAAATTATATTATATGGTTACTTTTTCAATTAATATTTATATACCATTTCATATACAATACCTTTATCGCCTGCAAATATTTAAAAACCCCTATACTTCAAATATACATTCACTTAATATTCGCGTCCCTATTATGTAGCACACTCGAAAATGACCTCACTACACAAAATGATCTACAACTGTGAAACTGTACAAAATATTTTTGCTCTGATAACCACATCGACATCCCAGCAGACAATTTATATTATCTGTTTGATAAATATTTGAAAATTAAAACAGAATTGGGATTTAAACTATTTTGATATGTTTCACATGACTGTATATACATTTATAATTTATGGTCGGATCAAAATATATATCATCAAAAAGTTTATTGAACTGACCAACCCCTAGAGGATCAATTAGGATTTTCCTTTTTTAAATATGCAGATATTAATTATGATGTATCTTCGCAATTAATGATCGAATCTTTTGATTATATATATACTTATATAGTTGAACAGCTTATCAAAGTAGTTTTTAATTAAACGATTTTCAAATGTTAGATATTGATTTTATATATTTACGCAATTTATGATTTATGAAAATTAAAAAGGGAATTGCAAACATTTTTTTTTTGTAAAAATATTTCAATTGTTCAATAAAATATACTTTTATAAAGCACTAGCTGGACCCGGTCCGCCGTGCTGGCCCTGAGAAAACATCATCACAGTGTCGGATAAAAGTAAAGCACGAGCTACCCCGAAAGTTTTAACAGATATCTTTGATATGCTTGACGTATTGTTCATCAGATTATGTTTTTTTGCTCTCTTGGAACACTCTGTTATGGATTTAAACATTTTTTCTCTCGATATAACGTGGTCACCGTACGCCTTTAGTCACATCATTGACGTTTCTACATTAGAAATATTCCTTAAACAAAATTTAAAGGAACTTCTTTGTTCAACAAAATCACACTTGTTAAAATCGTCAAATTAACTTTGTACGTCACTTTTTCCTATTTTTCTCAATGACCTTCTATGTCAAACTTCCAATTCTATCTACTCTTTTGCAGACGACAGTAATATTTGCCGTTCATATTCATTCAATGAAAGGCAAAGCCTCAGGGAGATTAGGGGTATGATGCAGTATTTAAATGCCACACTCAATCAAGACCTTTTAACAATAGGTTCGATTTCAATGCTAGTAAGGCCCAATGTTGTTTGTTGACCCATATACAGGCCATGGAGTCATCATTGTCGTCTATATGGTGTAGATATTGAGGAATCAGACGCTCTTGATAATCTGGCCATGAAAATTCAGTGTGATATCCATTCCAATTGTCAAAAGAAGCTTTCAAGTGCATAGATTTCCTCAATCAGTCCAAGAATTAAACCCATCAACTTCAACCTTACTATTTATACACCTTTATTCGAGAAAAAATTGAATACAACTCCCATATATGGGCAGGGGTTTTAGAGTCTATTTTAAAGCTTCCGGTTCGTGTACAAAGGAAGGCATTGGTGCTTATGCACCAGTAGAGTAACCAACTCTATTGACACATTGGAGCATCTTCGGAGAGTTGGTTGTGTTACACTTAATTAAGGCTAGTTTACACTATCAAACTTTGTAACACGACCTGTTACAACCTGAGTTGTTTTTTTTTTGGTAATATTAAAAAAAAGGTAAATAAAAACAAGTAAGAAAATTATAGTAGGTCTAGACCGGCTATACGATACCCTATACCATGCGCTTAGAGACCCTATCTCTTTGGCCCAACTAACTGGATATAGAAAATAAGCATAAACCAAATTTGAGTGGGATTTTTATTAATTTTTTCAGCTGCAGATATGAAAAAGTTCATATCGGATGCTATATCTATATGGGGACTAGGCCCAAAAATGGACCGATCCTGACCATGTTTGGTAAAGTCTCTCGTATTTTGCAAAAATATATTCAAACAAAATTTGAGAAGAATTAGTGCAATATTTTTTTGTTTTTGATAGATTTAAGTGAAGATCGGGAAGCAGCTCTATATGGGGCCTTTGACTAAGAGTTGTCCAATAGGGATCATTTTTAGACTACTGATTAATGGATGAAATATATACATACAAACCCAATTCGACTAAGATTTGTATGATAATTTGGATCTTATGGCAATATATGTTTATTTCATAGGGGTCATTTGTATGGGGGCTAGGTCTGAACATGGACCGATTCTCACCAATTTCAATAGCGTTCATCCCATGGCCGATGAAAGATCAAATACCAAATTTCATCAAAATATATTCATATTTGCGACCTGCAGTTTGATTACAAGCACAAAGACGGACGGACAGACATCGTTAAATCGAATCAAATAGTGATTCTGATTCGATCGGTATAATTAAAGATGGGTGTAGGTCAAATATTTTTGGTTGTTACAAACAGCAGCACAAAGTCATTATACCCAAACCACATAGTGGTATAGGGTATAACAAAGAAAGTGGAAATGAAATATAAATTTCAAAATAAATTTGTTTCTTATTCTAAACAGCTGTTTTCATACTACTTGAGTGTGATGGTTTAATTGACGTAAGTATGCAGAAATAATGTCGGTAGGACTTCATAGCAGTCCGATGAATTTTATCGGATTATTATGTCGAAAAATCTAGCGACAGAGTGGTATCATGTAAGTGGGCTTTTATAGATATTACAATGGGATAATAAAATAAGGATAAGGGAAATCTCTAGAACCCTTGTATTTCTACGCACCACTCGCTCATCTTGCAGATATCATCCATTTGCAAGTCTATTGGCCAGTGTATCGCACATCTCATTACCGCGTAAATTCGTTTATTAGCCGCCGCACAAGCCGTATGTGGAATAAACTTCCCACTGTGGTCTTTCCTGTCACTTACAATATAGATAAATTTAAATCAAATATCCACAAATACTACTGCCTATGCCCTCCTACCCATAACATATTTTCCTGATATCAGCACAATGCACACTGCACACTGCATCATGAGTGCTTATGTATATAAAAAAAGTATTAAAACCAAAGTTCAGAAAATACACACATCAAACACAAAATGTTCTGTTCTAGAACAACCAGCACATATTTTTAATTTCATTTCAATTATGTGTGTTTCTAAATTTTGTACTTTGCCAAACACAATCATACATGTGTTTCGTTTTAATACTTGATTGTGAACACGAACATGTTTCTATCACGTATTGTTTTATTCGAACACACATAAACCACACAGTTTCGAGTGTAGCTTTATTTTAAGTTCGTGTTCTGGCACGTGTATTGCGGGAAAACATAACATGAATAATAAACAGGTTCGAGTTCAGTGAATAACAACAGTTTAATTTTTGCCACACAGAGAAATTTTTATTTTTTTGTTTTATGAATTATTTTCGTTTTTTTAGTTAGTTTTTTATTTTTTTATTTTTATTATTTTTTTATTTTTATTATTTTTTTATTATTTTTTTTTTATTTTTATTATTTTTTTTATTTTTATTATTATCTTTTTATTTTTATTTTTCATAGCTGCTAATGAATTATTTTAGATTTTTTTAAATAAATTTGGTTGAAACAATTGTCGTCGTTTTTATCGGGGTGTATCGGATTTTTTCGGTCGCGAGTGGATAATGTTTTAATTTGCTGTACGCATTCAGGAACACGAGCTGAAAATAAACTTACACTAGAACTTGTGTATTATTTATGTTTCCTCAAAAATTAACTCGGAAAAATATTAGGAGCTTCTCGATGACGTACTTATCGATTTTTGTGATGATATGGCTGGTACAGATAGAAGTTTTCAGCACGATAATGCTTTTATACACAGTTCCAAGACAACTAAGACCTTGTTACCGTCCCAAAATACAAACGTGTTGGACTGGCCGGCCTGCAACCCTGATATAAATTCAATCAAAAATATATGTACATCATCATTTGGGAAACAATACGAAAACGTTAAAAGCTTAACAAGAGAATAAAATAAACTGAAATGATATAAATAGATTAATGAATTCAATGCCTCAACGACTTCAAGAAATTATGATCAGAAATATATATCGAATATATATATATTTCAAAAAGTGCTATCTGCAATTACAAGATAATTTATATTTGGTTTTAAACTATTCTATAAGATAACTGTTATCTATAATAATGATTTTAATTTTCAACATCAACAGTTGGATTAGTCCTTAATGTATATTGTAGTAAACTGATCTAATGAATGTATTGGTGTTCCTCGCTGTCCTCAAAAATATTGTTAAAGCAGATAACACTTTTTGAATATAAACCTTCGAAATATTTGTTGCATTTTATGTATAAAAAATGTTTAAGTTTGGTCTTATAATTACTTTCTTTGAATATCTTCTATATATTAATACGTGAGGGTAAATTTTTAGTTCCCTTTTTAAGCAATATGCGGGCAGGGAGGAGTGTGAAAATTGGCATAGTTATAGTTCATATGGCTGGGAAGCTGAGAATGATAAAATTTATGTTTAATCTGTCTTAAAAATATATTATCATGATCAATATTGCATATACACTTTCAGAGTAATTCAAAATAAAAATAAATATATTTTTTAAAAATTTTTATATAATAAAAAAGGTACAACCTGGTCTATTCTTACCAACTTATATACTCTCATAATTTAGTTATAGAGGTGGTGTGGTCATTTATCAAATATTCAAACTTTTGCCTGCTTCAAAAGCTGCAAATAGATTCTTTTATATTTTTTAAAACTCAATTAAATATCATCGTGTCTTGTTTTCTCACTCATTTCTAAAGAGTTTGGTATCGATTGTCTTCTCTACAATCCATAAGTATAAACGTAGTTTTTTATTATTCGTTTTTCGTTTTTTTTTTCTCCTTTTGTAAAAAGTCTGTGTTTTTTAAGTTGCTATTGTGTTTGGAGAAGATGCTTGAAAATTCCATTAAATTGCTTGTTAACCTTTTAAACTTTTATCACTAAATTACCAAGACAACAAACAAATTACACACAAAAAAGAATCTCGCTCGTAGTGTCACTCCGCTCTATTTAAATTGCATTGTTGTTGTCTGATCCATATTGTATGGAATCTATTCTTTGTATTCTATGAGTAGATTTCAGTATGTAGTTGTTGGTAATGCTACTTCAACTAATTACTTGCATATTTTCTGCATTTTTTTAAAGTTAATTAAAAGGCCATGTAATGCAATTACTGGTTAATTCTATTGAAAATAAAAGCTGTTAATATTGGTGTAATATATTTTCATTTAGCTTATTCTTTTATGTTCATAAGATGCAATTTGTCTTATAGACAACTAAATAAGGGGGTATAATAAGGGTACATCTTTCAGATGTTAGAAATTAATTCTTTCTATAAAAAACATCATTGTTTTTGTAAAAACAAAATAAATAAATAATCGTAATAATAAATAGTAATAGTCAAGGCGATTTATTGTGACCTATGTAACTTTGTCTGTTTTAAACCGATTTTGGCTAAACATACCTCATTTGAAAGGTATTTCTTTTTAGCTGTCCACCATGTTTACAGATTTGCACCGTCTAGAAAAAAATTTTTTTTTGAGTAAAATTCATTTAAAGTTGCTACATACATAAAATTATACAAGGCTGTGTGTGTGTTTATTAAAGTTGATAATGTGTTTGCAAAAACAGTATATGAAAAGCACTGTTTTGAATTGAAAAATAATTTTGGACATAAACCAATAACGCAATCGAATTTTATTATAATAATTGCATATCACAAGCCCTGTATTGAATTGTGAATTGGCTAAAATTAGCATTCCTTCAGTTGACATACAAGGTGGTTCAAATTCCTTTAGGCTCTTATTTCTGTGTGTTCAACAAATATTTTTAATGAAAGAAATTTAATGAATTCAATTGATTAAAAAATATTGAAAGAAATAAAATTTTCTAGAATTTGCACTCGAATTTCGAGGGCTGGGCTCTGCTAGTTGTAATCAATACTGGTATAAAAAAGAAAAACAATTAACTTTAAATTTAAAAGACATTTGAATTTACCGCGGCTGTAGGAAATATCGCGAATGAAAAGTCGCCAAAAATAAAAATGAAAAAGGGCAAAAAAAAAATAAAAAAAAAATTCCATACAAAATTCCCTCAAATAACAAATCAGAAATGACCCAACTTTTTTTTTTTTTGGTATTTTTCAAATTTTGTTTGGCCCATTTTTCGGCCATTTTGCGTTTCTTTAATTTTAGTGCATTGCAGTCGAAATCCGTAAAAAATACTTCAAACAAATTTTGATTCATTTTTGATTCTCACATATAAATATTGCGTAGAAATATATTTTTTAATGTATCTATATATTAATACGTGAATGAAATTTTTTTATCTCTTTTTAAGCAAAATGAGGGCACGGAGGAGTGTGAAATTTGGCATAGTTATAGTTCATATGGAGGAGAAGCGGAGAACGATAAAATTTATGTATAATATATGTTAAAAATATATTAAATTAAAATAAAATAAAATATTTATAATAATTCGTTACACCCTGTTAATGTGAATGATTTAAATTGTATATCACATGCCCTGTGTTGAATTGTGAATTGCTAAAATTGATTAGCATACCTTTGGGCTCATTTAAGTATTCATTAATATTTTATATACATATGAATACAGTTTAAAAAACATTGAAAGAAAAAATTAAACGGAAAAATAATACTTCCTAGAAATTGCACTCGAATTTCGAGTGCTGGGCTATACTAGTTCATACAAATACTTATTATACCGTTATAAAAATAATTGAAGCGTGTCTTGTACAACTTCAAGGCAATATGGGTAGTGAAAATGGTCCATCCTTTTGCCAAACTGGTTGCTTTCATTAAACCGCTTGATGTACCTTCCGCTGCAGGCGAAAAATTTTAACAAAATCTCGCCAAACTGGTTGCTTGCCTTTTTAAAACGCTGGGTGTATCGCGCGATTTTTTGTTAATGCGATTCATATTAGCCGATAAAATGTGTGGGAAGTCAAAAAATATAAAGATCATCAACCAACGCGTATGTTGTATGTTATGTTTATTGAAGTTGTAGTAATTAATGAAAAAAAGTTACAAGTTAACAACAATCTGCATTTATTCATTTATAAATTTTTTTTACAGAAATTTGTCTTGAATATTCTAAAAATTAATACGTGAAGGTAAATTTTTAGTTCCCTTTTTAAGCAATTTGCGGGCACGGAGGAGTGTGAAAATTGGCTTAGTTGTAGTTCATATGGAGGAGAAGCTGCG
The DNA here is from genome assembly GCA_963682025.1 of Cordilura impudica. NCBI lineage: Eukaryota > Metazoa > Arthropoda > Insecta > Diptera > Scathophagidae > Cordilura > Cordilura impudica. The sequence continues at coordinate 54,030,541 of OY821521.1, forward strand.
AATGATAAAATTTATGTTTAATCTGTCTTAAAAATATACCAAATTAAATAAAATAAAATAATAATAATTCGTTACACCCTGTTAATGCGAATGAATTAAATTATATATCAAACGCTCTGTGTTGAATTGTGAATTGCTTAAATTGATTAAATTACCTTAAGGGTCATTTAAATATTCATAAATTTTTTTATATATCTTATATATTAATCTTATATATTAAAAGAATTTATGAATAAACTTTGCATTCAAGACTTTTTTTCAATATTTTTCTTCTCTCAAACCACTATAACTAGAGTTCTAATTAACGTAGGCTGTTGACACTCAGTGGATCAAGCTCCTTCTTTTGAGCTATTAACTGCTTAAATTCGTTGGGTTTGAGGAAAGTTATGCGTGGAGAATCAACTTTACTTTTACTGTACGTTAACTTATCTTGGCATATTTTGGCATTATTGTACGTTAACTTCTCTTGGCAAATTCGTTAGGTTTGAGGAAAGTTATGCGTGGACAATCAACTTTACTTTTACTGTACGTTAACTTCTCTTGGCATATTTTTGCATTACTGTACGTTAACTTCTCTTGGCAAATTTTGGTATTATATTATAAAAATTAATATAATATAATATAATGCTGCGGAGCAGCAGGGGTCCTCTAGTATAGATTAAAAAAACTTTGGAAGATAAAAATTGAATGAAAAGATAATATATCCTAGAATTTGCACTCGAATTTCGAGTGCTGGGCTATACTATTAAACATTTAGCCGTCAATCAAACGCTTTAACATTAAAATTTTCATAAATCAGAAAGTGTATTTATTTGTGGAATGAATAAATAAATAAATTTCTGATGCAGAAACGTTAAGAATGTTGATGGTAGCATTCAGTATTTTTCAAAGAGACATTTCAAAAGAATTAGTCAAAATTGTTTCAAAACATATTTTGGTTCTCTAACGCGTCAAATCTCAATTAGTTTCTGACTACCAGAAAAAAATGGAACGTAAAAAGGTCTGATTTAGCACCGTGTCAATTCTGGCTATTCAATAACCTCGAAAGACTACTCCGAGATATCACTTTGAATGGATTGAATAGATAAAAGTCAAATCGCTTTGTAGTCCATTCCGAAAATGGACTTTAACATCTGTTTCGAGGATTAGAAGACACGTGGGCATAAATGTATGTGAGGAATAAATATTGATTTTTCATTTTATAACTAAAGTCACCGTATCTTTTGAACACAGCAGTATTTGGTTATGGTTGGATTAAATTGCATTGACTATAAAAATTCACAAATTAGTTTCGGTATGAAAACTATCGAGAGAATTGTTATCAAAATTAATGCAACCAACTTATAAATTTTTTTTGTCGCTTCGAAAAAAAAAAAACATCTTCTTGATGTGAATAGCCTTAATAAATTTATAAACATAAATTATGCATTTCTTTGATATTGCTAATGCCATTTGAATATGTTAAATGATTAAAAGGTTATCGTTTGTGTGGAAATTGCTAGACTTTTAGAAAATAAATTTTTATAATACTTTTCTAAGAAGTAATTAGTAACAAGTAAAAGTATTTTGTTGATAATAAAATCGATCAGACTTTTTTCTTATATTGATGTTTGCTAAGCTCACACACAGTACTTTTTAAAATGTTTTCTGTGTTAAGAAGTAGTTATTTAAAAGAAAACGATTTTTTCTTTGCAATAAAATAAAAGTTAGTTATTTTAAAGAACTGTTCTAATGAAATATTTTTTTTTTTTTTTTGGCAAAGAATTTAAATTTTTATAGAAATATTTTATTTATGGCTGTGTGTTTTTTAATTTTTTCTATTGTGATGTTTACATACTCTAAAGTCCACGTATAGTCGTGTTTCATTTTGTCTCGACTTTATCGTGCCTTCAACAGGCAACTGAGCAATGCAATGCCTGGCTCATAAGGATTTAAAGAACTTATGATTAATTGCTTTTTGCAATAAATTAATGGCATCTGTTGCTAACGAATAGTGTAGATAATATTATATTCAACTAAATAATTTTTTACCATAAATGACATAAGAATGAAAATTTTGTAGAATTAATTAAAAAAAAACAAGTAATAGCGTTAAATTCCATATTACCTTCCATACCTTCAATTTTGTATTTACAGCGATGGTTTTTCCTTTTCGAAATGTTAATAAATTTGAGGTTTACAGTGCAATGGGGCGGATTAAACCAAATTGCATTGGTCCAAATAGTTTGTCCTTTAAATTTTTAAAATTAGCGCATTTTATTATATTATTTATATTATAACAACATCTTTATACCCAAGTACTGTAGAATCTCACAAATTAGAGCTCTCACAAATTAGAACCGTCCAAAAATTAGAACCGGCCATTCCATGTATTGTACGCTCTGAAATTAGAATTAGAACCTTTGGTTCTAATTTCTGGAAGTTTTGTTTTTTTTTTTTTGTTTTGTATTTTCACTACATATTATTTTTTTGCTCATTGAAGTAAAAATAAAACGGGGAATCCCCGAGTTATTCGTGATGAGTACAATTCGGTCATATGCATGTGAAATTTGATATGCTTGTACAAATTTGGGTTAGTTAATGACTGAAGGTCAAAGTGAAAGTTGTTCATACGTGTGAAAGTTTAAAAAAAATGTCAAATAAACGTAAAAAAACACCTTATCTTTGGATACTAAGGTTAAAATATTAAAAAAGCTTAATGAAGGCGTAAGTGGAAATTGTTTAGCTCAAGATTTTAATGTTGCAAAATCTGCCATAAGCTACATAAAATCAAAAAAAAAAAAAAAAACAAGAAATAATGGATGCAGTGGCCTGCACCTATCACGAAGCAAAAAAAATCTTTACACAACGCAGAATATGAGGAAATGGAAAAGTGTCTTTATAAGTGGTTTTTAAATCAACGTGAAAAGAGGAACACATATACAGGGCCCTTATTAAAAGCAAAAGCTAAGTCAATTTTTAGTGAAGTGTACCCCGATAAAGGTGAAAACGCATTTACTGCAAGTGATGGATGGTTTTCCAAATTTAAAACCCGTCATGGAATACGGTTTTTAAAAATTGGTGGTGAAATACTTTCGAGTGATGTTGGTGAGGTCACTCCATTTCTACACAGATATCGTGCAAAAGTCGCGGAAATGGGTTTATTGGAAACACAAATCTATAATGCTGATGAAAGCGGATTATTTTTCCGTTTCCTTCCCGATAAAACATTTGTCGCTGATTGTGAAAAAAGTGCCCAAGGATTTAAAATTAAAATTTTCAATTTTGCTAGGCGCAAATTCTGATGGTTCACACAAATTAAAACCATTGGTTATTGGAAAAGCTAAAAAGCCAAGATGTTTCAGAGGATTTGATAACCCACTTCATTATGACTTTTCGAAAAATGCTTGGACGACTTCCCGTATTTTTCATCATTGGTTTCACAAGATATTTATCAAAGGAGTATGTTAAACCAATGCATATTTTAAGTTCCTTACATATTTTAAAATTTTTGTTTTTTTTTTACAGGTCATCCGATTTTCTGAAGACAATAATTTGCCCCCAAAAGCTCTTCTGCTAGTAGATAACTGCTCCGCTCATGCACCAATTGATAAACTTCAAAGCGAGGATGGTAACATAATTGCATATTTTTTGCCGCCAAATGTTACAGCAGCTGTGCAGCCAATGGATCAAACTCCTATCAAACTGACAAAACTTATTTATAGAAAGAAGTTGCTATCTCAATTAATTGGTGATGGTGGTGATATTGATAAGCTTTTGAAACGGTATTCAATACGAGATGCAATAATATTATGAAAGCAAGCATGGGATGAGATAACACAGGCAGTTCTAAAAAATTCTTGGTCCAAATTATTAAATTGGGACTCAGGCTATTACGACAGAGATGATGATTTGCCACTAGCACAATTGGTTCAACAAAATGAGGATTGCAATGAAGTTCTTCAACTAAATCTTAATCTTTTGAATGAAATTATGCCAAATAATTCCGTAACTGTAAATGAAATCGAGGAATGGAATGAAGACGTGTTTACTGGCGGATCTAATGCAGAGAATAGCGATGAGGAGGCTTCAGGCGTCAGCTATTCGTCATTCAAAAGTCCTTGAAGGCATCAAGAATGTTATAAAATGGTGCAAAACCAGTGACATATTTTCCAGTAAACACATGTCCAACCTGTTGGACCTCCGTAACGATATCGTTGTATCCAGTTTAAATAAATCAAAAAAACAAACAAGTATTACTGATTTTATGTTAAAAAACATGTTATGTTATAAAAAAAATTTTTTAAGTTTTTCTATGAATTTAATATGTCCAATTAATTAAATATTATTAAATAAAAATTGTTTTGTGTTAAAATAAAGGTTACATGACTAGTTTTATTATAATTTTATGTAAAAAAAAAATGTCCAGAAATTATAACTTTTCAGAAATTAGAACTGCCCGATGTACAAAGTGGTTCTAATTTCTGAGATTCTACTGTAGTTGGAAAATGGCAAGAGTTGTACCAGAAATATATCCTGGTACAAGTGCTACTAATTTTGAAAAGTTAAAGAAAGGATGGTTTATCGGAACATGTTTTTGATTTTTTTTTTAAGGTTGTAGTTTCGATGACTTTGTTAGTGGAAGGTTGCTCACGCTATTTTATAAAACATATAAATTTGGTTTTCCAGCTTACCTAGCATCGAGATTCACTTTTTCAAGCTCATCACGAACTTGTGCTCTTATTTGTCGCCGATTCAATACATCTATAATGCAAAGATCTTTTATAATACAAGTTATTCGCTTGTGGAACAGCATAATTCCATATAGCTATTGAAATTTTTCTTTATCTGTCCATTGTTTCGTAAAATTGATTGTAGATCTTATGTAAACAATTATAAAGTAGACGTTGTTGATGCCCCATTTTGTATATAAAATTTTAAAATGTTTAGTATTCGTGTTTTAGAGATGCAATTTAAAAATACTATTAAGTTATTTAATCAGTTATTTACGATATAATATTTATTAAGTTTAATGTGTTAATATTAACTCTAATCTGTTTGGGCCTAACAAAGGATTTTTGATTCATTGCAAATAAATGAAATGAAATGAAAATTCGTCTACATCGATCCCCCTTTTACACGGTACTCGTTTTACATGTTTTCGTTCTTACACGAGATTTTGTTTGAAGTTAAAAAAATAATAATAAAGATAAAGATGAACGAAATATGTACATAAGAGCGCATTTTAAACTTACACGCACTTAATTATGTCTACTTGATTTAATTTTATTCATCTGGTAACACTTGTGTAGTAGTTATGTATGTATGAATATGTAAAGGGTTTTTCAATAAGAGCGCTTCAAAAGTTTTTTTAAATAAAACAAAAACGGTTTTGGATATCAATGAAATTCTTTGATATCCATTATGCCATTATGTATGGAAATCGATCTCTTTTGCATGGCCACCACGGGCACGCTTGCAGAAGTCCAGACGCTGAACCCAATTTTCGACGGTTTTCAAGCATAAATTGGCCGATACTGCTGCAATTTCACGTTCGATATTCGTACGAAGTTCATCAATCGTCGCTGGCTTGTTGGCATAGACCATAGACTTGACGTAGCCCCACAGGAAAGAGTCAAACGGCATCAAATCGCACGACTGAGGCGGCCAATCGACTGGACCATTTCGTGAGATAACACGTTCTCCAAACTTGGTTTCCAATAAATTGATTGTGACATTCGCTGTGTGGCTTGTGGCGCCGTCCTGTTGGAACCACATGTTCTCCGAGTCCATATCATCCAATTTGGGCCAAAAATATTCGGTTATCATTGAACGGTAGCGATTCCCATTCACAGTAACGTGCCGGTCTTGATCATCACGGAAGAAGTACGGCCCAATGACGTCGCCGGCCCATAAACCGCACCAAACCGTAATTTTTTCGGGATGCAATGATGACTCATGGAGTACGTGTGGATTGCTGTCTGACCAATAACGCATATTTTGTTTATTGACGAAGCCATTCAGCCAGAAATGAGCCTCATCGCTGAAGATGATTTATCGATGAAAATCCGAATCATTTTCAAGTTGTTGCTCAGCCCAATTCACGAACATACGACGCGGCTTCAGTTCTTGCGTCAATTTGATCTTGTAAGGATGTAGGCCAAGATCTTTTCGCAAAATTCGCCACAACGACGTCACAGAGATGCCCAACGCTTGAGAACGACGTGTGAGAGACACATTTGGGCTTTCTTCAACTGAAGCCTCAGCGGCAGCAATATTCTCGACACTACGGGCACTTCTTAGTCTCACTGGGACGGGAACATTTTGTACTGGCAAACCTTACTGAAGAGAAATGTCAAAAGAGCGGCAAGAAATGTCTCTGTCTTTCTACTTTTGTAGCGTCCCTATTGAAAAACCCTTTACATGCATATCAACATTACATATGTGTATAATAGGGCGGGTCGATTGAAAAATCGGCCAAGTGACAAGGAAAATCGTATTCTAGGGATCAAAATAAGAAATTTTGCTCGAGGAACCATACCTCTAAAACGAATTCTGATGTCCCGACTTTTGACCTGTCTGTCTGTCTATCTCACTTTGACCCATTTATAGTGCCCCAATCGAGTCCAAATGTATGATCGACCCCCACTAACTTTGGAGGGCCGACCCACCCATGTCAGTGGCATACCCCCTGGAACCCCCTGGGGGTTCCCCATACAAACATTTCAAAAATTCACCATTTTTTGTTTAGAGTTGGGCTGACTATGTTTGATTTAATATTAAAATTAACACTCATACGTTTACGTATCTTCTACTCTGCTAATAAATAATAATTATACGCCGTGACTGTGTTATGCTATTCAAAAAGATCGATCAGATGAGGGTAAATAACTTTTAGATCACTCCGTGACTATGCGTGACTCTGCGTGACTACCCCAAAATAAATCTGTAGTCACAACAAGACTATGTGCCAAGTTTCAGATCAATTGCATGAGGGGGAATGGGGTTGCCCCATGGCGGACAGACAGACAGGTCAAAAGTCGGGACATAAGAATTCGTTTTAGAATATGAATATCAGAATTCCCTAGAATATGATTTTCCTTGTCACTTGAGCGATTTTTTTGCGAGTATGAGTACAACTTCACATGTAAGAAATACTTCAATGGAAACTATGGAAAAAGCTTTAATAATATGGCTAGAAGACCTTAACCAAAAACGAATTCCAGTTGATTCAAATACCATAACAATGAAAGCATTAAAAATTTTTTGAAACAATTACTAATGAGTTACCTTCCACATCTGTGAATAAGGTAACTTTTACCGCAAGTCATGGGTGATTCGAAAGATTTAAGCAGAGGCGTGCTTTGCATAACTTATAATTAAAAGGTGAACAAGCGTCTGCTGATTCCAATGCAGCAAAGCAGAATCCCCAAAAATTTGCTGAAAAATCTTTTACTCCCGATCAAGTTTTTAATGCTGATGAGTCTGCTCTATTTTGGAAGAAAATGCCCGGGAGGACCTTTTGAGCAAAGCACAATAAATCAGCTAGTGGTCATAAAGACGCAAATGATCGAATAACCATTCTATTTTGCACCAACGCGTCAGGCGATTATATAATGAAGCCATTGCTTCATATATAATGAAGCTAAGAAACCACGCTCATTTAAAGGAGTCAGCTTAAACCATCTTCCCGTTTATTGGAATGCCAATAAAAAGGCTTGGGTTACCGCAACATTATTTAATGATTGGTTTTATAATAATTTTGTATCAGATGCAAAAAAGGATTCAGCCTTTTAAGGTCCTCCTTTTGTTGGATAATGCTCCAGGCCACCCTCAAGACTTGTATCATGAACATGTTGAGATTGTATTTCTACCAAAAAACACCAATTCTTTATTGCAACCACAAGACCAAGGGATAATTTCAACTTCCAAGACACTGTATATTAAGCGTTCATTTAGGTATATCTTAGATCATTTAGATAAGGATACATATCTTCAAATTATTGGTGCTTGGAAAAGATTTACAATTTTAGACTGTCTTAAGTTTGTAGGAGTGTCATATTCTGAATTAAAAAAATCTACACTCCGTGGGTATTGGAAAGCAGTATGGCCTGATGTAGTTGATGCGGAAAACTCTAGAGAAGTTTTTGAAAATGAATATTCTCAGATAATTATTTTGGCTTATACATTAGGAGGAGAAGGTTTCGAAGACTTGGCTGAGGCAAGTTACTTCCAGTAAGCAACAAATACGTGTTTCGACATAATTGTGACTTCTGGAAGTCGACTTCTTATACGTGTTTACACGACAAAAACTTCTGGAAGTCACTTCTGGAAGTAACTTCCTCAAGAAAACTTAATAATATACACACGGCTTAAGAAGTCATAATGCATCACACCATGACAATCGAAGAAATGACCTTGATTCTTGAACGATTTTGGTGTGATCTTTTCGGTCTTGCTTTACATTTTGCACGATATTCGCTTGATTGCTTGGTTGTTTTCGGGTCGTAGGCATAAATCCAAGTCTCTTCAGCCGTAATCATGTGTTTCATTTCGTCTGGTATCCAGAAAGAATTGTTTCAGATATATTAGTGCGCCGCTTTTTTAATAATATAAATTTTTTTTCATATCCTTTAAAGGGTTAATTTCTATTAATAATATTGGAACCAAAAGCATGTAAAAGAACTACATACATATATGTAAGTATGTAAGTATGCAAGAAGCTGAGTAATGTGTGCTTAACAACTTGTCATGTTTTTTTTTTTCTTATTTTCCAAAAACCGTCCCGGATGTCTAATATTGTCAACTACCATATTTATTACGTAAATACTCGATGTAAATGTACTGCTCAGCTATATTATTTAATAGCTGAGTATGGGTTTCTGTCTTTGTGTTAGATAAAACACAACGAATGAACAAATTATGCCAAATATGTTGATGACACTTGTTTTATTTCCAAAAAAAAAAAAAAAAGAAAATAAAATTCCATAAAACACCTGGGCCAAAAACACACCAACATATGTACATGTATGAATTGATACACATACAGACAATGGCTGCTTTACTATATTGCGATATTTAAAAACGAACGTAAAATATACTAGAAACCTAGACTAAAATGAAATAATTTTTGCACAACTTACGTATTCGTGCTCTTCTAAAAAGTCATCTACAGACTAAATAAATATGCTATAATAATTGTTAGAAAATTTCTGCAGAGTACAAGGAAACGATAAAAGAGAGTATATAGTTTAGAATGTAAAAGAGAGAGGACATTTAAGCTTTAACAACCCCTATTTCACTCAATAACACTTGATGACAAAAAATGGGCTATGTGAAAAAAAAACAAATAAAAAAAATTTTTTTTAATGTAAATCTTCTTTGGAGATATTCAGATTCTATGATACAGTATAACACGTTTAATTACCCCACGCTTAATTACCTTTAACGATTATTTACCTCGAATTCGAAATCCCCGTTTGTTGCCCACTTTTTCTAACAAAACCTCACCGTTAATTAATTTTCGCTTAATTACCCAATTCGGGTAATTACCTCAAATATTTTATCCAGAAACTAAAGTTTCCATTAAATTTCATTGGTTTAATTACCCAAAGTACTTATTGGCTCACGATATGGTTTAGCCAGATGAGCCTGAATAATGCTGTCATTTCTAGAAAATTAGTAATGAATAAAGCATAGGAGTTTGCTATAAAAATTAATTCAGATTTTGAATCGAACAGTGGTTGGTTGTGGAGGTGGCGGCAGAGGAGAGAAAACATAAAATTCACAAAGATACATGGATAAAGTAATGAAATTGGTCGTCAATGTGCCTGCAATTTTCTGGAAAGTAGCAATTTTTCCTCAATTCTTCAGAATTATACTCCTAAAAATATCAGTCAAAGGCAATAAATCTCAAAAACAATGTTTTTGCAAATTACTTCTTTATGTGATACATATAAACTATTTTTACTTAATAAAATGATTAAGTTATTTTAATAACCCTATTTTACATATGTTCGGATAATTGCCTTTTTGATGTATTTACCAAAAAATCTTGTAAATTTTGAGGAGGTAATTAACCGAGGATTACTGTAACATTTTTGAATGAAAAGTATCTAAGAATTAATAAAGTGTTTTCATCAGAAGTGGCTCAGTTTTGACTATTTCGTTGAAAACAATTTGTTTTTTCATTGAAGTTTTTAAGCAACACAGTTCCTAAGGAAATGAAACTTTGAAAATTAACAACAAAGAATTTAGCCTTGCATAGATTAATTCGTGCAAAAAGTAATTCCTTTCCTTTTTATAGCTGAAAGATCTAATCAAGCTGTTATAAAGCAATTTCAACAGGAATGCGTTGCATTCATCTAGCAATTAAAAAAATACTTTAATTGTTAAACTAGATGCCTCATTGGTGGTCTAGAATTGGGTGCTGAAAAAAAAATACACCACAAAAATGAGTATAGGAGTTGAAAACATCATATTTATTATATAAAAAAATCTATAAAATCTTTATATGTGACCTTCTCCGAGAAAAGGGACCTAGTGTGTCAAAAAACGGGTGTAGAAACTTTAATTAATATTTAATCAATCAATATTTATTCCCTCCACACCACTGTGCAGAACGTATATATACGTTTCCAGAGGCCCCAAAACCATATATTTTCTTGATCCTCATAACAAGAGAAGTTAATTTGGCAATGACCGTCTGTCCGTCTGTCTGTGGAAATCACGATAACGCCCTCAATGACTAAGCTAGACTGCTAGTTTTTGCATAAAATCGTTTATTAACATCCCAAAGGAGTTGCTATTTAAAATCAAAATCGGTCAAAAGGGTCACGAGATATGAATGAAACTTTGAAAAAACTCCTGAAAAATAAAAATGTTCCGTGTGTTATTTTTCTTATTGTGTAGTCACTGTAGTTGTGTGTATATTTTTACTGTACTTGTCTCATTAGCCTTAGCAGGTATTGCCAAATATTTTTTATCGTTATCATAATAGAATAAAGAAAATCGCCAATATGAAAGAAAAAATATAATCCCTAAAAAATTAAAACAAAAAAGTACATTTTTAAAATTTTAATTAAAATTAAAAATTAAAACTGAAAAATTAAAAATTCAAAATTCAAAATTAAAAATTAAAAACTAAAAATTAAAAATTAAAAATTAAAAATTAAAAATTATAAAATTACAAAATTACAAAATTAAAAATTAAAAATTAAAAATTAAAAATTAAAAATTAAAAATTAAAAATTAAAAATTAAAAATTAAAAATTAAAAATTAAAAATTAAAAATTAAAAATTAAAAATTAAAAATTAAAAATTATAAAATTACAAAATTACAAAATTAAAAATTAAAAATTAAAAACGAAAAATTAAAAATTAAAAATTAAAAATTAAAAATTAAAAATTAAAAATTAAAAATTAAAAATTAAAAATTAAAAATTAAAAATTAAAAATTAAAAATTAAAAATTAAAAATTAAAAATTAAAAATTAAAAATTAAAAATTAAAAATTAAAAATTAAAAATTAAAAATTAAAAATTAAAAATTAAAAATTAAAAATTAAAAATTAAAAATTAAAAATTAAAAATTAAAAATTAAAAATTAAAAATTAAAAATTAAAAATTAAAAATTAAAAATTAAAAATTAAAAATTAAAAATTAAAAATTAAAAATTAAAAATTAAAAATTAAAAATTAAAAATTAAAAATTAAAAATTAAAAATTAAAAATTAAAAATTAAAAATTAAAAATTAAAAATTAAAAATTGAAAATTAAAAATTAAAATCAAAAAATTAAAAATTCAAAATTAAAAATTAAAATCTAAAAATTAAAAATTCAAAATTAAAAATTAAAAATTAAAAACTAAAAACTAAAAACTAAAAACCAAAAATTAAAATTTAAAATTTAAAATTTAAAATTTAAAATTTAAAATTTAAAATTTAAAATTTAAAATTTAAAATTTAAAATTTAAAATTTAAAATTTTAAATTTAAAATTTAAAAATTAAAAATTAAACATTAAAAATTAAAACTGAAAAATTAAAAATTAAAAATAAAAAATCAAAAATTAAAAATTAAAAATTAAAAATTAAAAATTAAAAATTAAAAATTAAAAATTAAAAATAAAAATTAAAAATTAAATATTAAAAATTAAAAATTAAAAATTGAAAATTAAAAATTGAAAATTAAAAATTAAAAATTAGAAATTAAAAATTAAAAATTAAAAATTAAAAATAAAAAATTAAAAATTAAAAATTAAAAATTAAAAATTAAAAATTAAAAATTAAAAATTAAAAATTAAAAATTAAAAAAAATTAAAAATTAAAAATTAAAAATTAAAAATTAAAAATTAAAAATTAAAAATTAAAAATTAAAAATTAAAAATTAAAAATTTAAAATTCAAAATTAAAAACTAAAAATTTAAAATTAAAAATTAAAATTTAAAAACTAAAAATTTAAAAATTCAAAATTCAAAATTGAAAATTAAAATTAAAAAACTAAAAATATAAAATTAAAAATTAAAAACTAAAAATTTAAAATTAAAATTTAAAAATTAAAAATTAAAAATTTAAAATTAAAAATTAAAAATTAAAAATTAAAATTTAAAAATTAAAAACTAAAAATTTAAAATTCAAAACTAAAAATTGAAAAAAAATAAAAATTGAAAATAAAAAATTAAAAATTAAAAGTTAAAAATTAAAAATTAAAAGTTAAAAGTTAACAATTAAAAATTAAAATTAAAAAATTAAAATTTAAAAATTAAAAATTAAAAATTAAAAATTAAAAATTGAAAATTAAAAATTAATAATTAAAAATTTAAATTTTAAAATTAAAATTTCAAAATTTAAAATTTAAGATTAAAATTTAAAATTAAAATTTAAAAATTAAAAGTTAAAAATTTTAAATTTAATATTACAGACTAAAAATTGGAAATTTAAAATTAAAATTAAAATATTGGTTGTAATGTCGGGTTTAGGATGCAGATAGTATCAAAGATTCGGCACGCATCTAACGCTCTTGTTTAAATTGAAATATTTTCCAAAAATTAAAAAAATTAGAATTGTAGAAGTACTTCTTTTATTGTAGAAATATATTTCCTAATGAAAAAAAATAAATTTTATGCAAATCATTATAAAAACAAAAATATATTAATGATGAATCATTGGGCTGGAAAGGGTCAACACAACCATTTTGAAGTTATAAGTTATAAGTGTTTATAAGCGTGAATTTAATTGACATCCAAAAAATTAGAGAATTTTTAAATTAGAAAATTTTAATTAGAATTTTCCTTATTAGTGTCGGCAAATAATTTCATGTTTTTAAAACACATCTAACATAAAAAAACTCAAAATTTAAAATCTCCTTTGGGTAAGTTTTGTTATTGTTTGCTTCTTTTTTTTTCTAGGGGGTAATAAAACTTTTAATGTTTTAATTTCTCATACAGCAAAAACAAAAAACGTACGTCATGCATTAATTATGATTTAGAGTATTTAAGGTACTACATGTATAACTTATACTTATATATAATATTTTTTGTTGTAGGAATACTCTGAGCAACTCGTCGTATACCGACATGCGCAAACTTGTCGTTGAGAGCGCTAGAGAGAGAACATAATTTAGAGTTAAAGATTTTTATTATAGAACTTATAGTTGAAATGCTGAACAAGTGTTCTGACATTGGTTTCAGTTTTTTTTTTTTTTAAAGATTTTTCCTGCGCTGTGTCTTTTCTCCATAAAAAAAAAGAAAATAAAAAAAAAATTCTCCAAAAAGTTGTATGTAGCTGCTATTCTCGATTTTCCTTTAGCACACATACAGTTTTTCCATGATTTTTTGTTGTTGTTTAATTCGTATGTACACATACATAGTACATACTTTAACGAATGTGTTTATTAATGTGTTTTCTCATCTTCGTTTACAGTTGAATATCGTTGTTTTTTTTTGTGTTTTTGGTTTTTGTTGGTATTGTTTAATTTCAACTCTGGTTGTTGTAGAGTGTAGTATTCCTTGAATATTTTCATAAATGCGTTTTTATAAGAGCAAAATATTCATACGCACTGTTTGACTCTTGATATTCGTAGTCATAAGTTTGCATAGGGCGGCACCACAAAAACTCAAGAAAAACAGGAATATTATTAAAAAAAAAAAAAAAAAAAATACCAAAGTTTCAATTAAAAATTTTTAAATTTTTGCTGCAGTTTGTAGACAAAAAAATTAAAAAAATAATAATAAATAAATTGAAAATATTTATAAAAAAAGTATTTAAAAATTACAAACGAAATAGTGGTAAAGTTAAAAAAAAAAATAGAAGAAAAAAAAATCTTACCAAAAATCTAATTATCCGTTTCCGATTCGTGTGGAAAAAAATTGAATATAAAAAAAATCTGTATACAAAATTTGTCCTTTATGTAAATGATAAATAATAATTTGCATCATTAACTGATATGAAAAATTAACAGAAAAGAAAAAAAATTATAAATTGTGTATCTGATTAAATTTTTGTTTTGTACAAAAGTGTATTAAAGTGTACAATTTTTTTATTTTTATTTTTGCTGAATGATTCATAATTTTTATGGAATCACATTATATAGAGCCGTATATTTGTTTCTTCAACTTTTGTTATATTTTTTTTTCGTGTTAATATACAATTATCGTGAATGTGTACTAAATACTTATTTTTGCTCCCCTTTTTTTTCACAACAACAACATCATCATCATCATCGTCCACAACAGAGTACTATTAACAAAAGAAAACAAAAAACGATATAAATGGAATATATCTCCAAATCTTTTTAACATAAAATAACGATATATAAAACAAAAGTGTTTAATATGACAAAGTGTTAATGTTTTTTTTTTTAACTCTTCTCACCATAAAGAGAGTTTTTGTCAATCAAACCAATTAATAATAAGGATTTAATAAAAATCGAATATCAAAAATATCAATAAAACTTAATTCGATTGAAAAACAAAATTGTTTTAAATATTTTATTTTACAAAATTTCAAAAAAAAAGGAATCATTTATTGATAAATCCATACATGAATTTCTGGAGAAAAGGACGAGTGGATTCTGAAAATGAAATTGTGACAAAGAATTAAAAACGAAAAATTACTGAAATTATTTAAGATTTAAATTCTTTTTTTTATATCTAAAAAATTCCTAAAGAAATTATTACAAACTAATTGTGGTTATTGAATGGCGCTTCAACTGTAAACCCTTTTGTTGTTTTGCCTTAGCTGCTCCACTGACTGTCTCAAAGGCAAATATTTTGTCTTTCCAGCCAATTTGTTTATTGCAATTAAATTTGCAAGTTGCTCTGAACACAAGTGAAAACAACCTGGGCTCTAATCGTCGCATTCATTATCGAAATTTTTCGATCGAAATTATTTTTTTTATTTTCCAAAATAAATTATTAAAAATAATTTTACGCTGTCACAGTTAACGAATTGTGACCCCTAGTTAAGAGTTAAACTGAAACGAGGTCTGGGGCCAAATCACCGCATTCGATATCAACTAAAATCAATCGAAATTCCATATTTTGGTATATTATTTGAAGAAGACGAACAAACGCTCGACCACGATTCGCTTTTCTTCTTAACCAGAGGTCATAATTCTTCAACTGCGAGAAAGAAAAATTATTCTTAACATTTTATTTTGGGAAATAAAAAAATGATTTCGATCGAAAAATTTCGATAACGAATGCGGTAATTTGGCCCCTGATTTTTGTCCGTCTTCTTTAAATAATAAACCAAAATATGAAATTTCGATTGATTTTACTTAGCAATACGGAAAGGTAGACCTCTATTGATTTTATCCAGTAAACTTTTATGACCCTTACAAGTTACAAATCGCGAAAATAAGTTTTTGTTCTTTTTGCGAGGAACTTCCAGTTTGGTCGGCTAAAATCGATGAAATAAGTCATTACATTATTTTCAAAGGAAAAGTCGTCTGTTCTTACCTCTAAGTGAAAGGCAGGGCAACCGCGGGCAATTCCCTCGTCAAAGTAATTTTTATTTTATTACAGGGATGCCAGTTCCGCCCACTAATAACTACAACATAAGTCATTACATAAATTTATTTTATGCTGTTCACTTAATTATTCGTATATATTTTGTACTACACCATCAATATTTGTCATTCATATTCCTTCAATCATATTGCCTAAGCCTAAAGGCGACTGAGGGCATGAAGCAATGAATGAATGACACATCAAAACCGATTGAAGACGAGCGAATAGAGTTGTTTTTGCTCATCAATGTTACTTATTGTTAACGAGTCGTGGAGTCTTCAATGTAGTCTGCATCCATGTGTTGTATTGATATTCAGAAATCGGATGCTCTAAAGTTGTGGACATGAATATTCCGTGGAATATTAAAGGTTTACATGGACACACAGACAGGCGGACGGACGGACATCGCTAAATCAACTCAGAAAGTGATTCTGAGTCGATCGGTATAATAAAAGATGGGTCTAGGTCAAATAATTTTGGTAGTTACAAACATCAGTACAAAGTCATTATAACCTGACAAAGTTAGGATATAAAAACAGGAAGAAACTTATACATACAGACGTGTTCGAAATATAAGAACAGGTGAAGTAGAAATAGAGATCGTTCCAACAAGTTTTAACCCTTTGACTGTCCAATGCACCACATATGATGCTCAGACGTTATGATTGCTACGCTTGCACATCATATGTGATACACAATTTGTCTTATGCCTTTTAACAAAATTTTGTATGAACTGATAAAAAATTAAGTGATCTAATGGTCTGAGCGTGTAGAGAATGATTTGTATAAGAAAAACTTAAAATTTCCAGGATATAAAACGATAAAAATATTTTTTTTTTTTTATCAATTTAGTGCCAAGCAAAGAATTCGAAATTGACTTTGTAAACTGTTCTAATTTCATTTGTTTGTTTGAATAAAATTTATTATACAAAACCCAACTATCTAAAATTGCAATACTAACACATTCAAACAGTATATTCGATAACATTTTACACGTTTTCTTGCTAGGCTGTAGTAAGGTATCATTTGGTCAGAGAGGTTAATTCTACCATTTACTGGGTTATAGTCTAGTATTATGATTGCCTTTTTGACTATTTTTCTTTAACGGTTTTTCCCCGTTTTCTTGCATATTGAGACCACGAAAAGTTGAAATAATTCTTATTTCTTTCTTGTCTTGGGATTTCATTACTCAAATTCCAGTTGAGTTTATTGCACCTGCTATTTTGTTTCTAGTCAGTTTGAAAGATTTCAGATTCGGTGAACCAACCTTGTTTGATCGTAAAGTTCCACAGTATTCCGTATTTTTATTTTTCAAAACATACCTAAAGGAATGCTACTATACCACTTATCTGCGACTAATAATTTTCCATCATTCAAGAGATCTTCAGCTAAAGAAGCAATTTTAGCAATTTTTCGGATGTGCCTTTCCCGTAGTATATGGAGAAATTCCAAACATAACCAGTCATATTGCACAACTTGAATAATTTTTTACCATATTTGTGGCTTTTTCCTAGATTATATTACTTGAATAAAAGCCTTCCACTGTGCGAAATCATCCAAAGAAATGTCTTCACCTGGCGTATATAGTTCCTGAATTTTTTATATAAATGTAAAGGGTTTTTCAACGGGGACGCTACAAAATTAGAAAGACAACGCAGCAAACGACGCCATATTTCTTGCAACTCTTTTGACATTTCTCTTCAGTAAGGTTTTCCATTTCATGATGGAAAGATATACGAGAAAACAACGAGTCGAAATTATTAAAATTTACTACCGAAATTCGGAGTCAGTGCCCTCAACGTTAAGAGCGCTACGTCCAATTTATGGTCGTCATAATCGTCCTAGCAGATCAACAATTGAGCGTCTAGTGGAAAAATTTGAATCCACAGGCACAGTACAAAATGTTCCCGTGCCAGTGAGACAAAGAAGTGCCCGTAGTGGCGAGAATATTGCTGCCGCTGGGGCTTCAGTAGAAGAAAGCCCAAATGTGTTTCTCACACGTCGTTCTCAAGCGTTGGACATCTCTGTGACGTCGTTGTGGCGAATTTGGCAAAAAGATCTTGGCCTACATCCTTACAAGATCAAACTGACGCAAGAACTGAAGCCGCTTGACCACCAGAAGCGTCGTATGTTCGTGAATTGGGCTGAGCAACAACTTGAAAATGATTCGGATTTTCATCGAAAAATCATCTTCAACGATGAGGCTCATTTCTGGCTGAATGGCTTCGTCAATAAACAAAATATGCGTTATTGGTCAGACAGCAATCCACACGTACTCCATGAGTCATCATTGCATCCCGAAAAAATTACGGTTTGGTGCGGTTTATGGGCCGGCGGCGTCATTGGGCCGTACTTCTTCCGTGATGATCAAGACCGGCACGTTACTGTGAATGGGAATCGCTACCGTTCAATGATAACCGAATATTTTTGGCTCCAATTGGATGATATGGTCTTGGAGAACATGTGGTTCCAACAGGACGGCGCCAAAAGCCACACAGCGAATGTCACAATCAATTTATTGGAAACCAAGTTTGGAGAACGTGTTATCTCACGAAATGGTCCAGTCGATTGGCCGCCTCGGTCGTGCGATTTGACGCCGTTGGACTATTTCCTGTGGGGCTACGTCAAGTCTATGGTCTATGCCAACAAGCCAGCGACGATTGATGAACTTCGTACGAATATCGAACGTGAAATTGCACTAGTATCGGCCGATTTATGCTTGAAAACCGTCGGAAATTGGGTTCAGCGTCTGGACTTCTGCAAGCGTGCCCGTGGTGGCCATGCAAAAGAGATCGATTTCCATATATAATGGCATCGAACGTACTTTCACAGGAACAAAGAATTTCATTGATATCCAAAACCGTTTTTGTTTTATTTAAGAAAACTTTTGTAGCGCTCTTATTGAAAAACCCTTTACTTACAGAATTGGAAATTTTATGTAATCTATCTTCTGGATTTTATTATCAGTAACATACCAATTCTTTAAAATCAGACAAAAATGATTGTAGCTCATACCAATATTGGGAAACAACGGATGATAAAATAACGGTTCCATTCTCCAATATTAGGATGGTTGACAATGCCATTGGTAATTATCAAACATATAAACTTTTTCATTTTGGTATGTGTGGTATTTGACCACCTTTTCATGCGAGAATTCCGACGAACCTGATGGGATTCTGCATATTTTTTTTTTGTTTCCAAAACCATTAGTTTCGCTGTAAAACAATTGTTCAAATATGTTGATTGGCAAAGGTACTCCATCCTCAATTACAATGCGATTATTTAGACCATGTTTGCCAATAAAAGGAATCTTTTCTGCTTCTTCAGTCAAAGTCATTGCTCCACTCTTGCTGAACAGACGACCAAATGTAGTTGTCATCACTACCTGAACAGAAGTTCCCTTCATCTGAACTGCCATCTTTAGTTTGTTTTCCGATCGAAAATTGATAATGGATCCATACTGCACTAATAAATTGATACAGACAGCTAAAAGCTTCTATGTTGTACAACAAACCAACGAAAATTACACACGTGTTTATTTCAGTGTTGCTAACACTGTACGGCAAAATTAATAAATAGTAGTAAAAAATAAAAATGACATGAATCATGTGTGATGCACAGAAGGTTTTAATAATAAATAGTTTAAATATTGCTCCGTGTATTACATGTGATGCATGTCATTTTTACCAAATTCTTACTGTGGACGTACGCTATAACAAAAATTTTTGTATGGGGACAGTCAAAGGGTTAAGAGTAAGATTTATCGGTTTGTATTAATTTTATTGTACGCATTTTTAGCCTTTTAAAAATGTAAATAATTCTGGTCAAGCCATCAAAGTGCGGCATCTGGAGAGTGCAGTATTTTCCCATGTATTCTTGATTGCATGCCAAAGATCTCCCATATTTTTTGGGCCTTGCATCTCGTACACCTCAACCCATAACATCGATATTATAATCCAGAAACAACCGCTTCGCTTTCTTTGTGGAATGCCTTAGATCGTTGTCTTGTCTCTTCGACGTAAGTCAACGTTACGGCTTCCAAAAAATTGACATATTACGTGGCATTCATCTTCCCAATGATTTGAGCTATCGATCCAACGCCTTCGCACCCAAAGCACTCCCAAAACATTAGCCTGACCCCGCCTTTCAATAATATGTTACGCCAAACAGTGTCAGGTTCATTGATAAACTTTCTGGCAAACTGAAGTCTCTTCTTATGATGCATTTTTTTTTCAACAGAGGTACTTTTCTTAGACTTCTTGTTGAAAGATTGCCTGCAGCCAATCGTTTCCTTATTGTCGATGTACCAACTAGTAGGTCTTAATATTTCTAATCTTTGTAGACGTTATAAAGCGGTGCTTTTTAACGATCCTTTTGTTGGTTTTCCTACGCCTACCCCGACTTTCGATCTTTGGTGACCAGTTCCGTGCATTTGTCATCATTCCGTTGAAAACGCCAAGAAGTCCCCTTATGAAAGCAAACGTGTTGGCTTCGCTGAGCAATTTTTTTTTTGTAACTTCCGTTGTTCGATAGAGCAATGCTTGCTTCTTCCCATTTTCGAAAAATTTGTACAAAATTTGCTAACTATTTTGCACAAAAAAAAAACGATTAACGGCAACTCAACAATAATATTTTCACTTAGACTTTGGAATTCTCACACGTGTGGGAAGTGCAAGTGCGGTCGAACAGTTGATTTTAAACTTAGTTCAGCATTATTGAAAGCAGATGAGTTTGACCAGAATTATTGGTTTTTTTAAAAAGAAAAAAATGTGTACAATAAAATTAAAAGAAACCGGTATTTTTAAATCTTACTCTTAAAACTTGTTAGAAAGATCTCTATTTTCACTTCGCCTGTTCTTATTATTTCGAACACGTCTGTATGTATAAGTTTTTTTTCCTGTTTTTATATCCTATACCACTTTGTTGTCAGCGTATAATGATCAAAACTATTTGACCTAGACTCATCTTTTATTATACCGATCGACTCGGAATCACTTTCTGAGCCGATTTAGCGATGTCCGTCCGTCCGTCCGTCCGTCTGTCTGTCTGTATGTCCATGTAAACCTTGTAATCAAATTACAGGTAGCAAATATGAATGTATTTTGATGAAATTTAGTATATTAAAATTGGTGAAAATCGGTTCATGTTCAGACCTAGTCCCCATACAAATGACCCCTCTGAGATCGGATTAAATTGCCATAATATCCAAATTATCATATAGATCTCAGTGACAATGAGTTTTTGTATGTTTATTACTTCAGTTTATCTGTAGTCCAAAAATAAACCCTATAGGACAATTCTTAGACATAACCCCCATATGGAGCTGATTCCGGATCTTCACTTCATTCTATCAACAACCAAAAATATGTCACAGATTTTTCTCTAATTTGTTTTGTATATATTTTTGCAAAAAATAAGTGACCTTACCAAATATAGTCAGGATGGGTCCATTTTTTACCTAACTTCCATATAAATATAGCGGCCGATATGAACTTTTTCATATCCGAAAGCAAAAAAATTATTAAAATTCCACTCAAATTTGGTTTTTTCTTTATCTAGTTAGTTGGACCTAAGATATAGGGTCTCCAAGCGCATGGTATAGGGTCTCTAAGCGCATGGTATAGGGTATTGTATAGTCCGTCCATACCGACTATAATTTTCTTACTTGTTTTTTTTTTATTTTCAAATCATGTGGGACCCAATTATCGAGTTGTGACACATGTAATGTTTCCGCTAATTGTCGTTAACTTTGAGTTTGGCCATCATCCAATAACTCTTGCAATTGCTCGTCTTTACATATTTGTGGTCTACCAGATCGCTCACTGTCTTTCATACTGAAATGACCACTTTTAAATTATCGAAACCATGTCTCACATGTTCTTATCGATGGAGCATTATGTTTTTACCAGTAAATGATGACTTTCAATATAATTTTTTTTTTATTAAATAAGAAAATCAATGCGTGGTATCGCAAATGGTGTTTTTCCGGCACAGAACTCCACATTATCACTGAAAGATAGAACAAAGACGCTGGTTTTTGGTGGGCTCAACTTATGTGCGTTTGTAGTTTAAGTGTTAGACGAAAAAATGGATGTATGTATCAAATTGTGTACTTTTCGCTGGCGCTATCTCTTGGTTAAACCGCTAAAATCTTATGCATACATCTGGTGTAGTGTATATTTCCTTCCATTTTGGACAATATTCTGCAATCTACTGGATATACTACTTAGTAGCGAGTTTTTGATATGTCTCCGGTGGAAGCTAATATCGGACATAATTTTCTTTAACTTTTTCCACAAGTTATTCTTGTTCACAAACTTTTCATTTCGTCTAATTTTGGGTACTGACTAGACCAGATTGAAATCGAACATTATTCTCCACCAATCCCGATGATAGCTTTCGGTCGTTATCCTGATGAAAACTCCTCATTAACGGTATATTCTCTTTAACATAAGCATATCGAAGCATAACATTTTTGTAAGGATTGCCTTTTGTCCTCTGCATTCATAGTATTCTCGATAATCACTATGAGAGCACACACCATACCCAAAGCCATTAGCCTTCCACTATCATGTTTGAATGTTTGTTTTTGTAAATTTGACATGGAATTATATACTTTTTGGGACGTCGTCAATTTATTTGATAGTCATCTGCAAAGAGCATAACTTTTGCTTCGTCGCTCCTTCATATATTTCACAAAAGTATGTTAAATGTTTCTTGTTAAATTGTAACTTCATCTTCATATTATTGTCAATTCTCCATGTAACAATGGAAGGACTAATAACAATAGAAATTTCCACGGAAACAGTCTGTAGATTTAAAAGGGGTTCTTTTTTTATATACGAACCCTAACCTCTATTAATTCGTGCACAAAGCATTTTCTTCAACAATACAACATTTTGCGAAATTATATCGACTACACCACAAACTCTGTACTTTTCTGAAAGGTTGTTTTATTAACTTTAAATTTATAAAAATGTGTTCACATGTTATCACACAATGTTTTAAAAATTTTTAAAAATTCATGAAAATAATTTATGATAGCTTATAAAAAGTGAGGACGGGAAACCTCAACATCAAGGGTTTTTACTATTTTTTTTTTATTACTAAATTAAAATTATATTACAACTTACAAGAAAAAAGATAACTTTTGTAGTTTTAATTACTACTTGTGAACTTCTGGATCTTACCCGGGAACCCTTCCATTAGGTATTTTATAGTGGTTTCTGTCACTTTTTTGTAGCAAATAATCCATCTCCGTTTAAAATCTTCCATATTTTGTGCCACCTTTTTGTGAACTTCAACTCCCTTCTCACAAGAGCTCAATATCTCTCCACTGGTCTAAACTCCGGACAGGAACTTTTTTTTTGTCGAAATTTCACTGCTCTGTTTTTGACCTTTAAATATTCTGCAGCGTTCCTGTCTCGAACTTTTTGGACTTGGAATGTTTTCAAACCTGTATTGGCTTTATTTTTTCGCACCAAATAGTACGAGCACTAACATAACCAGGCTGCTTTTCTACCGAATGTGTTGGCAGCTCTTCTTTTAATATTACGCACAGACTTGGCGCGAAAAATGTATTTTTCTATGTCTTTTCCAATTTTAATTCGGATATCTTTAGGCGTAGTTCTTTCTCCTAATTGATATTTGATATTTTTATTAAAAATACCAGAAAGTGATTCTGAGTCGATCGGTATAATAAGAGATTGGTCTAGGTCAAATATTTTTAGTAGTTACAAACATCAGAACAAAGTCATTATACCATAACCACATAGTGGTATGGAGTACAATAAAAAAAAAATATTCCAAATACCTTAAAATAAATGATTAATTTTAAATTGTTTTGATGTTTTGTATTTACGAGGACGGTCCGAGAATAACCTGACTTGACAAAAAAAAACACAACCAATTTAGGAAAATTTCTCTTTATATATCAACATAATCTCCTTTTAGCTCTATATACTTTTCCCCAGCGACACTATAGGTTCGATACCCGGTTTAAAGTAAGAACTGTCTAGTTTCTTAAAGAGCCATTTTTTTTTTCAAGTTTGGAAGTAAAAAATAGTCCGAAAGAGCTAACTCTGGCAAATAAGGTGCGTTATGAACTTAAGTTCATGTTTTTCACCATCGCAGAAGTGGATTTGTGAACTAGGGCCAAATCACCGCATTCGATATCGAGTAATATGAATCGAAACTCCATATTTTGGTTTATTATTTAGAGAAGACGGACAAACATCAGCCCTCGTTTCACTTTCACTCTTAACTAGGGGCTATAATTCGTTAACTGTTTCAGAGTAAAATAATTCTCAGTATTTTATTTTGAAAAATAAAAAATAATTTCGATCGAAAAATTTTGATTGCGATGGGGTGATTTGGTCCCTGGCTTCATTAATTTCCTAACTTAAACGCCGCAATAAGTTAACATAATACTCGCCGTTGATTGTTTTTCCTTTCTGAAGACAAGCAATAACAATTATCTCTTCCGTATCCCAATAAACACACGTCATAACCTTACCTGCAGATACGACTGTCTCCGCCTTCTTTCAACACGATTTTCCCATTTTAGTCAACTGTTGTGATTGTTTCCTTATCTCAGATATGAAGTGGTGAACCCATGTCTCTATTGTTACGAATCGGCGCAAAACTTCACCTTAATTATGGTGAAACATCGCCAATCACTCTATTGAAATACCTTCACGACGTTGTTTTTGTTATATTGTTGTTTTTGTTATTGTCAGCACTTTGTGAAATGCTCACGCACCTTCAACCGAAAATCATCCAATACCATTTTGTGGATTTTCTTTGGCATTTCTGGCGTAGCCACCTCAATTAGTCGATCACTAAGGTGTTCCTCTTCGCAGCTCGTACGGCCTAGTTTAAACTCTGCCAACCAATATTTTATAGCCAATATTTTATAAACGAAAGACCAGACTCCCCCAGAGTATAATCTAGCTCGGCTTCAATATTGCTTGGACTAGAACCTTCCAAATAAAAGTATCGCATTAAAATGTTTTCCATGTTAAGAAATTCACAGAGATCATTTACTTTTAATGGCTCAAAAAAAAAAAAAGAAAAGTAATAAACAACGTGGCTCCTTGAAACTAAACATATGTTTTATAAGGTTGCCACTTTTCACCAAAGAACAACTACGTCAGGTCGGGTTGTCCTGGGACCGGTCTTTCAGTCAATAAGATGAAAATTTGCTTCATCGCTTAGAATGATTTTGTTCGAAAAATCAGCATTCATGTTTGAAATATTGTTTAACAAATAAAACGCGTTGTTTTATCGTGTAATGCTTTGGTTGCCAACACTTGACTGCATAGATAGCGGTAAAATCAAATGTTGCATGAATTTTGGAATACCTATTAATTGGAACCAGTGTCAATATATTTTTCTGGCAGTGTCGATTTCGAAAATAACTTTGTTTTTTTATTTATTATTGACGAGTGCATCTAATTTCTCGATAACTACATATAGATAATTATATTTTAAAGTTTTCCATAATAACGCTGAACTCTCTGGTTACTTTTGACCAGAGTTCAGAACAAAACACAAACTGAATAAAAAGCTCGCACATATAATATATGTAAACAAACATAGCTAAGACCAACAAACACATATTTTTATTTTGATATCAATTATGTGTGTTTCTAAATTTTGTACGGTGCTGAACACAATCATGACTGTGTTTCGTTTTAATATTTTGTTATGTACACGAACATGTTTCTATCATGTATTTTTTGTTTCGAACACACATAAACCACACAGATTCGAGTGTAGCGTTGTTTTAAGTTCGTGTTCTTGCACGTGTACTGCTATAAAAGAACATGTTCTTGAACGCTTACATCTAAAAATTAAAACATTATCCACTCGTGATCGGAAAAATCTGATACACTCCTATAAAAACGACAACAATTGTTTCAACCAAATTTTTTAAAAAATCTAAAATAATTCATTAGCAGTTATAAAAAAATAAAAAAAATAATAATAAAGATAATAATAAAAAAAAAAAAAAATATAAAAATTAAAAAAATAATAAAAAACGAAATTAATTCATAAACAACAAATAAAATTTATCTGTTTTCTATTTTATTACTATCTTTTTATTTATTTATTTTTATTATTGTTTTTATTTTTATTTTTTTATAACTGCTAATGAATTATTTAAATTTTTTTAATAAATTTGGTTGAAACAATTGTTGTCGTTATTATAGAGGTGTATCAGGTTTTTCCGATCGCGAGTGGACAATCCTTTAAAATTAAGATGTACGCGTTCAAGAACATGTTCTGTGCAAGAACACAAACACAATAAGAATTTTTTTATACCATATACCAACATGTGGTTTGGGTATAATGACTTTGTGCTTTGTAACTACCATAAATACTTGACCTAGCCCCATCTTTTATTATACCGATCGACTCAGAATCACTTTCTGAATTGATTTAACGTTGTCTGTTCGCGTGTGTCCATGTAAACCTTGTAATCAAACTACAGGTCGCAAATATGAATATATTTTGATGAATTTTGGTATATAAGCTTCTACCGGCCATAGGATGAACGCTATTGAAATTGGTGAAATTCGGTTCATGTTCAGACCTAGTCCCCATACAAATGACCCCTATTAAATCGACATAAATTGCCATAAAATCCAAATTATCATATAGATCTCAGTCAAATTGGTTTTATTATATCCATTAATCAGTAGTCCGAAAATAATCTCTATAGGACAATTCATAGCCATAGGCCCCATATAGAACTGCATCCCGATCTTCACTAAAATCTATCACAAAACAAAAATATTGCACAGATTTTTCTCAAATTTGATTTGTATATATTTTTTCAAAATACAAGAGACTTTACCAAACATAGTCAGGATCGGTCCATTTTTGGGCCTAGTCCTCATATAGATATAGCATCCGATATGAACTTTTTCATATCTGCAGCCAAAAAAATTAATTAAAATCCCACTCAAATTTGGTTTATGCTTATTTTCTATGTCCAGTTAGTTGGGTCTATGAGATAGGGTCTCTAAACGCATGGTATAGGGTATCATGTAGTCGGTCTAGACCGACTATGATTTTCTTGTTTTTTTTTTGCAATTTTGTCAACTTTTTTGTTTTTAAATATTTTCATTACACCTCCCCTCATAAATGCGGTATAATATTGGGATCCAGGAATTTGCTTAAAATTGTTCAGAATTGTCTTCAATAGTTTTCTGGATCATTCTTTTTTTTGCCCTCATGTCAACTTCATCACCTCTGTTTGACACTTTTTTTACTTTATATGATTTATGTTGATATTTTTTGTTAACTTTTTGAACATAAATATGAGAGACACTTTGAATTTCACTAAATCTTGAACTGATTTGTTTGGTTTAGACACCAATGCTTTCCTCACTTTTAACGTCAATTTTTAATTAACAAATCTTGGAATTCGCCATGATCCACCTTATATTGGGTCTCCCTAAACCGATTTATGTCGTTCCTGGCAATGCTCGCGGTGCATCTGTTGGCCTCACTATAGCTGCAAAGGAGGCATAAGGGTTAAACAAAAAAAATGTCCACAATTTTTTTTCTCTGTTTTTCTAATCTTGATGTTGACGCTATAATTTATTTAGTTATTTACTTAAAACTGAAAACAAATCACAGAATTTAAAAATTAACGGCACTTTTTATACCCTATACCACTAAGTCGTGAGGGTATAATGACTTTGTGCTGATGTTTGTAACTACCAAAAATATTTGACCTATACATTTTTTTATTATTATGAGATTGACCTAAATTGCCATAATATCCAAATTATGACATAGATCTCAGTCAAATTGGGGTTGTGTATGGTTATTACATCTATTTATTAGTAGTCCAAAAATAAACCCTATAGGACAAGTCTTAGACATAACCCCCATATGAAGCTGATTGCCGATCTTCACTTCAATCTATCAAAAACAAAAAAATTGCACAAATTCGGTTTGTATATGTTTTTTTTTTGGAAAAAAAAAAACAAGTTACCTTACCAAATATAGTCAATATGGGTAGATTTTTCGACTCAGCCTCCTTATAAATATAACATCCGATATGAACTTTTTCATATCCGAATGCAAAAAAATTAATAACAATGTCACTCAAATATGTTTGCTTATTTTCTATATCCAATTAGTTGGACCTAAGAGATAGGGTCTCAAAACGCATGGTATAGGGTATCGTATAATCGGTTTAGACCGACTCAAATTTTCTTAATTGTTTTGTTTGTTTTCACTGCAATATTCGCATTTGAATTTGTAAACAAAATTTCGTTTACATGCGGATCAATAAATCCGTCACTCTTTATATTTCAGTTTTTTTTTTAAATTCAGTGTTGATTTTTAATTACACTGGACTACAAATTAAAAAAAAAAATAACTGCCGAAACGAAGCATGTTTTTCAACTAATCAGGGTGCGCTGAATTCGAATCTGGCATAAAAATTTGGCTATCACGTTTGTTAATATTTTTATCGCATGCTGGCAATACTGTAAAATAGTCAATACTGACACTACAATTTCACAATTATTAATTTGACAGAAGCTTACATTCATTATAAAACTTCATGTCAGGAAGATGGTGTGTTACTGATTCAAGCTATTTTTGCTTTGTGTGAGGTGAATATTTGGTTGGAAAAAAAGAATATGCAGTATCAGAATCATTAAAATATGCATATTTACATTATTTTGGTTTTGCTATCAGAAACTTGGACAAGCCGTGGACACCGACAATGTTTTGCAATAGTTGCAGAACCGTTTTATACAAGTGGTCAAATAGCAAGAAGATCTATTTCGATTTTTCAATTCCAGTACTTTGGAGAGAATCAAGTAACCACCAAACCGATTGTTATTTCTGTTTAACAAAAGTTGCTGGATTCAATATGAAAAATCGAAAAAATATTACTAACGCGAATGTCCCATCGGTTTCCAAACCAGTTCAACGTCCGCCAAATGATCCATTACCAGTCATTTCGAGTGCTGCGAGCAGTGAGTTCGAAACGACGAACATGGGGAGCGTGCACACCAAGATTTAATGAAAATTGAAATAAATTATCAAGGATTTTGGGACAAAAGCATGCTGGGAGACTATTGCTGGACTCTAATACGTGAAACCGAACCAACAAAATACAAATGACATTCAAATAACGCCATTCACTTTTGATAATTCATTGATTTTTAAATTAAATAATAATTTTTTATGTAAAAAACGAATAAAAACATTTTTTTTTTGTATCTCGAAAACCTAACATGATAGAGAAAAACCAATTACAGATTCCAATTCAGTGCACCAAATTACCCTAGGAAAGATATATGGGTGCTCCAGTCCAAAACCTTGTTGGCTGGTGTTATCTACGACGGGTTTAACAACTTTTTCTTTCTCTTCAAAACTTAGAATTTTTATACCCTATACCACTATGTGGTTTGGGTATAATGACTTTGTGCTGCTGTTTGTAACTACCAAAAACATTTGACCTAGACCCATCTTTTATTATACCGATCGAATCAGAATCACTATCTGATCACTATCTGATTCGATTTAACGATGTCCGTCCGTCCGTCCGTCCGTCCGTCCGTCTGTGTGTCCATGTAAACCTTGTAATCAAACTGCAGGTCGCAAATATGATGAAATTTGGTACATAATCTTATATCGGCCATAGGATGAACGCTATTGAAATTGGTGAATATCGGTCCATGTTCAGACCTAGCCCCCATACAAATGACCCCTATGAAATCGACATAAATTGACATAAAATCCAAATTATCATATAGATCTTACTCAAATTGGGTTTGTATACGTTTATTACATCCATTAATGAGTAGTCCAAAAATTATCCCTATGGGACAACCCTTACTCATAGGCCCCATGTAGAGCTGCTTCCCGATCTGCACTTAAATCTATCAAAAAACAAAAATATTGCACTGATTCTTTTCAAATTTTGTTTGTATATATTTTTGCAAAATACAAGAGACCTTACCAAACATGATCAGGATCGGTCCAATTTTAGGCCTAGTGCCCATATAGATATAGCATCCGATATGAACTTTTTTTTTCATATCTGCAGCCAAAAAAATTAAAAAAATTCCACTCAAATTTGGTTTATCTTATTTTCTATGTCCAGTTAGTTTGGCCTTAGAGATAAGGTCTCTAAACGCATGGTATAGGGTATCGTATAGTCGGTCTAGACCGACTATAATTTTCTTACTTGTTTTAATTGAAATACCCCTTATTGAGCAATATTTTTTTTTTTTAAATTATTAATCTCTAAATTTTTGGGGCATTGTCTTCTCTTATTGAAAAACTCTAGAGCCGATTCCTCTTCTCATAGAAAATAATTGACTTTTAAATTTTATTCTTCAAAAAAGTTTGCAAAGCATCATTCGAAAGGTCGCAAAATGTTACCCTCGTTAGTTGGTTTTTTACGTTTTATTAGAAGGGTGCAAATATTGATACTTTTTTTTCCAAGATTTAAAATATTTTCACTTGATATTGTTTGAAAAGGGCAATATTACAATATTT
Organism: Cordilura impudica; assembly: GCA_963682025.1. Classification (NCBI taxonomy): domain Eukaryota; kingdom Metazoa; phylum Arthropoda; class Insecta; order Diptera; family Scathophagidae; genus Cordilura; species Cordilura impudica. The sequence continues at coordinate 54,061,068 of OY821521.1, forward strand.
GCTTGCCAAAGTAAACCTTTTAGACCTATCCAGCGATGCCTAATACAGATTTTCCTTTATTTTAAAAAATGGAAAAGAAATTTTTCAAAAAAAAATTTAAAAAAAAAATTATAGAAAACAAAAACACTAACAATTTATCTATTCCTGCAATTGTTGCCTTAATCTACATAAGTATGTACAGACGTGTTCGAAAAATAAAAAAGAACAGGCGCAGTGAAAAACAGATCGTTCTAAGAAGTTTGAAGAATAAGATTTAAATATATCGCTTTCATAAATTTTATTGTTCAAATTATAAAAATACAACTAATTTTGGTTCAACTTGTATATTATTTTTTGTGCTGGCAATAATTGCTCTGTTCGTTTACTTTCCCAGTAAAAACCAAAATTTCAGAGAGTAAGAAAAATTAGTTCTCAAAAACATAAATATCCCAAATAGTAAACGAAAAGCAATTTGTTAGAATTTGCAAGTTCATAGAACAGCTGATTGTAAACACATTTGAAAGTGTAGAAGAAGTGAAACTCTTTGTAGTATTTTTGCTTTATTTATCACAAAACTCAATTATATGTTTTTCAAACATAAATATGTTTTTCAAACATAAATATGTTTTTCAAACATAAATATGTTTTTCAAACATAAATATGTTTTTCTTGCTTGCTAATTCTTCAAAAAATGAACTGTCACTTTACGCTCTCTTTTGTTCTCTTTTACTGGGTTTTTGAAGTAAACGAACAGGATCCAGTAAATTTTGTGATAATTTGTACAAATTGATACAATTTTTTTTTTTTTTTTTTTTTTTTTTTTTTTTTTTTTTTTTTTACAAATTATCACGTAAACGAACAGAGCTAATGTTGAGCTAAGTACAAAATCAGCTGTTCGAAAAAATAGGACAAATCATTTAGACCGCACTTGCCATGCGTAAGGGGATTCCAAAGTCTTAGTGAAAATATAATTGCTGTGTAATCGTTTTTTGTGCAGAATAGTGACTAATTTTTGTAAAAATTCTTCGAAATAGAAAGAAGCAAGTATTGCTCTATCGAACAACGGAAGTTACTAAAAAAAAAAATTGCTCAGCGAAGGCAACACGTTTGCTTTCATAATTGGACTTCTTGGCGTTTTCAACGGAATGATAACAAATGCACGGAACTGGTCACCAAAGATCAAAAGTCGGGGTAGGCGTAGGAAAACCAGTAAAAGGCAGGACAATGCGATCACACTGATCGGTAAAAAGCACCCCTTTATAACGACTACACAGATTAGAAACGAATAAGACCTACCAGGTGCTACAATAAAAAATCGGTTGGTTGCAGTCAATCTTTCAGCAAGAAATCCCAGAAAAGTATCTTTGTTGAAAAAAATTCATCTAAAGAAGAGACTTCAGTTTGCAAGAAAGTTTTTCAGTGGACCTAACACTGTAGTCCAATTCGACCACGGCAGAGATAAACAGTACCTTAGACTCCCTTCTAACAACAATTCATCGAAAATTTCATCACAAAAACAAATGAGCATGGCGGTCTCAGGTTCATGCTTTGGTGGTGATTTGGGTGGAACGGCATTGGACCTATAGCTCAAATCGCAATATTTTGGAAGCCATAATATTGCCTTACACTGAAGAGGACATTCCGTTGCGATGGGTCTTCCAGCAAGACAACGGCCTCAAAGAAAGCGCAGCGGTGGTCCACGATCATACTATCCATATTATGGATCGGCCGTCACAATCGCCGTACCTTAATTCAACAGAACATATTTGAATGGATGTTAAGAAAGGCCCAAAAATATGGAAAAACTTGACATGCAGCGAAGAATACATGGGAAAATGTTGCACATTCCAGATGTCGCACTTTGCTGGCTTCTATGAAGTCCGTTGTAACGAAGTCATCAAAAATCGTGGAGGAGCTACTTCATATTGATTATTTATGACCAAATAAATCTAATAAAAAATTTAATAAACATTAAAATTGAAAAGTAATACATGTTGCCACTTTGTTCTTATATTTTCGAACAGCTGATTTTGTATTTAGTTCAACATTATTGCCAGCACAAAAAAAAATTAGCTGAGTTTGACCACAATAGTTTGTATTATTAAAAAGGTATGCGTACAATAAAATTAGTAGAAAGTAATATTAATAAACTTGATTGTTATTTCGACCTTTTTGTTGTAATTGTTAGATAAAAATAGTTAAGCTTGAGGAAGTTAAGCAATGGCCTCAAGCTTAACTATTTTTATCTAAAAATTAGAAAGTAATATTTCTAAAACTTAGTCTCAAAACTTGTTGGAACGATTTCTATTTGCACTTCGCCTGTTCTTATTATTTCGAACTTTTCTGTATATACAGTTATGGACTTTTTCTGTATATTTAGGACTTTCATTATACTTATAAATTTGACACATTCTCAGAGTTCACCTTAGAAGGTAAATGGTTTATTTTTTAAATCAAAATTTAAATAGAGATAAATAAATAAAATATTTAACAGAATTTCATGAAATATACAAATTATTTTTTTTTAGCAAAAACAAATCATTTAAAAATGGTATAACAAATAAATAAAAAACAAGTTAAAAGAGTGGACCTTTATCAATAATAAAAAAAAATATACAAAACTGCAAAAGGTATCTCAAAGGTACTTGATTTATAATAACGAAAACCGTTTTTAAAAACAAAAACAAATAACTAGAAACAACTCAACTTCTTACAAAAGTTATCCTACTCCAGAATAACATCTTTTATTTGGATGTTAATTTTGTTTGTTTTTTTGATAACAACGTCCATCATCATTGTGCACCCTCGTCGTGTTTGTGCTGTTTAAATTTTTGTCCTCCTTTATTATTTTTCTTGTGTGTCACGGTGTTCGGCCAATTGTGGCCGATATAAACGACCTTCAAAACGTTTTGTGTCGAAGCAATACGCACCATGGGCTGCGCACAGAGTGCTGAGGAGAGGGCCGCAGCCGCCAGAAGTCGTTTGATTGAACGTAATCTAAAAGAAGATGGTATACAAGCAGCAAAGGATATTAAACTTCTACTGCTCGGTGAGTTTTGGTTGTGCTCTTTATATCTAAATATGTAATTTGTTTGTGTGATGGGTTGATTCTATCTACAATAAAGTGTGGGTGGATAAACGAAAAAAAAAAATAATAAATCATTTTTAAACTACTGACTGATATGGATATTTTTAGGATTATGTTAAAGGATAATTAGAGAATATTATTTATAAACACGTTTATGAATTTTTTTAAAGCTGGAATGTACTAAGTTGACTTAATGTCTATTTGTTATTATTTTTCAATTATAAAAATCTGAAATATATATGCTTAGAATATAGAAAATAATTTAAAATTTAGAACAATTTTTTTTTATAGAAGAGTTGTCAGATTTTGAGCAACTAGTTCTATTGAAAATTATTTTAGACTCTTTAAAACTTTTTCTATTGAAATGTTGTGATAGTCGGCGTGTTTTTTTTTGCAAAATTTTTCATAGTCTCAGTAACTTTTTTTTATTGAAAAGTTGTCAGACTTTGAATTAAATTTTCTATGTAAAAAAAAAATGAAATAGTTTCTAAGTCACAGTTCACACAAGGCAATTTTTGTTGCGCAACTTTTTTTCAATTCTCTTTTAAAGTTGCCTTAATGTTCACACAGAGAAATTTATTGCCGCAACTTTTCGTTTTCTTTTGCTTCCAAATTCTTACATTTTGACAGTTCATTTTATTTAGTTTATGTAAAAAGAATTTATTATTGGTTCAAAGTGAAAAATCTATTTGTGTGATAAAATGGAAGTCAAAGAAAAAATTAAATAATAAAAAAAAAATAAATAATAATAAAATAAATGAAATAATAATAATAATTTTTCACAGCGAAGCAAAGAATGAAAAGAAATGTCAAATAATATCCTGCAGCTAACTTCGTGTTTATAACTACGAATTGCCCAACAAAAATTGCCTTGTGTGAACTGGGATTATAAGCTTTTTTTTATTGAATAGAAGTTAGACTCTGAACAATATTTTTTTAAAAAATTTTTGTCGGTCTCTGAACAACATTTTCTAATGAAAAGTTGTCGTATTTTACAAAATTTTTAGATATTTATAATATTAATAGGCTAGGCGATTTCTTGTGACCGATGTTTTGTTCTACCGTTTTAACCCGATTTTGACCAAACGTTTATTATTTGAAAGGTATTTCTTTTTTGCCGTTTTGCAGATTTACAGATTTTTAAATTTTTTCCTTTATTTTGAGTAAATTGCATTTAAAGTTGCTACTAACACATACATAAAATTACACATATCCTATGTGTGTTTTATTATATTTGTTAATGAGATTGTTATCTTCATTCACAATAATAATAAACCATAATAGGGTTGGTTTGTGAATCGGCTAAGTTGAAAAAAAGCTACCTAGAAATTGCACTCGAATTTCGAGCGCTGGAATCTGCTAGTAATAATTGTTAGTTTCAGAAATATTTGTTTGCGCAACATTATTTCTATAGTCTACTGGGTGGTCCCTCTAGTGTTTCCATTCGGAACTACTGGTTAGTTTGAGTATGACAACACCAATGTCAGCTGTGTTATGACAAGAAGTTAGTTAGTATAATATAAGCGGTTTACGAAATGAGTAGATTTACGCTTCAAGAACATTGGGAAATATTAAAAACTTCTACCGAAAGTGCAAGAAAATTATGTGCAAAATTCGGTAAAAGAGAAGCGCCTTCCAGGCAATATGTCGATAATTTTGTGAAACGTGTGGCTCATTATTGGACAAAACATAAATTTTCGTGCTCGTACAGTGCGGACAAACGAAAATATTGCACTTGTTGCCAGAGTGCGCAAGAACAGCCAAGCACCTCAAGTCGCCATCGTTCTCTGGAATTGAACATATCACGCACTTCGTTGATACGGATTTTGCATAAGGATCCCGGTATGAAGCCATACAAAATTCAATTAGTGCAGGAGCTTATGCCGCACGACCATCCGCAACATTTACCGTTTTCTAATTACGGAATGCGTGGAGGAACTTTAGCCTTTAATTGTTGCTACAAAACGTAAATATCGACTGATAATAAAAAAAGTTATGGAGGGTTTAAAATATATTTAAATTTTTAGTTAAATTTTAGTACAAACGTGAAGTGTTAAAAGGTTAAAAAAGGTTTTTTTTTTTTATATAAGGTCTTATTTTTTCAGCCAATTTTACAACTAATACTTTTAAAATATAAAATAAGTTAAATTTTGTCAGAAAATACCAAACTTTGGCCCCCGTAAACTTTTTAGTCCTAATGTTTACAAGGGCCAAATGATAGCTTTTTTTAAAGAGCCCGAGTTACAATATAATTTATTAAGCAGCCAACGTAAAAGATAGAGAAGTTTCAATGAAAAAGTCGTATGTTTTTACTGTAGTTAAAAATTTTGTTATTGTCTTTTTAAATATTTCTATATCAATTTTTATTGTAAATTTATAAAATACATAAATTTTTAAATCAAGAAAAATTTTTAACTATATAAAAAAGAGTATAACTTATCGTTAGTGTACTGAAAAACTACTTTAAATCAAACAATTTTAGTAAATATTTCTTCTAAATAGCCTAGATTTTCATCTTCTAGAAGTTGTTTAGCTTCTTCGTCTAATTCAATAGAGGTAGTTTTCCATTTTTGTCGAATGTTGGACATGTATGGATCTAAAGTGCACAATAAAATAGTGATAAGGTACAACATCTGGACATTTTTCTTGTGTTGTTCTTGCAGGTTACAATTCTAAAAAGAAATAGTTGCTCAGTATGTGCAAAATTATATCGTCTATATCTTTTTGTTGAAAACAAATATCAGCGAGATCTCTCTAACAGTACTGAGCCATTGTTCAAACTGTAATGAATAATAATTGTGGAAACATTATTATAAATACTCTTTGTTGCAATTATGTAAAATACAATTTTTTTTTTATCTAAACTATATAACTAAAGTTCTGACTATTAATGTTTTTGAAAAATACCTATGTAAATGTACCTGTCAAAATAAAAAAGATTTTACCCATTAATATAATTTAACAATTAAGCGCACTGTATCAACCCTTATTTATATTTATTGTATATAACAAGTCGTGTCAACTCTACCGTTTCCTTTTTCTGTCAGTATAAAAAACAAACAAACTTACGAAAAAACAAATACACTGGTAGGACCAACTTCTGTTTTCATAACACACAGACGGCAGACGGACATCGTTAAATCGACTCAGAAAGTGACTTTGAGTCGATCCGTATAATAAAAGATGGGTATGATTCTAAAATATTTTTTGTAGTTACAAACATCAGAGCAAACTCATTATACCCTAACCACATAGTGGAAAACTTTTGTATTAATAAATTTTGCACAAAATATCTGACCTTGGGTCAGAAGAATTGTTCTGGTTCGCACGGGCAGAAACTGGCGGGCATACAATGGGGTATAGTAGCGTAAGGGAGGGTTTGGACTACAGAAGAGTGCAAGACTTTTTTGTTGGCTTTTGATCGGCAGGACTTATGCTTTATTAAGTAGGAGATTTTCGGGAAATTTGGACCATTTAAAAAAATTTATTTTTAATTTCTAAACGACTCAGTGACTTTATATTTCTAACATAGCTTAGAAGTTACAAAATTGTACAAAATTTATTTTACTTTAAAATCTTTTAAAACAAAAAAGTTACAGTCATTTAAAAATTAGATTTACAAATAAACTTTTAATTTTAGCAAAATAATGAGTCCATTTTCGAAGACCCTGTACGCTGTGATATAGTTGAAATGAGTCGCAATTTTTTGGCCCCCGATTTTCGCTGGTATTTACTTTCAACTGAATAACATAACTTTAAATTGGGTAACCATAAAAAAGTGATTTTTGGCCGCCTAATCAAAATGTGGTCCACAGTGCGCGCACAGTGGCTGAAAATCGGTTTTTATTGATCAAAATTTTGTTACTTTTGAACCGATCACAATATTTTAGTAATTTTTTTTAGTTGAACTTGACTCAGTTTTAATTTCATTAAAACTTATTGAGTACTTTTTAAGGAATTCTATGGGTTTTTTATTTTAGTTTTATTAATTAAAAAATGTAAATTTTGGATTTTAATAATAATTAAAAACATTTTTTGTAATAATGAAAATTTTGCTGTTATTACTGAAATATTAAAAAAAAATTTATGTTACTTTTGCAAATTTGTTCACACTCAAAAAATATTTACACTTAAGAAAACGTTAGTAATATTATCTAAAAATCTTGCTTTTACTACAGAAAAATTTATTATTTTTTTGCCGTCAAATTTGTTAATTTTAGCAAAATAAATTTGCTGAACATTAGCGCAATGATTCTGATTTTGATATGAAAATAAAAGTTTTTATTTTTTGAATCTTTCTTATTTATTAAATCATTTCATACATATGTGGGTAAAACAAAATTTTTAAAAATTAAAACTGCAATACATTTTAATAGCTTTTGTAACAATAATAATTTTTTATTAATTCTATGTTTTTCTTACTTAAATAACAATGAAGCGCAATTATAATTATTATTCATTTGATTCGAATATTGATTGCAAATATTCCATATACTGACTGTGTTATTTCTGTTCTTTAGTAGTTTTTTGCCTTCTTCATCTAAATCCCGATGTTCCACTTTCCGTTGATTTCGAGTACTGGAGATGAACGGATCTGACGTTGCTAATAATATATTGAGAGTAAATAGATCACCATTTGTGGAATTTCGTGAAATTTTTCTAGTATTGTGCTCTCTATAAAATCTGTAAACCTTACTGCTTTTTTCCTGAGCTTCCTCTGATAAATCTCCAAGTGCCACCAAATGATATTTAATGCCATCTTGACATCATGACATTGCTAGGTAAAATAAAAAGGTATAAAAAGGTATAATAATAAAAAACCAGGTTACAAATGAATTACATCCTCTGAATTACGTTCTTACTTACAAATATAAAAAAAGGGTGATGTATTTTGTAAGCGCCTCGGTAGGTGAGTAGGTAACGTGCTCGCCTATCATGCGGGGGTCGTGGGTTCGATTCCCACCAGAGGCTTTGGTCTGTCGCTGCAAAAAAAAAAAAAAAATTAACACACTATTCCCTCTTTCCTCCTTCCTATAACCTATTTTCCTGAGATCAACACAATGCACTGCATCTGTAGGGGGCATCCCCTGAGTGTTGATTAATACAAAAAAAAAAAAAGCAGATATCATTACTGGTAAAAAAACGAATAATGCCTATTATAAGCTATAGAATACCTGAAGCACAAATTTAAATTACCGAAATTTGATTTATTTTTTTTTTTTTTTGAGTAATTTCAAAAGTATGTATATGGTTAAAGAGGACACTTTCACTTTTCTTCGGGTGGTATACGTTTCTTGTACCCTAGAAGTTCTATTCCACTAAAGTTGAAATTTGACAAAAAAATATAGTAGTTTAATAAATATTTCAGAACAGCCCTAATATTAAACCAATCTTGTAAAAACGACCGCAGGTCATTATCGAAGATTACTTGCGAGTAGTAACCATTTATTTTTGATAAAAAACAAAAAAAAAAATCTACTTTTTCTGAAATTAAAAAAAAAAAAAAACAGTTGAGTGTGACAGCATACCACGCCCACAATTAGCAATATATTTTGATGTATAAGCCGTAGCATGTAAGTTATTGAAATTAGTTCAATTCGGTGCATGTTCAGACCCAGTCCCCATATAAATGACCCCTATGTTATCGACATAAATTGCCATAAGATCCAAATTATCATATAGATCTCGGTCAAATTTGGTTTATGTGAATTTATTACAGCCATTCATCGGTAGCCCAATAATAACCCCTGTAGCTGCTTTCCGATCTTCATTCGAATGTATCAAAAACCAAAGACATGGCTCAGATTTTTCTCATATTTGGTTTGTATATGTTTTTGCAAAAATAAATGACTGCCAAATATGGTCAGGTTCGCCCCATTTCTCGACCTAGTCCCCATAAAAATATAACATTCGATATGAACTTTTTCATATCTCTAGGCAAAAAAAATTAATAACAATGTCACTTAAATGTGGTTTTTGCTTACTTTATATATCCATTTAGTTGGACCTAAGATCCTTTCTCTAAACGCTTGGTGTAGGATATCGTATAGTCGAACCACTTTTTATACCCTCCACTCCAGTGTGCAGAGGGTATATATAAGTTTGTCATTCCGTTTGTAATAATTAGAAAAAAAATCTGGACCCCATAAAATATATATATTTGTGATCCTTATAACAAGCGGAGTTGATATAGCGATGTCCGTCTGTCCGTCTGTACGTCTGTCCGTCTGTGGAAATCACGATGACGGCTTCAATCGGGCAACTAGGTTGCTCGTTGGTATAAAAAATGATTCAGTAACATCCTGAAAAGTTTGCTATTTAAAATCGTCCAAATCGGTTTATCTGGTCCCGAGAATTGAACGATGGAGTAAAAAAAGTCTTGAAAAAATATGATTTAACTATGTTGTTCTTGTCACGATAACGTTCTCAATAGGACAGCTGGGGCGCTTGTTTTTAGTGAGAATGATACTCCAACATCACGAGAAGGTTTCTGTTTTTTAAATCGTGACAATAGGTTTCATAGGTGCCGAGAAATCACCGAAAAGGTAAAAAAAATATGATGTTTTCCTATATTGTTATTCTAAATTTTGTATTTTGTCACAGCTGTACTTGTTGTTTTTATGGTCGTTGTGGTAGTAATATAAAAATTCACCAATATCAACATTTTATGGTGTAATATTTAAGTTAGTTAATTAATAAAAGAAACTATATAAAATCAATATCAATATTCTGCGATTTTTATAAGACCACAAAATATTACAAATTGATACATACAGACTACTGTTGCAAATATCAAAATTCTATAGGTAACATTCATATATTCTGTATATGTATTTCGATAATAAGCGCATATTAAAAATAATAAAATATAAATTATTTTATTTATACAAAATATTGCAATTTTTAGGGTTGCAAAAAATAGTATGATTTTAAGGGTTCTACTTTTAGTACATACTTGCATTCAAAAGTAGTATTGAAACCATAAAATTCTACCCTGTTAAAAATTGGTCTTTAAAAAAAATTTTTTTTTCTCAGATGATAATAATATAATGTCAATAATATTTAATTATAATACATTTTTAAAATTTATTATTTAATGTTTGGCGCAGGCAAACGCCATTCCCGGACTACCGAGAATTTAATGCACGATTTATTCCGCATTAGGAATAATCGCGGCGCTCAGCTCAATCAAAGTGCAATGATTAAGCCTCGCTCTGGGAAACAAGTGTTCATGCTTCCCTTTGCACAAACGCCATTCCCAACTACCAAAAATTGTAGGCACGAGCTATCCACATCAGGAATAGTCGCGGGCTCAACTCAATCAAAGTGCAGTGATTAAGCTTCGCCCTGGGAAGCATATATTCATTCACATTAAAAATAAACTAATTGAGAAGTACAATTCATCATTACGCTGTATTATAATACTATTTTCTTATTTTTCTACTAGCTTGTAAACAAAGTGATCGTATCATTGTAAACGAAATAGAATTGAAATTGTGTGCAGATTTGTTTTACTTAAAAAACTGTTTCTACAGATAGTGAATAAAATCCCAGTAAACATTTTATGCAATAAGTGATCATGTGGAGTCTTTTTTGACTCCTCTGTGCTATTAAAACAGTCATAAATGCGCTCTTTTGCTGATCACAAAATATTCTTTTGTTGGGAGGAAATATTACCTTACCCCCGACTCATCTTGAGAACCTTTTTTATCCAATTTTCTGATTAATTTCGACTTATTTTTGAGTCATATTTAATGTCATTTTTCTATAAATCACTTTTTAAGCGTAAGCAAAAATCATTTCTTAATCTTTTTCTAATACCGCATGTGATTAATCAGTTTTTAATCATCAAAAGTGCTCGAAGAAGACACAGTAAGATGATTTTTGTTAAAACAATCTTCGAAATGATTACTGGGATATCGTATATTTTTGTTTACACACACATATACATAATGGCACCAGTTAGCCGAACTCTCTCATGAAACACATAGACGATAGCGGCTACACGACTACAGCCTGTCAAAAATAAAATACACACGTTTATATGAAAACGATTATTTTGACACCAACACAGCTACACGACTACATGACCACTTTTGCTGCTGTAGTCAACTTAGGCTAATTTCTGTTTTTGTTGGCTACAAAATAAAAATAGTGTTGACAATATAACAAAATATGTAAAAGATATTAGTGCTATGAAATATTTTATTTTGTTGAAAAAATTAATCGCAAAATGAAATGCTATAATAATTCTATTAATAAGTAAATTTATTTATTTATTTTTACGTTATAATAATGCATTATAAATAAGTAATATATTTAAGACAATTTTATATAGAATCATACATGTTTTTCTATTTTAAAAAATTAAAAAAAAAAATATAATTGGCACTACTGAAATAAAAATGATTTTGTATAAAAACAGCAGTTTATATTGTTGTTATATGTTGCTGTCGTTTTCAAAAAAATTAAGTAGTTAACTACACGACTACAATTGTAGCCAGCAGCATATGTATCCGTGTGTTTGTGTAGCCTCTGTCGTCTATGTGTTTCATGCATAAGTAACAATTTCATTTAGTCTTATGAAAGCTTTTGAACAAAGCAGATATACGTCGCATTGTTTTGTGAAATCTTACATTGTTTTTTAATAGGTACCAGTGATGCCAGGAGATTTTTACAGAAATCTCTACGCTACAGAAATCTCTACTTTTTTTCTCTCTACATTTTTCCCTACACTAATTTTTTCAATTTAAAAAAAAAAAAAAAAATTATTTTTAATTTGTTAATTTTCAATTTCAATAGTGAGTGCAAAAATAACATAAAAACGAAAAAAATATCGTAAAAAATAAGATAAGAATATCATTAGAATTACATAAAAATAATATAAAAAATCAGCAGATATTATAAAAAAAATATTTTTACTATTCTGTATAATTCATCTTTTATATGGCTGGATGTGCATTTAAAATTTACACAATTAATTAAAATGGCTTGCAAATGGGATCTTATAACGTAATCAGAATTTTGGTTGTTGGTTTTAAAAGATATTTTTTTAAGACATTGGTTATTAGCATGTATACTTAGAACTGATTTATCGCAATTTAATATTTTTTCACAAGCCTTGCATCTGTATTTAAAGTCGTTATCTTTGACCTGTTCTATCCCATTAGCTTCTCGTCTCTCAACTAACTTGAGTAAAACCTTTGTTTTCTGTATTTCTTTGATGTGTTTTCACCATCATCGAAAACCGAATCGGACATTTTTCTAAAATCAATTATGTTTACATTTATAATATTTTAATATTCTTTTTATTTACAAACTTACTTAAGGTGCTATTACACGAAGTGTTTTTTTACATATGTACTGTCACTTTTTTTATCCATATGAAATTCCTCATGTCTGTCAAAATTGTTTTTTACATACGATTCATAATTTTTGCTATCACACGTGCATATGTATTTCCGTATGACATAACCTTTAAGTGTAAACAACAGCTGATTTAATTTGTGAATTTACAAAAATTTATTGTTAAAAAAAAGGTTATATATTTTTTAATTGTTAATACTAAACAATTTATTTTTCTTTCAATATTAATCTTTAAAATTTACTCTGTTTTTCTTTCGCCACAAGCAGTGTTGTGTTTTCATGTTTGTCATGCAAAAATAGAACCTGTTCTAATTGAAAAATGTACATGTGACTTTCTTCATGTATTGTACATAAACAATGTTTCATATGTATCACACGATGTGTACAACTTTTGTTGTGTGAAAATTTGACAGTACATATGTAAAAAACACATCATGTAATAGCACCTTTAATATAATCGAAGAGATCTACAAAGATGGCGTACTTATGTATGTATTAAAAAAATGCACAAAACAAGTAAACTGCACAAAAGTGTTTTTTACTTGTCATTCTTATTAAAGAAGCCACGTATTTACTATCTCCATATTATAGAGTTATTACCAGATTTAAAAAAGATAGATATTTTTAATTTTAAAGTTTAAAATTGTAACGTATATAATATTAAGTTGTTAAAAAAAATTTTTCAAAAAATCCCTACAATTCGACAAAAGTAAGAAATCTTTTGCATTAAACACATAGACGCAAATCCATTTATCGATGCGTTACAAATGGAATGTCATAATAAGATCGAAAAAATAAAACTGATTAACGCTAGTGCTTTTAAAATATAAGACATGGTCAAGTATTCCGAAAAAGATCCGAAATTTAAAAATATATTTTGTTTAATATCTTCATTGACTTTAAAATTGTTTAACGTAAATGCTGAAAATTCAGAGTATTTGTTGTAATAAATTACTAAATTGATCAAATTGTTTACATTTTCAAATATTTTATCTAAATTTGTTACGAATAGTGCAAGAAAACCTAGGTGGAGGGTATCACCGAATTTCACACTCCTACTTGTTTTTTTTTTATTGAAAAGTCATAGACTGGAGCAACCACTAAACAAAAGTTCTGTAACTATGTAACATATTTTCTAAAAAAAAAAAAAAAAAAAAAAAAAAAAAACGTTTTTGGATTTGAGAAACTTTGTATACAACTGTTTTTGTAGAAAATTTCTCTGTAGAAAAGTTCCTAGAATCTGAGAAAATTTGTCTATAGAAAAGTTTACGAACTCTCAGCAAAAATTTCAAACAAAAGTGGACCGATTCTTAAAAATTTTACACAAGTTCATAGCTGATGTTATTTTGATATGGGGACTATGACCAAAAATAGACCAATTATGACCACAAATAAACCACGAAAAAAGTATCCTATATTTTTGTACATTGATATATATGGTGAAGATCGGGAATCAGCTTTGTATGGGGGGGACTATTCTTTAGTGGGTATAATACAAACACATACAACAAATTTTATCGATATATATACTTACCTTACGACAATTTTAGGTACTAGGTCTGAACATGCACCACTTTTCAATAGCGTTCGTCCTATAGCCGATAAAAGCTTATATACCGAAATTCCATCAAAATACTCATAATTGCAATCTGTAATTGAATTATAAGATATGCATGGGCGCACAGAACGGACGGACGTGATTCTGGGTCGACCGGTATAATAAAACGTGGGTCTAGGTCAAATATTTTTGGTACTTTCTTGGTAACAAACTTATTATACTCGTACGCTGACCACATGGTATAACATGTTACAGCTACATTTTGCTATTGAAGGGCTGTTAGTTCTAAATAATTTTTCTACAAAAAATTAGTTACATTCTGTTCAAAGTTTATATAGAAATGTACTTAACATGTAGACTTTCTTTCTATAGAATAATTTGCCATGTTGAGTCAATTCTAGACAGTTTTGGATGATTGAACTTAAATTTGTATCTGTTTATAACAAATAACAACTAGAATACTTTTCATTTAGTTGGAGATATTTGTTGAAATTTTTATCTATTCACTTCATATTCCTCTTACCTTTTCCAGATTGTAATTGGATTTTTCTTTTGGTATACTGTCGTTGAACTTACAATTAGTTGAATTTCTTTCTCTTCTTTTTTGTGGAAAAATACAAAGTTCTTAAAATAAAAATAAGAAAAACAAGAAATTACCAGGAAAAATTATCTCGATTATTTGTTTATCAAATCAGCAAGAGTACAATGAAAAAATGCAGATTTGTTTGAATATTTATACATATTGAATTGATTATTTTCTTTCGTTGTTGTGTATATTGCTTATTTCGTATATTTTCCTTGTACTCACTCTACTTTGACTTTATGCTTTTTTGATTTGACTGCTGCCACGTTTCGTGTACTTCAATAAAATACGAAAAAAAAAAGAAAATGGTTGGCATCATTTTATTTTATTTGTTTATATAAAAAAAAAAGAAAACAAAAAATTTTCAATATATTTATCTTGTTTTTTCTTGATCGAAAATGTATGTAGGTTTATATTAATGAATCGTGAATTTATTTTATTACAATCTACTCAATAGACAGGGGTGTTTGAATTTTGTACCAATAGTTTTTTTTTTATGAAATTTTGTAAAGTTTATTCCAAAAATTTGAATTCTGTTTGTAACTTTTAGACAAAAGAGAACATATTGAAGAGTCATAATTATAAACTTACACTAGTTAAGCAACACCGATTTATAAGATAAAGCTTCTTCTGTGGCTGTTTTAATTTTTGTATATAGTTTGGATAGCCAATATTCAATCCTAAAAATGTATTACAATGTAGGGTATCAAATATTTAGAATTAGCCGACTTTATATATGTTGCATTTCCATTCTTCTCAAAATTGTTTTGATATCATCCCATATGATTTGTTTACATTTTTGAGAATTAATTAGTTTGTTATTAACATTTGTTAAAGGAATCCAACAGAGAAAATAGTTTTAGTTCTGTAACCTGAAATATAAAATCTGATAATATTCCTATGGAAAAACTTTACCAGGATCTGATATATTTTCTATATAAAAAAAAGTTATTTGGAATCTGACAAATTTTCTATGGAGAAAATTGCTCAGAATCTGACAACTTTTCTATGCATAAAGTTTCTCAAGATCTGACAACTTTTCTATGGATAAAGTTGCTCAGAATCTGACAACTTTTCAGAAATTTTCGATATGAAAAGTTGATCAGAATCAGACAGCTTTTCAATTGAAATATGAGGATGTGCAAAGTGGTTTACTGCCGAAGCCAAATTTAATTTCGTTAGTAACATGTTTTTTTCTAATATTCATATTTATTAGAGTAAATTTTAAAAATTTGATTTGCGGATATCAAAATTTTTTTAAGGTTTTTGGGTAAATAAAAATAATGGCGGTCTTTTTTTTTTGAAAATTTTCACTCCTTGGGGTGGTTCAACCCACCTAAAAACGCGGATTTTGAGCTCGTTTTTCTGCAGAGCAAAAACGGTTAAATATATTGCAAATCTGATTTCACCAGTCGATTCTGCAGCAAAAATTAATACAATTTATGTTTTTTGAACCCTTAAAAAAGTTCCAAAAACCCACAACAAAGGCGCAAATCTCATTAAAAAAAAAAAATAAGTTTTTTAAACATGCACGATGAAAAGGCATTTTAAGCTTAGCGAAACGGTACCAACAATTTATTTTTATCACAACCCGTTAAAAAGTTATGAGACTTCAAAATTATTTTATAACAAAAAAAAAAAAATAATTGGTAAAAAAAGTTTACAAATTTTTTTATTGTTTCAAATGATTCATTTAAAGTAATTTTAAACAATTTCAGTGTTATCTACTTCGGCTATAGCTAAACGATTTAAAAAATCTTTATTTTTCAGCAAACACGAATCGTTTAGTCTTGAAATTCGGCCAACTAGTTGTTCCATATAAATGCTTGTAGATTTAATGTTATTGGCGATTTTGATTGCATTTACATAGCTTTTGTTAGTTGGCCAATCAATGGCTTTATGACCCATAAAAGAAATATTTATACCAAAATTAGGTAAACTTTTTATGCTCTGAAGAGTGACGTAATCAAAAGGCGATTTAGAACAAAAAGAATCATAATTTGGTAATTTGCTAGTTACATCGATAGTTTTGTTTAATACATTTTCATTTTCATCGACATCAACGAAATCTTTTTCATAAAGTATTTGATCGGTTGAATGGATCAAGTTAACAAAATCTTCAGCTTCTTCAGCCGGTGTACAATATGTAACGGCATCATAGTCTTTGAAATCGTGTAAATAACAATTTGGATCAATTTCTAACAACTTTTGAGTTTGATCTTTGATTTTAATTGGTAACAATTTTTTTCGTAGTTTTTCCTTTTCCTCTAATGAAATTCGTTCGTCAAAAATTGAAAATACTGCGTTATCTTCGGTTAGGTATTCCAAATGCCGTAGCTGTGTGGCTTTAGCACTGTTTGCAATTAAAGAACAATATTTTCCTTCCATCTGCGAAAATTTCTCAAGTTCGGACAAAAAGTCTAGGTCATTTTTTGTAACATAAATTGTGAACCAATACTTTAGGTATACGGTTATAAAATAGAGAAGCATAGCTTCAAATTGCTCTAACAACGTTTCCGAAATGTAAAAATGATTTTTGTACAACATTATTTTGAAAATATATATTACTTTTGAGAGCCATCGGGCGTGGTGATCTGCTCCGCAGGCTTTTAAATTATAGCCAGGATTCGCATTTAAATAAACAAGTGCAAGTTCGGCCACTTCTCTGTGATCCGCCCTTCGGTGATTTTTATTTGCTAAATGTAACAGATCCGACATATTGATAAAGTATTATCAATTGCAAACAAATGTTTAAGATTTAATTTTTTAAAAATTTTAAATGACAGGAAACTCTGCAAAATTTTTTTCAACAGTTTTAACTTTTTTCTAACAAGTTACTTAGCCTTAACAAAAAATGTTTAAAGCCATATAACTTTTTTACGGGTTCTGATAAAAATAAAATGTTGGTACCGGTTCACTAAGCTTAAAATGCCTTTTCATCGTGCATGTTTAAAAAAATCAAAAAAAAAATTTTTTTTTTTTTAATGAGATTTGCGCCCTCTGTTGTGGGTTTTTGGAACTTTTTTAGGGGTTCAAAAAACATACATTGTATTAATTTTTGCTGCAGAATTGACTGGTGAAATCAGATTTGCAATATATTTAACCGTTTTTGCACTGCAGAAAATGAGCTCAAAATCCGTGTTTTTAGGTGGGTTGAACCACCCCAAGGAGTAAAAATTTAAAAAAAAAAAAGACCGCCATTATTTTTATTTACCCAAAAACCTTAAAAAAAAATGTTGATACCCGAAAAACAAATCAGGTGACCTGGTCGCCAAACGAACTCTAATATTTATATACATTTTTTCAAATACATGAATATAATAAAAATGTTGTTTTGTAGAAAATACGATAAATAATATCGTATGTAGATTTTGTTTCTTTCTATTTAAAAGATTGAATTTTTTAAAATTTTTTATTTATTTTTGTTAATGTAAACTAATAAATGTTAATAAAAATTAATTATATAAAACTAAAAAAAAAAAAAAAAATATGTAAGACTTTATTGGAATTAAATATTTAAACAAAAATTTAATTGAAAATATACTTATAAAAAAA
The DNA here is from genome assembly GCA_963682025.1 of Cordilura impudica. Lineage (NCBI taxonomy): Eukaryota > Metazoa > Arthropoda > Insecta > Diptera > Scathophagidae > Cordilura > Cordilura impudica. The sequence goes on from OY821521.1 coordinate 54,079,197, forward strand.
AATCCATATGATTTTCTTGGAAAAACTTAATCGAACTGTGACAAGTTTTCTATACAAAAATTTCCTCAGAATCTGACAACTTTCCGGTAGAGAAAAATTGATCCGAATCTCAGAGTCTGACAACGTTTCGATGGCAAAAATTGTTCAGACTATGACATCATATATATAGAAAAAGTTGAACGGACAGTGTCAACTTTTCTAAATAAAAAGTTGCTCACAACTGACAACTTTTCAATAAAAAACTTTATCAGAATCATACAACTTTTCTGTTGAAAAATTGGATCAGAATCTGTTAACTTTTCAAGAAAAAATATTGCTCAGTCTATGATTTTTCAATAAAAAGTTGCTCAGAATCGGACACCTTTTCGATTGAAAAAATCGCTCAGAATCTGACAACTTTTCAAAAGAAATGTTTCTCAAAATCAGTTAACTTTTGAAGAAAAAAAGTGGCTCAGTATCAGACAACTTTACAATAGAAAAAATTAATCAGAATTTGACAACATTTCGATTTGTAAAATTTTCTCAGACTATGACAACATATCTATAGAAAAAGTGGATCGGACTATGACAACTTTTCTATGCTAAAAGTTGCTCGTAATCTCAAAATTTTTAATAAAAAAGTTGATCAAAATCAAGTTGATCAGAATCTGATCATTTTTCAATAAAAAATATTGCTCAGTCTATGACTTTTCAATAGAAAAAGTTGCTCAGAATCAGACAACTTTTCAATTGAAAAAGGTGCTCAGAATCAGACAAATTTACAATAGAAAAATTTGAACAGAATATGTCAACTTATCTATGAAAGAAGTAGAACAGAATTTGACATCTTTTCAATAAAAAAAATATTGATCAAAAAAAATTTTTAACAGAAAAGTTTCTAGAATTCTGCCAACTTTTCACAAAAAAAATTGATCAGAATCAAACAACTTTTCTTTGGAAAAAGTCTAGCAGAAACTGATAACTTTTCAATAAAAAATGTTGCTCAGTCTATGAGTTTTCAATAGAAAAAGTTGATCAGAATCTGAGAACTTCTCAACAGAAAAAGTTGATCAGAATCTGAGAACTTCTCAACTTTAATATATGGAAAAAAGTCAATTTTGGAAAATTTTTAGTTGTGACTCTTGTATTTAAGGTGCGATATATATAAAATTTATGAATATATAAATGAGCCTAAAGGTACATATGTTAATACATTTTAACAATTCACAATTCAACACAGAGCATCTGATTTATAATTTAAATCATTCGCATTAACAGGGTGTAACGAATTATTATAAATATTTTATTTTATTTAATTTAATATATTTTTAAGACAGATTAAACATAAATTTTATCATTCTCAGCTTCTCCTCCATATGAACTATAACTATGCCAATTTTTACACTCCTCCGTGCCCGCATATTGCTCAAAAAAGGAACTAAAAATTTACCTTCAGGAATTAATATATAGATGCCATTAAAATTTATGGTTATGTATTTTTCTTTTTTGACCCGCTTTATTATAATATCTAATTTTTTGTTTCTTAGAAAGACAATAATGTTTTTTTTTCATGAAAATATGCATTATTATTAATATTGTTTATATTATTGTAAATTTATTGACTCAGATAGATATTTGTGAAAAAAGATCAATAATGAAGCATTCTAATAAAAATATGCTTTAATGGATAAAGTAAAATATGCAAAACTATGCAACTTCTAGTCCATATCAAATATATACTGTTAAGAAAAAAATTATATTCTTTGCTGAATCATTTTATCTGCATGTTTCCGCAACTAATTTTTGTGTAATGACATTCGGATATCAATATTTTTTTGTAATCTATGTATATAGTACTGCGAAAGTATGTACGTGTTTTTGTTTGTAGCTTGTAGGAGACTAAACCATTGGACCGATCTTTCTAAAATGCTTACACAGTCTTACTTTGTATCAGAATCTGCGAACTTCTCAATAGAAAAAGTTGCTCAGAATCTGAGAACTTCTCAACAGAAAAAGTTGCTCAGAATCAGACAACTTTTCTATACAAAACAGGACTATAGAAAAAATTTTTCTGAACTTAACTTTTCTGTAGAAAAAGTTACCCTCAAACTGACAACTTTTCAATAAAAAAAGTTGCTTAAAATCTACCAACTTTTCTTTTCAGAGGTTCTGACATACTTTTTCTAACAAAAAGTTTATCAGATTCTATTTGGTCATAATCTGACAACTTTGCATTTAAAACAGTTGCTCAGATTCTAACAATTGTTCTATAGAACTGCAGTTGCTTAGATATTTCCATATTGCTGTAATTTGTAAATTTACAGAATTTTTTTAGACTCCCTCCTATTACATACAGATTTAGTTAATTAAAAATAAGTAAGAAAACAAAAAAACAATGAATTATTGTTTAAACAAAATTATTAAAATTATCAGGTCTTTTTCATTATGATGATGATATTGATGATAAGCATGACCATGAGTACAAATTAAGTACCAGACCTACAACTCAACCGACCGTCTGACTAATAAGCAAATAAATATGTATGAATGAAACTAAATATAATAGACACGGACCATGTATCACACATATTTACTAATGGAAAACAAAGAGTTTTTCTTTGCAAATGTGGGCGATTCAGTGGAAAGGAATGATATGGTATGGTAATTGGAAAATATGTACTTCATTTGAAAACTGATAATATCAACAGTTATGAATGGAATATTGAAAATAAAAAATAACAAGTACTACTCATCAGCATCATCATATTCTTAAGAATAAAGATAAACAAAACCAATTTAATAAATTCGTATAAATATTTAATGGAATGTTTATTAATTGAGATGCAGAATAATAAATTATTATAGTTTAGTGCAGAAGATTTTAACAAAACAAATGCAAATGCGTGCTATTAAGATTTAAGTTTTTTCAGTTATTCTCGAAAATATCGTTAAATTCAAACTAGAAAAATACATTTTGTTTTGTCTTTTAAGAAGCTGGTGAGTTTTACTTGATATCCTTTTTGCATGATGTCTTCATATTTGGTAAAGAAATAGAGGCAATGACAATTTATTTGGCATCCGCATATTTTTTTAATGTCGATGTGGAAAATGTATACCAATAATCTTTTTGCTTGAAATTCTCACATTTTATAAATAATATGCGGATATTAATTGTTACTAGTATAGCCCAGCACTCGAAATTCGAGTGCAAATTCTAGGAAATATTATTTTTTCATTCAATTTTTGTCTTCCAATGTTTTTTAATCTATATATTGGTAACTTCAAAAATTTACGGCACCTAGACAATTTTTTTTACTTTTTTTTTTGTCTGACATCAATGTCGATTTGCGTGTGTATAAACCGATATTTGTGCATGTGAAATCCGTTCGCGTTAATCATTTTTATTAAACGGCGCAAATTTTACGGCGGTTTAAAGTTAAAAATTTTGAAAAAATATTAAAATTACAGTTTTTGTTAAAATTGAAAAAGGATAACGCGTGTGGATAATACCCCTTAAGGGCTTTCTTAGCACACTAAAATATTTGTAAAAGCTTCAATACTTTTTAAAATACACTGAAAAAAAAAAAATAAAAAAAATTTTTTTTTGATCGTGTATGCATATAAAAATTTATTTAAATTTGTTAAACATTTTACAAAATTACGGCTAGTATAAGACATAATTTGCAATATTTTGTGAAAAAACTATTTGCCTATCGCTAATTGTTTAAGAGATATAACCATTTACACTTTACCACTCATGATTTTTTTTTACCAAATTATATATTAGGATCAGTAATAACTACCTTTAAAATGGTTAGTTTTCTCTGAGTTTAGTATAGTATTAACATGCCTTAAATAAAAAGGTGTTTGGGTATTTAATAGAACAACTGACTCGTTAACATTGCATTTTATGCTTCTTTGGACGCGACTTTTACGTGGTATGTTAAGCCTTTAGCACCCTTTCGGTCAATTGTTTTCTGACACCACTTATGGGAAAAAATCTTTTCTAAACCATTTTCAGCCCCCGGAATTTCTTTTTTATTGCAAACTTTGCATTCTCTATACATACACGATTTCGAATCTAAGTTACTTGCTACCATTGAAATAAAGTTATGTGAGCTAGATGAAGATAAACCTTAAATCGGTACAACTTTTGCAGCATTAAATCAAAGTTAATGTGTGTTTTACACAAACATGTATTTCGAGCAGACATTTTACTTTTAATTATCCAAAATTTCTTGTATTTAGCAAAAGTATTAAAGTATATTTTGAGTTTAGTTTCTTTGCAAAACTTTTGGTGCAGATTAGTAAGAGTATCTTGAAGAAATCGTTTTCGAAATACTTTACCATTTTTCCTTATAATATCCCTTTTTCCTGGACATATACTAGAGATTTGATCTTTTTGTAAAAACTGTTCAAATAAATGTTTTATTGTGTTCTCCTTACAACCTCTATTTTCTTGGGGAGATTTAAAATTTTTATTTTTATTTTGTTGATAACGATTAACTATGTGATATAAAATTTTACGGCTGTTATATTTCTTTAACACTTTTCCAGAAACGATTTTGGAGTACATAGATTTTTCTTTATGAGTTACTATATTTTGTTTATTTTTAACCAATTGTTTTTCTAAAACCTCACAAAACATTAGTCGCTTTTTCACAGCACTGTGTCCTTGTTTCATAAAGCAAAGGCTACTGTGATCATAGAGTTTTTATAATAAAGCAAGTTCTTTAAGATGTCATTGCATCGGCGGTAATTTGGCGGTTTTCGCGGTAGTATATTTCAATTGTTTTGTTGAAATTTGTTAAGGTGGCGCTCGTGAATATTGTTTAAAAATATAGTCTCACTTTCTAGGGGTTAAAAAAAACGGGTTTTTTTGCAAATATTAATATTGGACTGATTATAAAATACTTGTTGGGATTCTTGGTTACTTATTAACCCGAATTCAAAAATAATTCTTTTAAATGTTCAAAATCAAATATTTCATACAAGGATGATTTTTGAGATTAGAAACATTTTGTTTCCTCCATAAAATTTTAAATCCTTAAAATTTTTTGGTGCATTTTCGATTTTAGTATCAAGTCTTCTATTCGATGTACGTTTGAGCGGAATTGAACAGCGCTTTAGTTGTCACAAAGCGAAATGTGTTTGGAAAAAAAACTGCCGCTGCACGCGCCAGGATTGAAAAAAAAATCATTTTTTTTTGCACTTTATTAGTTTAGTCCGTCGCGAAGAATCTATTTAGATACCTAAATATGTTGCCATGTCATGTTTTGATATAAAAAAAGCTTAAAAAAAAATCGTTTTTTTTCAAAAATTTTCAAAAGTTCATAAAATTTTTGCGTTTCGCCTCGGAGGTGCAATTTACGAAGTTACTCACATCACGCAATACACTAGCCAACTTAAAAGACAATTCAGATTGTCAGACGCAAAAAAGATACATATTCAAAAAATTTACACTAATTTTCTCTTTTAAGTTTGTAATGTCCGTGATACGTTATTGGTGCGCTGACACCAACTTGATATACCTCAAACTTTATAAAATTACGCCGTTTTTTTAATTCAGCACTCAAAACTCATTTCTAATTAACGGCGCAAAAACCCTATGTAAAATCTTCAAAAAGTTCAAAATTCAAAAATTTTGGTTTCACTTGTAAACCACCATGCAACTTTTCACCCAGCAGCGATATAATTTTTTTTTTCGTGGATATATCCTCCAAGTCTAGTGGCTATATTTTGTATAGGTTTGGATCTGAAAGCTAAAAACTGTTACAAAGAAAACGGAATGAAAAAACTCTTGCAAGTTTCAAGTCGTTTTTTTAATTTTTCGAATTTTAGATGACAACCAATTCTTAAGGTTAAGACTTTTCAACGTAAAACTTTGCACGTCAGATCCATCAAGTATAGTCATCCAACCCCTGTACAACGTTTTTTTCAATTCATAAAACTTAACGAAATAAGAGCCATAGTATTTTGGTTTCAGCAGGTGCTCAAAAAATTTGAAATAGCCCATATATCGCACCTTAAATACAAAACAGTCACAACTCAAAATTTTCAAATTTTCAGGAGAGGCAAAAAACTGTTTATGAAAAAATGATTGTATTATATAAAAAAATTTTTTTTCATTATGAAAAATGCCCATTTTGAGGAAAGTTTTGCTATAGTTTTTTTTTTTAATTTATATTGTATTTGTGGGAATAAAATGTAATTTGGAGTTATCACTCTCTGACTGAAATTTTTTCATTTGACTAGTGATATTATCTCAAGTTGTGCCCCAGATTTAACAGCATTTTTATACCCTATACCACTATGTGCTTTGGGTATAATGACTTTGTGCTGCTGTTTGTATCTACCAAAAATATTTGACCAAGACCCATCTTTAATTATACCGATCGAATCAGAATCACTATCTGATTCGATGTAACGATGTCCGTCCGTCCGTCTGTGTGTCCATGTAAAGCTTGTAATCAAACTGCAGGTCGCAAAAATGAATATATTTTGATGAAATTTTATATATAAGCTTTTATCGGCCATAGGATGAACGCTATTGAAATTAGTGAGAATCGGTCCATGTTCGGACCTAGCCCCCATACAAATGACCCCTATGAAATCGACTAAAATTGCCATAAGATCCAAATTATCATATAAATCTTAGTCAAATTGGGTTTGTATGTGTTTATTACATCCATTAATCAGTAGTCCAAAAATGATCCCTATGGGACAACTCTTAGTCATAGGCCCCATATAGAGCTGCTTCCCGATCTTCACTTAAATCTATCAAAAAACAAAAATATTGCACTGATTCTTCTCAAATTTTGTTTGTATATATTTTTGCAAAATACAAGAGACCTTACCAAACATGGTCAGGATCGGTCCATTTTTGGGCCTAGTCCCCATATAGATATAGCATCCGATATGAACTTTTTCATATCTGCAGCCAAAATAATTAATAAAAATCCCACTCAAATTTGGTTTATGCGTATTTTCTATATCCAGTTAGTTGGGCCTATGAGATAGGGTCTCTAAACGCATGGTATAGGGTATCATATAGTCGGTCTAGACCGACTATAATTTCCTTACTTGTTTATTTCTCATTTTTTAATTTTAATTTTTCCTTTTTCATTTCTCAGTTTTCATTTTCCATTTTTCAATTTTCATTTTTCATCCTTCAGTTTTCATTTTTCATTTTCCATTACTCGTTTTTCATTTTTCATTTTTAAATTTTCATTTTTCAGTTTTCATTTTCCATTTTTCAATTTTAATTTTTCATTTTCCAGTTTTCATATTGCGTTTTTCATTTTTCAGTTTTCATTTTTCATTTTCTATTTTCCAGTTTTCATCTTTCATTTTTCATTTTTATCTTTTCAGTTTTTATTTTTTATTTTACATTTTTCATTTTTAATTTTTCTATTTTCATTTTTCAATTTTCATTTTTATTTTTCACTTTTCACTTTTCAGTTTTCATATTTCGTTTTTAATTTTTAATTTTTGAATTTTCATTTGAATTTTCCATTTTTTATTTTTCTTTTTTCAGTTTAAATTTTTCATTTTTCATTTGCCATTTTTCATATCTCATATTTCATTTTTCAATTTTCATTTTGCGTTTTTAATTTTTCATTTTTCAGTTTTCATTTTTAATTTTCCAGTTTTCGTCTTTCATTTTTCATATTTCATTTTTCAATTTTCATTTTGCGGTTTTCATTTTTTAATTTTCATTTTCCAGTTTTCATTTTTCAATTTTCATTTTTCACTTTTCATTTTTCTTGTTTCGTTTTTAATTTTTCAATTTTCTTTTTCCATTTTTCATTTTCCATTTTTCATTTTTGATTTTTCAATTTTCATTTTTCAGTTTTCAGTTTCCATTTTCCATTTTTCAATTTTCAATTTTCATTTTTCAATTTTAATTTTTCAGTTTTCATTTTTCATTTTTAAGTTTTCATTTTCCATTTTTCATTTTTCAATTTTAATTTTTCATTTTTCATTTTCCATTTTTCAGTTTTCATTTTCCATTTTTCATTTTTCAATTTTCATTTTTCATTTTCCATTTTCTATAACGTGATAACGATAAAAAAAATATGTGGCAATACTACTAATATAGCTCATGGTAGTTGTGTTTGTTGCTATGATTGCATCAGTTTTTTGTGGCCTTCTTTGAACTGTGAATGTTGTTGTACAACTATTATGTTCAACCACTAAAATATTACAACAAACACACGGGGTTTTATGTTTTTTTTAGAGGTATCTATATACTTTTGCTCGTATCTCAGCACAATGATGCCCGATTTACGCCATTTTAAATACCAACCTCGTGGGAATAATGGCAAATGATATTATCGTAACTTTACCCAGTTTAATGTTTTTTTTTTTTTGTGAATGAGCGTGATTTCAACAGACAGACGGACAGACGGACATCGATATATCGACTCGAGCTTTGATAAGGATGAAGAATATATATACTTTATGGGGTCGACAATTTGTTTTTCGATGGTTTACAAACGGAATAAAAAACCTATATATACCCTCTGCCACTGAGGTGTGGAGTGTACAATAAAACACAAACTTCTTAGAAAAAATTGATTATGAAAACGTACATACATGTCAAAAAGTCTCGGTAAGACATGGCGAAGCACGACAGGGCGTACTAGTAATATATAAAATAAAATTTATCTGGTCTTTTCAGTTAATCGATTACATTTTTTTTTTAATTTTTAAAGAAAATCGTGTGGATGTAAAACATTTTTTTTTTAATTTTCCAGATTTCATTAAAAAAAATATTTAACTTCAATTCGACATAATATTTTGAAATTTAGTTGTATGCTTCTAATGTCCTTTCGTTAAGTTTTGTGTTTATTCTTAAGATTAAAAACAAAATGTTGTGTTTTCCTATATGATTTACAGCGCTTTAGTTGTGTGTATCCAAAATATATGAGATGAGATACAATATACAAGTATGTTTTTGTTTTTGTATTTTATTTATTTTTTTTTTTTTTTCATTCACAACAGTGATTTCTACTTGAGATTTTGAACAGTTTTTTCTTTTTTGTTTTAACATATTTACACATATCTGCGATAAGTGTTTTGCACTTAAAAAAGTCATTAGGGTACTATAGAGATGAACAAGCATATCAACTACAAAAACTTTTATCGATTAAGTAATAAAAAAAAAAAATACTACATACGAGTTATAAAAATGTATTTGAAATACGAATATGTGTTTAAGATAAATTAATTAATATATATTAATTTCCTCGTATTTCAGGTGCTGGTGAATCAGGAAAAAGTACAATTGTTAAACAAATGAAAATTATACACGAAAGTGGCTTCACTCCTGAAGATTTCAAACAATATAGACCGGTTGTCTATAGCAACACAATACAATCATTAGTTGCAATACTTAGAGCAATGCCAAATCTTAGTATCCAGTTTAGTAATAATGAAAGAGAGGTAATGTATCAGAAGCGACGACACTGACGATGACCCCGACCCCACATTATTTGCTGTGCCTTAATATATTCATTTTATTTTTTCATATGTACTAGAATTTTTTTATATTTTTAATATTCTATTCTTTTAGAATGATTCCAAAATGGTATTCGATGTGTGTTCACGTATGCACGATACTGAACCTTTCTCAGAGGAACTTTTAGCTGCCATGAAACGATTATGGCAGGATAATGGTGTTCAAGAGTGCTTCTCACGTAGCAACGAATATCAACTAAATGATTCTGCTAAATAGTAAGTAAACATATGAAAAATTTTTATTTAAAAAAAGTAATACATTTATTACGATAAAAAGTTCATGTCTCTTAACTTAAAATTGGGTCATAAAACTTGTATAAAATTTATTTTTGTAATCAAATTAAAACTAAAATAATTCCCACTATAACTTTTAATAGCAGACAAGTTTTAAAAAGTTTGACTTACAGTTATGATCAAGTAAAGATTTTTTTAATAATATAACTGAAATTAAAGACAGCCGTTAAAGATATATAATGAATTCACCAACATCCCCATAATATCCTCACAACATCTGCATGACATCCACTCACTTTACCAATGGCTTTTAAACCTTGACATCCAAAATGCTTTTAATTTGAGATATGCGGATGTTGACAAATAGAATAATTAGCTTTAACTTTTTTATTCTTTTAATATTTTTAAGCTATTTTAATTAAGAGTATGAAAATGAGTTTTAATGTGGCAAATCAGTCAACATTGTTGTTGACCGGTTGGAGTGACATTTTACTCGCATTCGCATATTAAAAAAAATGTAATATTTCTGCAAGATATTGATCCGAAGCACACGGCTTTACACATCCAGCAATTGTTTACAAACAATTCTGTTACTAATATGTATTAATTGGACCATAGGAAGACCTGATCTCAACCCGATTGAGAATTAATACAAGTTGTAAAAAAAATGTTAGCTTGTTAACAATAAGAAATTTTGATAATCTCTACACCGAATGGTAAGCCAATGTAAACAGCGTATGTGAAGAGTTGGTGGCTTCAATGCTTCGCAGATGTAAAGCAATTATCGATAACAAAGGTTTCGCAGGAAAATAGTAACAAAATTTTCTCAAACATTTGTTTTTTTCTTTAATAAGAGTTATAGTGCTTTAACATCTAAGCAAAATCTAGTATATGCGAGATTTTGAGCAAAATCTAGCTCAGTTTTACTAGATTTCCCATACAGAACAAAATTTAGCTCGTTACTAAATTATAGCAAAATCTCACAAAATCTTATCAAACTTGGGCACTAACAAATGATACTACTGTGTATTTTATACCCTCCACACCTCAGTGGCAGAGGGTATATATAGGTTTGTCATTCCGTTTGTAACGCATCGAAATAAATTCGTGAGACCCCAAAAATATATAATTTCTTAATCCTTATAACAAGGGAAGTTGATTTACCGATGACGTCTGTCCGTCTGTCTGTGGAAATCACGATCACGCCCTCAATATCTAAGCAAGACCGTTCGTTTTTATATTAAATCGTTTACTAACATCCCAAAGGAGTTGCTATTTAAAATCGTCAAAATTGGTCAAAGGGTTCACGAGCTATGAATGAAACTTTGAAAAAATAAAATTTTTCAGTGTGTTTTTTGTTTTTGTTGTATATGTATATTAATACTGCATGTATCACATTGCCCTAAGCAAGTTTTACCACATATTTTTTTATCATTAAAATTAAATATTAAAAATTAAAAATTAAAAAAAATGGAAAATGAAAAATGGGAAATGAAAATTGAAAATTAAATAATTAAAAATGAAAAATGGAAAATGAAAAATGGAAAATGTAAAATGAAAAATTGAAAATCGAAAATGGAAAATGAAAAATGAAATATGTAAAATGAAAAATGAAAATGAAAAATTAAAAATGGATAATGAGAAATGAAATATGGAACATGAAAAATGAAAATTTAAAAATGGAAAATGAAAATTGCAAAATGAAAAATGAAAAATGGAAAATGGAAAATGAAAAATGGAAAATGAAAAATGAAAAATGGAAAATGCCAAATGAAAAATGAAAAATGGAAAATGAAAAGTGGAAAATGAAAATGGAAAATGAAAAACGAAAAATTAAAAATGGATAATGAGAAATAAAAAATGGAACATGAAAAATGAAAATTGAAAAATGGAAAATGAAAAATGAAAAATGGAAAATGAAAAATGGAAAATGGAAATGAAAAGTGGAAAATGGAAAATGAAAAATGAAAAATTAAAAATGGATAATGAGAAATGAAAAATGGAACATGAAAAATGAAAACTGAAAAAAGGAAAATGAAAAATGAAAAATGGAAAATGAAAAATGGAAAATGGAATATGGAAAATGAAAAATGGAAAAGGAAAAATTAAAATTGAAAAATTAAAAATGGATAATGAAAAATGGAAAACGGAAAATGAAAAATGGAAAGTTAAAAATGGCAAATGAAAAATAAATAATGGAGAATGGAAAATGAAAAATGGAAAATGGAAAATTAAAAATGGAAAATGAAAAATTTTAAATTAAAAATGGCAAATGGAAAATGAAAAATTAAAAATGGAAAGTGGAATATGGAAAATGAAAAATGAAAAATGAAAAATGTAAAATGAAAAATGAAAAATGAAAAATGGAAAATGGAAAATGAAAATTGAAAAATAAAAAATGGAAAATAGAAAATGAAAAATTAAAAATCGAAAATGGAAAATGAAAAGTGGAAAATGGAAAATGAGAAATTCAAAATGAAAAACGAAAGATGAAAAGTGATAAATGGAAAACGATAAATTAAAAATGAAAATTGAAAATGAAAAAGGTGGAGGGTATCAAAGATTCGGCCCAGCCGAATTTAACACTCTTACTTGTTATTATTGTAGTAGAAAATTACAACGTAGTGACTGAAAAATTGACATTTAATAACAAAAACAAAAACAAACAAGATAAATAAAAAGGAAATAAAATATTAATTATTAATAAAAATGACGAATCTATAATAAAAAAATATTTAGTAATTGAAAAGTTATAACGTTTTATTCTTGTGAGTGCTCATTCCAATCTGCTATATAATAATTGTGGAAAATGCATTTGTTTTTGTTGTTCAAACAATACATTTAACAATTGCAAAATTTCTATTTCAGCTTGTGCTTTTTTCATTCTTGATGCATAATATAATAATAAAATCTTTTCATTTTTAGAATTTTCCATCTTTCCATTTTCCTTTTGTTTTGTTTATTTTTGGTATTTCTGGTTTATATGTTTTATTTTAATCAGCTGTTTATTGTTATGGAAACAGAATCTCACAAAATGTCAAAAAAAAGTGAGATGTAAACGGTTTAGGTTTTGAAATAGATTTCAACTAAAATCTACTAGATTTTCCTTAGATGTAAAGGCACTATTATGATGTGTTTTTAATAATGTGCACGACTGATATAAATCATATTTGAAAATAATGATAACAGCTTTATCAATAATAATTTATTTGATACAATTAGCATTTATTTTCCAGGATAGGGAGTTAATTTAACTAAACTAGGACGAATTGTACCAAAATCATAGTGTATTTTGTTCTATTTGTTTGGAGTTCCCATATTAGCACTGTGTTCCTAATTAGTTGCAAAGAGCTGTACATAGTTACCTTCAATGACAAAATTTGCAAAATTAAATTAAAATTTAAGTAGAATACATCTTCAATTATTATTACTGGCAGATTCCAGCGCTCGAAATTCGAGTGCAATTTCTAGAAAGCTTTTTTTCAACTTAGCCAATTCACAAATCAACACTTTTATGGTTTATTATTATTGTGAATGAAGATAACAAACTTATTAACAAACACATTAACAAATTTAATAAAACACATACAGCATATGTGTAATTTTATGTATGTGTTAGTAGCAACTTCAAATGCAATTTACTCAAAATAAAGGAAAAAATTAAAAATCTGTAAATCTACAAAACGGCTAAAAAGAAATACCTTTCAAATAATATACGTTTGGTCAAAATCGGTATAAAACGGTAGTACAAAACAGCGGTCACAAGAAATCGCCTATCCTATTAATATTATAGATTTAATCATATTGTACAATTAAATATTTTCTGTAATTCATTGCATTACAAATAAATTTATAAATTTTGGGTTTACCTAAATATCTGATTCTGAATTCGTTTAATACAGGACATATTGCGATAAAATGATACAACGTTTCATCTTCTTTTGTATTACACAATGTGCATGTTTTATTAGCTACTAAGCCATTCTATATCACTCCTGTTTTCAAATTTTATATTATATTCGGCTCCAAGTTGGTTAATTTGACTAGCCCAAAAAATGTTTTTAGACAGAACCTGCTTAGAGAGTGTGTGAGGTAGTCTATCTTGGTTGAATTTATACAATGTTTTGTAAATGTAGTCCATATGTAGGTTCAAGTTATAAAAGTGGTTATCCTCTGCATTTGTTTCCAGTGTTAAAGCGTAATTTGGAGTGAAATCCGGCAGTCTCAAAATTCTTTTTATAAAAAATCTTTGTAGTTTGTCAACTTCTTCAAATAAGCCATAATCCCACACTTGCGTCCCATATATCTGAATTGACCTACATACAGCTTGGAAAAGTCTCAATTTAGATGACAATCCCAGGAAAAAAAAACATTACCAAATAATGGGTTTAAGAAGGAGGAGTAACTGGTTGAAGTTACAACAGTAGAATAGTTTCTCCTGAATCCAGCTTGATATTCATTCAACTTTTTATGATTTTCAACCCAATTTGAAAGTCTTTCATTTAAAGTACCCATTAATAGTAATAAACTTGATTGTTATTTCGACCTTTTTGTTGTAATTTTAAATTTTAAAAAGTACCCGTTAATATTTTGGCCACACAATTCATAAATGAAATTTCCCTGTAGTGAATTAACGTCTCCCTTCTTATAAATCGGAAAGATTATTGTCTGCACAAAAGTTTCATCTACCGATCCAGTCTCAAATATTATATTAAAAACCTTAATTAGTTCAGCCAAAAATTCAATTGATGCGTTCTTGAGGAATTCATAGGGTACCCTATCTGATCCGAATGCTTTATTTGACTTTGTGTTCTTTAGAATCTGCTGAATTTCTGCTATTGTTATTGGTCTGTCTAGTTCTTGATCATCATGCCACATTGGTGCAAATTGAACGTCGCACAGTGGACCATATTTTGAGAAGGCGGCCAAAAATCTTTTTTTTTTTTTTTTGTTACCGATTTTGAAGTTATGTTATTCATTTGAAAGTAACTACTAGTAAACCACGGGAGCCAAAAAAAAATGCGACTCTATCTCAACTATATCACAACGAACAGGGTCTTCGAAAATGGGCTTTCTCAGTATTTTGCTAAAATTAAAAATTTCTTTGTAAATTTTTATTTTTGAATGACTGTAACTTTTTTGATTTAAAAGATTTAGAAGTGAAATAAATTTTGTATAATTTTTTGGTTTCCATACTATTAATGTTAAAAATGTAAAATCACTGAGTCATTCCGAAATTTAAAAAAAAAATTTTTTTTAAAAAAGGTCCAAATTTTCCGAAAATCTCCTACTTAATAGAGCATAACTCCTGCCAGTCAAAAGCAGTCAGAAAAAATCTTGCACTCTTCTATAGTCGAACCCTCCCCTATACTCCTATACCCCATTATACACCCGCCAGTTTCCGATCGCGTGCACCAGAACAATTTTTCTGACCCAAGGTTAGATATTTTCTGCAAAATTTATGAATACAAAAGTTGTCCACTATGTGGTTAGGATATATTAAGTTTGAGGTGATGTTTGTAACTGCCAAAAATATTGGACCTTTATCCATCTTTTATTATACGGATCGACTCAAAAACACTTTCTGAGTCGATTAAATGATGTCCGTCCGTCCGTCTGAGTGTTATGAATACAAAAGTTGGTCGTACCGGTGCACCGCGGTGTATTTTTTTGCGTGTAGGTAGAGTTGTCAGGAGTTCTTATATACTTATAAAAAAGGGTTGAGATATAATGCGCTTAATTGTTACAGGTACATTCACATAGGTATCTTTCAAAAACATTAATAGTCTGAATTAGAGTTATATAGTTTAAATACCTGATAAAATGGGAAACAATTTAAATAACAGGTAAATGATATTAAAAAAAAAATTATTGCGACATAGCCCTTTAAGATATGAGCAGGTATACTTCACCTTTTAAAAGGCGTTAGGGTGTGGGTTTCTTATGCTTCTAAAAGTGGTAATAAAAGAGAAAAATTTTTATTTTACATAATTGCAAGAAAGAGTATTTATAATAATGTTTCCACAAATTATTATTCATTACAATTTGTGCAATGGCTAAGTACTATTACAGAGATCTGGCAGATATCAACCAGCAAAACCAATTGACGGATGTAGTTAAAGATCTCGAAGGCGCAAGCTGGATAATATCAATGAAGAAATTTCTCAAAGAATTATTAAGGATTCATTTTTGCACCAAATTCAACCAACCCAAAATATAAAATTGAAATAATTGAAAAAATAGTAGAAGCGAGCCCAAGGCGCACAAAGAGGATTTTGAAAAGCATTCCTACACCAATTGAAGATAAGAAATTTACGCCGGAAGAAGCGTTCGCCCTATTTTTGGATTTGAAATTGACCAAAAATCAATATAAGGAATTGCGGAAGCGAACCAATGAAAGAATTGTGGGATTTTTCCAGAGTATCGAGATTTAGTTTCTGCCAAAAAAGAATGCTTACCTTCACAATCTGCTATTAGTGTCACTTCAACATCAGCAGAAATAAAATTGCAAGATCTCCTTGAACATACTGCAGAACGATTGCTAAATACGCTTGATACTGATCATTTAAAAAAAATTGGTAATGGCAGCATTACTTTAATTTCTAAATGGGGTTGTGATGGATCCTCTGGTCAGAAACAATACAAGCAATTTAATGCCGAAAATTCATCAGATGCTAATTTATTTATGGTATCTTTCGTTCCATTGCGCTTAACAAAAAGGTATAGCGTCTTAGAGCCGTCAACTAGTAGAGCAACAGAAATTGATATATGGAAAAATTAAATTCCTTCTTCAACAAAGTATTGCAGACCAATAAAATTTGCATTCAAAAAGGAAACCAAAGATGTCATAACTGAAGAAGTTCAAAAAATAAAAGATCAAATTAAGGAACTTCAACCAGTAATATTTAAATTTGATGACCAAGACATTGAAGTACATACATAAATATGTCTCACAATGATTAATGGAAAAGTTGCACAAGCTTTAACTGGAACAAAGTCAACGTCAAGCTGCATTATATGCCAAAAGACATCAAGTCAATTAAGCCAACCCCCACCAGAAGACGATAGTTTTAAGGAAGCCTACGAATTTGGAATGTCCCCTCTTCATGCTAGAATACGTTTCATGGAGCATATTCTTAAATTGGGTTATGATTTGGAATTTGGTCCGTTAGGCGAAACAGTGAGAAAAAACAAAGAAAATGAAGAAAAAAGAAAGCCAAAAAAAAAAATAAATTCAACAAAAATATCTACAGCTAGGCCTCGTAATCGACCAACCAAAACAAGGGGAAGGAAACACAAATGATGGAAATACTGCAAGGAGATTTTTTTCCGATCCGGAAACTGCAGCATCTATCACAGGTGTAGATCATGAATTATGATCTACATCTGTGATCATAAATGCAAAAAAATTTGGAGAGTACGCCAATAAAACAGCTATACTTTATAATGGAAAATACTCTTGGAGATATATGCCATCCACAGTTCATAAAATTTTGTACCATGGGGAACAAATATTCAAAACAATATGCTACCAATAGGAGATCTATCTGAAGAAGCGCAAGAAAAAAAGAACAAAGACTACAGATTCTTCCGCGAGCACAACACAAGGAAAATGTCCAGATGTTGTACTAATGAAGACCTTATCACTATTTTGTTGTGCACTTCAGATCCATATATGTCCAACATTCGTCAAAAATGGAAAACTACTTCTATTGAATTAGACAAAGAAGCTAAACAAATTCTAGAAGATGAAAATCAAGGCTATTTAGAAGAAATTTTTACTAAAATTGGTTGATTTAAAGTACTTTTTCATTACACTAACAATAAGTTACACTTTTTTTATATAGTTAAAAAATTTTTTTGATTTAAATATTTATATATTTTGTAAATTTACAATATTTCATAAATTTGCCATAAAAATTAATATAGAAATATTTAAAAAGACAATAAAAAAAAATTTAACTAAAGCAAAAACATACGAGTTTTTCATTGAAACTTCTCTATCTTGAACCAATATAAGGTAACTTTTACGTTCGCTGCTTAATAAATTATATTTTAACTCGGGATCTTTCAAAAAAAAAAAAACAACCTTTTGCCCTTGTGGGCATTTTATGAAAAAATTATTAGTTGTAAAATTAACTGGAAAAATAAGACATTATATTAAAAAAATCTTTTTTTTTACCTTTTAACACTTCACTTTTGTACTAAAATTCAACTACAAATGAAAATGTATTTTAAACCCTCCCTAACTTTTTTTATTTTCAGTCGAGGATTACGTTTTATAGCAAAACTTAAAGGCTAAAGTCTCACCTACCAAACAAAAAAACCGCATATCAAAATTCCAATCCAATCAAAAGTTATAGATTTTTGACCGCCTTCTCGTCAAATGGTCCACTGTGCGTCGTTTGTTCGTTGTGGTGGATTTCATAGGACTTCAAAATATATTCTAAAATCAGTTGAAGAAATATTTAGACCCAGTTGAAATGTTTGACCTCTAATTTCCTTCGCAATTTTCCACCAATCTTTTGAGTCATTGACTCTATACATTTTTGCTACAACTTCTTTGTTATATTCTTCTTTTCTTTGTCTGCATATTAGCTCATACCGCTGTTTCGCTTTTAAAAAGTTGAGCTTGTTTAAATTATTTTTTTTTCCTTTCTGTAAATATTTAGCATTTTAAAGGATTTTTCCCTCGCATTATAACATCTATAGTTAAACCAAGGACTCTTAAGGGTATGACTGCTTTGCCTTTGAACAGGCTTAATCACAGTAATCAATTCTCCCAAACTCTTTATATTACCTCAATTTCTTTGTAGTCTAAGATATTGATCAAGTCTAGCTTGATATTTTTTTTTTGTAGAGCTGTATATCATGTTATTCAAAATATATTGAAATTTTTGTTTACACAAATTGTTCAGTTTTTAAATATAATTTTAATAAAATGCGGATGTTTACAGAAAATAAGTAAAAAAGGCGAATATGAAAGCTTTTATCGAAAGTTTGATATTCGCAAATAATTTATTTTCTTCCTCGCCCATATTTTAAAATTTGCTTGCAATAGATTAAATTCGTTTTTCTTTTTATAATAATATTAGAATCCACATAATATCCGTTGGTTATTCGAAGTTGAAGTTGTTGTTTTCGTGAATCTTAAACATTTATGGCCAAATTTAATCGATTCTTCTATTTTTATCATATTAGAAAAATTTATTGAAGCTGTTTCTAAACATCCACAAAAATATTTTATACTGATTATTATCTATAATATTAACATGCAAGGCGATTTCTTGTGACCTCTTCTACGCTTTTAATTATCAACCGATTTTGACAAAAAATATACCATTTGATAGGTATTTATTTGCAGATGTGCACCATGTGCACCATTTGCGTAATAATCATTTAAAGTTGCTACTAACACATACATTAAACACATAAAACTATGCAATGCTGTGTGTGTTTTAATTAAATTTTTTAATGTGTTTGCAAACATTGTATATCAAAAGCCCTGTGTTGAATTATTAATTACGTAAAATTGATTAGCATACCTTTAGGCTCTTCTAAAATTATTTATTAACAAACCCCTTTATATATCTTCTGTATGTTCAATAAATATTTATAAACAAATTTAATGAATTTTATTTAAAAACTCACAATTTAATGAATATTCGTAATTTTTATATATATATATATATATATATATATATATATATGTAGATTAAAAAAACATTGAAAAAAAAATTTAATGAAAAAATAAAATACGGATAATCTTATAATTTTCCAAATGAAAAAGAAAATTACACTATAATTCAATTTACAGAGTAATTAACCTTTAAATTTTAATAGCATTTAAATTTAAAATTTAATACCATTTAATTTTGCTTTTCTTTTTTGACCAGTATTTATTATAACTAGCAGATTCCAGCCCTCGAAATTCGAGTGCAAATTCTCGGAACTTTTATTTTTTCATTAAATAAAGACCCTAAATGTATGCCAATCAATTATAGCCAATTCTCAAATCAACACAAAAAACAAACTCATTTTTATTACAAACACATTAACAAATTTAATAAAAACACACATAGCATTGTATAATTTTATGTATGTATGTGTTAGTAGCAACTTTAAATGCAATTATTCAAAATAAAGGAAAAAATTTAAAAATCCGTAAATCTGTAAAACGGCTAAAAAGAAATACCTTTCAAATAATATACGTTTGGTCAAAATCGGGATAAAACGGTAGAACAAAACATCGATCACAAGAAATCGCCTAGCCTATTAATATTAAAGGTGTATTATTTATTGCGTTGTGATAAAAACAATGATGGTTTTGTTTATATAATGTATTAATTTCTATCTGAAAAATGTATTATTATTTATTATCTGCCAATTTTTCTAATAATTTTTACTAAAAATCATACAAATTAATTATATTTTTAATTAAATGGAGTTTTTAATTAAATGAAGTTAACTTAACCTGAAAAGATTTTATTTTTAAATATAAATATATTAACAAATTTAAGAAGCTTCCTTCAGAAGTTTTTTTTTTTCATTATTTTATAAAATAATTTTAACATTTTTGCCATAACAAGTAAAATATTTACCACAAAATTGTTATAAATATTTTTATTGATATTTTTTGGCTTTTATTTAACACAATATTTTCGTTTAAATTATTTAATAAAAAAAAATGAAAAAAAAAATAGCTGAAATCTAATAAATATTACATTGTTTCGTTATATACACAAATCCCCTCGTTTCTATGTCTGCATCATCAACATTTATAATTCATGTTTAACTTTCTCTTAAAGTCAATTTAAAATTCAATGGTGACTCGGGAATATAGGTTGAGTTTACTTTATAAACCAATTCACCATGATTGTACTCGACTTTATATTTACGAAATATCTACAAAATATAAAGAAAATGAAAAATAAATAAATAAATAATTCCACATTTTCCAGTGAATATTAAATTTGCAACAGTACAAAACAGTTGGTTGCACTGACTAACTGTGCACTTGTGTATTTATACAACCAAACGTCCGCCCTTTGTCATTTCATGGGAGGATGGTAGTGTTACCCTTACCTTTGCCAGCAATGTATGTAATTCGATTTCCGCAAAACGACGTCCCACACACATACGACGCCCAAAGCCAAATGGTAAACTAACAAAGGGATGTATTTTGTGACCAGCATGTGGACATGTTTCTTCATTTGTTGTTTTCTCTGTCTGAGTACCATCTATAAACATAAAATAAGAGTCGTTGTTAATTAATTTTCTGTTTTGGTTTGAGATCATAAGCAAGCACCACATCTACTATACATCAAAGTGTAGAACCATAGAGTTTTGATAACGATGATGATAACGATACGTTACAATGGTTGTTTTTGTTGTTGTAATAGTTTATACAATACTCACTTTTTAATTCGTTTTGTTTAAGCCAACGTTCTGGTAGAAATCTTTTTGGTTCGGGGAAATATGTCGGGTCATTTGAGACCACCAAATGTGGAAAAATAACATTGGTCTAAAATGAAGAAATAAATGATCATTTAAGATGAAAATTTTAAGAAAAATTTTGCTTTTAAATAAAAAAATTTTAAATTTTGCCACCTCCGCTTAAGTTATGTTTCGGTCAGAGGTCAAAGTCGTGCTGCTTAAAGCCGACATTGCTGGGCCGCCGACTCTTTCTTTAATTAATCATCTTAGTCAAATTTTAATTCAGAGGTCAAAGTCGTGCTGCTTAAAGCAGACATTGCTGGGCCGCCGACTCTTTCTTTAATTAACCATCTTAGTCAAATTTTAATTAGTGAGAAAACAAGAGAAACTGTATTTAAATAAAGCATTGCAATTAAAAATTCTGCTAATAATAAAAAAAAATAAATAAAACCTTATGTTTTTTTCTAAAGCTTTTAATGGATCAAGCAAATTAAAATTATCATAGACGAATATCTGTTTTATATGTATAGTAACGTTTATCCGATTTCATTTCTCGTTTACGCCTGATCCTGCAATGGAAAGCCTGCCTCGAAGAGGCAGATGTAGCTGGTATGCCAAAACAAATGGTATTGTTTCAATTTTAAGGTGTGCACATTGCACTGCCGCCAACGAAGTCATAAAAGTATATTTAAACAAAAATAATATCAACTATATTTTCGTGACCACTTATTTCTCACCTTTTTCTGAATGCCAGTGTTATTTTTTATGGCTTTGGAGACTGTTACACGTTCTTTAAAAATCTTGTATGTCATCGGCAGTCTGTTTACTCTACATAAAGTTCGTTTTTATTAGAGCCCAATATATTTAAAATGGCCGACATTGTGGAATGTTTGGTGGATTGATATCATTTTATTAGTACTAGCAGAGCCCAGTCCTCGAAATTGGAGTGCTAATTCTAGAAAATTTTATTTTTAGTCATACATAATTTATGCTTATCAATTCTAACCAATTCACAATTCAACACAAATTTAATAAACCACGCACAGCATTGTATATTTTTTGTATTTGATGCTTAAATATGTATGTGTTTTATGCATGTATTAGTAGCAACTTTAAATGAATTTTACTTTGTAAGTATGGTGAACATCTGCAAAGAAATACCTTTGAAATTGTATATTTTTTTTTTTTTTTTGTCAAAATCGGTTGGTAATTGATGGTGTAAAATATATCACAAGAAATCTCCTTGCCTATTAATATTATAGAATACAACGTTTATAAAGGATGTTTTTGAATCCCGATAGAACTTGTAAAAAATAACATAAAAAATTAAATTTGAATCAAAAAAATTATCTTATTCGTTAGATCGACACAATGGCGGCTGTTTTCGACGAAGAGTATTTTCGACGTCCAATTTTAGCCCACAATTGTTGCTGGTTTATCAGCATAAAGCAGTGACTTCACGTAGTCCCGCAGGAAATAATCGAGTAGTGTCAAATCGCATGACCTTGGAGGCCAATTGAAACGTGAATTTCTCGAAATCAATTTATCGTCTAATTTTGATTTCAATAAGTCGATGGTTGCGGTCGCCGTATGGCACGCACCACATCACACCCGGGTCAATGTTATCAATATTTTCAAACAAAAAGTCATCATGAAACTCCGGCTTGATATTTTAAGAAATAAGATCCGATGATGGCAATAGAGTGTAAACCGAACCAAACGGTCAATTTTTCTGGATGAAATGGATTCTGAGGGGGCTGTTGTCGATTGGTCCCACTCCATATGCGGCAATTTTGTTTAATGAAAAACCCGTTATACCAAAAATGGGCCTGAACACAATATTGCGATAAAACATCGGGTCAGTTTCCATCTGCTATAGAGCCCAATCGGTAAAAGATTGTCAATTGGCTTTAAGTCATGCACCAGCTGGATCTTATACGGGTGTAAGGCAAGATCTCTCCATATAGTGGACGGACAGAGCCTGCGATTCCTGCGACCGACGACGAATCAATAAATTTGAATCTTCTTCCACACTTTCGTTTACAGCGGCGATATTTTCTGCAGCACACACATTCTTTCGACGTGTTGGTGTTATTGCATCATTTATATAGTAAATGGTATGAAATCTATTCACAATTCGAAGGATGGCTTGCTCAGATGGAAGATTTTTCACGCTGTTCAAGCGTGAATCTATTCATGATGAGCTGCCAGAGTATAATTGTCATAAATGTCAAAAAGCAACCGTAGTATGACAGTTATCTGACAGCTAACCCTTTCGTAAGTACTAAGCAAAAAAAAAACACCCTTTATTAGCTCGGTTTATGGCCTGTTTCTTTGCCTTTACGTTATAAATCGAATCCGATGAACTAGCGCCTTGAATTGGATGACAATGCAGAATAGACAAACAATTTTAATATATCAAGTGAGCGTGGCACCTCACATATCCATTAAATATTTATCATCATATATTTGGAGTAGTATCGAAGCAAGAGTCCTGCAACTTTGTACGAGTACATTAATTACCAATGGAGAGGAGAGGATTAACCAAAATAGGCGGGATCAGACCTGAAAGCGTGGTATCTGCCATACCATATTTGAGAGTCTTGAACTTGAAACTAAGAATGGGCGGGATCGGACAAGTGGGCGTACTATGAAAGCCACAGCTTTGTAACTTAATTATGACCTATTTGGATATCTGGAAAAATTTATTTAGCATGTCTTTTTATTTTGTGATATTCATATATTGCTGGTAGGTAGTTACAATGATTTTACATAAAGAAACTGATATGTACATACGTGGAATTCGCCAGCTGTCTCTGTCGATGTAAAATGAAAAACGCAGAATGCATTAAATATATAATGTATACGGAGTATACAGATTTATAACTTAATACATATTCATAACACCAATACAGATTGTACTAAAAATTTTTTACTTTGAATTTTTAATACTTAAGGAGTGAGTGATAAAAAAATCTTAACGCACGTTTTTACTCCTAACTTTTGCCAAAACATTATTTCCATTTTTTATTATTTTTATCTTTAAAAAATATATCAGTTATTCGGCCCAATTCCAAATAAGAATTCGGCGGAATTTTTTCCCTTTCCCCTCATTATGAAAAACTCCCTAGGATTTTTTCCCTTTTCATTTATTTGCATTTAACACCCAAAACTAAACGAAATTCGAATATTCGTAAATCTCTCTCTCCCGTCTGTTTAGAACAGGAGGATTTTCTTCTCGGTAGAAAAATACGCAGGTATATTCAGAATTGGGCTGATTATGTTTAATGACAATCCTGTTCATATGTTGTTAATTTCATTAAAATGATTGATGAAATTATTAAATATTCCCAACAAAGTCCAACTTGGTCCTACAAAAAGTTGGCCTAAGAAGCAAAGGTCAGTCATCAAACTATATCCAAAGTTATAAGAAAATATCATGAGAATTTTACCATTGATAGGAAACCTGGTTCGGGAAGAAAGAAAGGTTTACATGATTGTTGTAAGGTCAAGAAAAAAAGCATATTGAAGAGAGCTCCCAACAAATCCTTTACAAAAGCAGCCCGGTTAGCTCAGTACTCGACCAATTTGGTGCGAAAAGTTAAAGAAAATAAAGGCTTGAAAACACACGAAGTGTAAAAATTTCCAGACAGGAATGCTGCAATAAATGTAGAGGTCAAAAACAATAATCCTGCTGCATAATGGACAACGAAACGTATGTAGCGGCAGATTTTTGGCAACTTCCGGGTCAAATTGATTATGTTGCTAATGCTCGAGGTAATATTGAAGATAAGTTTAGGATCCAAAAGTAGACGAAATTCCAAAAAAAGTTCCGCAATATACAGTTCTCTATGAATCCGAAATTAATATTAAGGAGTGCTTGCCTTTCTTAAGCCAATACAATGTGTCCACATATTTTTGGTTCAATTTGGCATTCTGTCCCTGCGGTAAGATTGGTCTAGAGTTGTACAAGAACAATACCGTGATTTTTGTACCAAGAGAGGCAAATCCTATAAACAATCCAGAGCTTAGACTAGTGGAGAGATATTGGGCTCTTTTGAAAAGGAAGTTGAAGAGCACAAAAATGATAAAGTCCCGTAATGGAAGGTTTCCGGAAAAAATTACAAAAATTATCTCTTTTTTTGTAAACTCGAATATAATTTCAATTAAATTGGAAATATTCATAATTCTTTAATCAATTATTATTCTTACTATTACATTTTATGTATGTTAATATTTTTCGATCTCACTCCTTATAACTTATCTATAATATTAATAGGCTAGGCGATTTCTTGTGACCGATGTTTTGTTCTACCGTTTTTTTTCCCGATTTTGACCAGACGTATATTATTTGAAAGGCTGTTCACCAGATTTACAAATTTCTAAATTTTTTCCTTTATTTTGAGTAAATTGCATTTAAAGTTGCTACTAGCACATACATAAAATTATACATATGTATGTGTGTGTTTATTAAATTTGTTAATGTGTTTGTTAATGAGTTTGTTATCTTCATTCACAATAATAATAAAGCAAAAAATTGTTGGTTTGTGAATTGGCTAAGTTGAAAAATAAAGTTGCCTAGAAATTGCACTCGAATTTCGAGCGCTGGAATCTGCTAGTATAATGAAATACCTTTTTTTTTAAAGAAAATAAGCTTATAGTTTGCCTCAGTTTGGGTTACACCTACTGTATGTTTAATTTAATAAATACTTATGCCATGATAGGAACGACACGATAAATTTATATTGACATTTTGTGAAGTTGTTTGAAGTAAATTCTTAAGAGACAGAAAATCTTCAAATACTGCTGATTTGCATACCCGTACTATAATGACTCTGTGCTGGTATTTGTAACTACCAAAGGTATTTGACCTAGACCCATCTTTTATTATACCGATTTACTCAGAATAACTTTTAGCGATGTCCATGCATTCGTCTGTCCGTCTGTCAAACTGCAGGTCGCAAATATGACTATACAAATACAATGACCCTATGAGGTCGACTTAAATTGCCATAAAAATAAACCCTATGGGACAATTCTTAGTCATAGCTCCCATATACAGCTGCTTCTCAATCTTCACTTAAATCTATAACAAAAAAAAAACATTAAGTGCACAGATTTTTCTCAAATTTGGTTTGTATAGGTTTTTGCAAAAAATAAAAAAATAAAAAAAAAGTGACTACCAAATACTGCCAGGATCGGTCCATTTCTCGACCTAGTGTCCAAATAAATATATCAATTGATATGAACTTTTCCAGATCTGCAGGCAAAAAAATTAATAAAAATTCCACTCAGATTTGGTTTATGCTTATTTTCTGTACCCCATTAGTTGGACCTAATACCAATTCTCTAAACGCATGATATAGGTATCGTATAGTCGGTATAGACCGACGACAATTTTCTTACTTGTTTTAAAATGACTTCACTTACTAATTTCAAACGCTCTTTACATGAAATTCTAACAAAATATATATTTTCACATTTACATACCCTACACCCCTATGCGGTCAATGTATAATGACTTTGTGCTGATGTTTGTAATTCCAAAAATTTCCTTATACCTTATACCGATCGACTCAGAATCACCTTCTGAGTTAAATTAGTTATGTCCGCCCGCCTGTGTGTCCATGTAAACCTTGCAATCAAACTACAGGTAGCAAATATGAATATAGAGGAAATTTGGTATATATGATGAACGCGAAAATCGATGCATGTTCAGACCTAGTCCCTCAGACAAATGACCCCTATGCGATCGACTTAAATAAGCATAAATTCCAATTATCATATAGATCTCGATCAAATTGGGTTTGTGTGTGTTTCTTACATTCATTAATCAGTAGTCCAAAAGCAAACTCTGTTGGACAATTCTTAGTCATAGCTGTCATATACAGCTGCTACCTGATCTTCACTTAAATTTATCAAACTTGGTTTGTATATGTTTCTGAAAAAAATAAGTGATTTTACCAAATATGGTCAGAACCTGTCCACTTTTCGACCTAGTTTCAGATCTGCAGGCAAAAAATTAATAAAAATTCCACTCAAATTTGGATTATGCTTATTTTCTATACACAATTAGTTGGATCTAAGACCAATTCTCTAAACGCATGATATAGGTTATCGCATAGTCGGTCTAGACCGCCTATAATTTTCTTTCTTGTTACTTATCTATAATGTTAATAGGTTAGGCGATTTCTTGTGACCGATGTTTTGTTTTACCGTTTTATCACGATTTTGACAAAACGTATATTTTTTGAAAGGTATTCCTTTTTAGCTCTTCACCAGACTTACAGATTTTTAAATTTTTGCCTTTATTTTGAGTAAATTACATGTAAAGTTGCTACTAACACTACATAAAATTATACAATGATGTGCATGTGTTTGTTAAATTTGTTAATGTGTTTGTAAGATTGTTTTCTTCATTCACAATAATAATAATAAACCAAAAAAATTTTGGTTTTTGAATTGGCTAGTTGAAAAAAAAGTTGCCTAGAATGTGCACTCGAATTTCGAGCGCTGGAATCTGCTAGTTATTATTAATCTGTTAGACCGATATTAATCACTTTCAATAATAATGATAGCAACAAACATAACAACCTGCCAGTCAGTGCTGTAGAGTGTTTAAATGAAAGCTCTTTTTTTTTTATTCTAAAGAAGTAAAAAAAAAAAACATTTTAAAGCCCCTTTTTTGTTCAACTTTTTCCTTTAAGCGATTAAGTATATTATCGTCTTTATACATTTACCTGCACCTTTAATTACGTTTCATTTAAACAACTCTGTTACAAATATACTTACACCTTTGGGTATGTGATAGCCATTAATTACAGCATCGGATTGTAAACTACGGCCATTGGCTATAACCACAGGATACATTCTAGAATTAAAAACAAAGAAATAAAACCAATAAACCATTAAAAAGTTAAATGAATATAAATATATCTCTATCAGTATAATAACTATTAGTCTAACTAACCTTAATGTTTCCTTGACGCAAGCTTTTAAATATGGTATTTGTTCAAGGACATTTTGATTAATATCCGCTTCACGTGTAGGAAATATACGTTGTAGTTCGGCGAATAATATTTCTTGTTTTTGTGGATTTTTAGCCAATTGATAAATGGTTGAAGATGCAGCCACCGAAGTCTTTTTAAATAAATATTACGAAAATTTCACATTAGCTAAGATAAACGAAATTGATGTGCTTTTGTGTTTGTAAATTAAGTCTACCTTACCGTATCTACGCCCACTAAAAATAAATCCAATGCCAATATTGCTGCCAGCTTACGATTGCCAGTTTTTCGTACTATTCTTTCAACAATACTTATATCCGCTTCCGCTTTGTTAATATTAGTGTTATCCGCAGCATCCATAGTACGACTGATGTTTTTTATGCAGATTCTGTAATCATAATGGGGTGGAGAACATCTATAATCTCGTTTTTCTTTTGTGCATTAGAAAGAAAATAATATCCTTTTTGTTTTGCTATTAAGTAGAAAGTACTATTTGAGTTTCCTTCTTAATGATAGGCTACTAGAAATGAAAATATCTTTAATATTTAACCCATTAAATCCTACCATTCTTCGCTGGGTACATAAAAGTACAATTTTATAATGTGTTTTTTAAAATTATTAAGAACGACTGTATGTCACACCTGGGCGGAATTGACTAACTGCTAAAAAAAAAATGAGTATGTACATATTTATTATTTTTATATATTATTAATTTAAATATGAAACAAAAACAGAAAAATCATATTATATATAAAAGAAAACAAAAAAGAATACTAAAGGGTTTTTTTGCTGAGATAGAACTTACGAAAGAGTTAGCTGTCAAACGAAACGTCATACTGTGCTCACTTTTCGACATTTATGATCAGTATTTTCTGGCAAATCATCATGAAAAGATTCATGCTTGAATAACACCACATCACATTATAAAAAATTAATCTCAAAATCTATGTCCTATCTAAAGAAAAAAAAAAAAAAAACACTTTTTATATTACTATTTGCTAACCCCTTATGGTTTGATTGTACTCGTGCCTATAAGGCACTTTCTAAAAAAATGTCTTCTTTATTAATTTTATTCGAAATTGAGCTGTTATGAGACAAATTTTATATAAAACAAAAAATCACATTTTTTTTATACCCTCCACACCTCAGTGGCAGATGGAATATATCGGTTTGTCATTCCGTTTGTAACGCATCGAAATAAAATCCGGAGACCTCAAAACCATATAATTTCTTGCTCATTATAACAAGGGAATGACTTAGCGATGATCGTCTGTCCGTCTGTCTGTGGAATTCACGATCACGCCGTCAATATCTAAGCTAGACCGATATTTTTTGTATAAAATCGTTTATTAACATTCCAAAGGAGTTAAAATCGTCTAAATCGGTTAAAAAAACTCTTGAAAATATAATTCTCTATAAAATGTAATTCTTCTTATTGTTGAAGTAATTCCAGTTGTGTGTACATACATATATTAATACTGCACGTGCCACATTGGGCTAAGCAAGTATTACCACATATTTTTTCGTAAAAATTAAAATTTTAAAATTTTAAAATTAAAAATTAAAAATTAAAAATTAAAAATTAAAAATTATAAATTATAAATTATAAATTATAAATTATAAATTATAAATTATAAATTATAAATTATAAATTATAAATTATAAATTATAAATTATAAATTATAAATTATAAATTATAAATTATAAATTATAAATTATAAATTATAAATTATAAATTATAAATTATAAATTATAAATTATAAATTATAAATTATAAATTATAAATTATAAATTATAAATTATAAATTATAAATTATAAATTATAAATTATAAATTATAAATTATAAATTATAAATTATAAATTATAAATTATAAATTATAAATTATAAATTATAAATTATAAATTATAAATTATAAATTATAAATTATAAATTATAAATTATAAATTATAAATTATAAATTATAAATTATAAATTATAAATTATAAATTATAAATTATAAATTATAAATTATAAATTATAAATTATAAATTATAAATTATAAATTATAAATTATAAATTATAAATTATAAATTATAAATTATAAATTATAAATTATAAATTATAAATTATAAATTATAAATTATAAATTATAAATTATAAATTATAAATTATAAATTATAAATTATAAATTATAAATTATAAATTATAAATTATAAATTATAAATTATAAATTATAAATTATAAATTATAAATTATAAATTATAAATTATAAATTATAAATTATAAATTATAAATTATAAATTATAAATTATAAATTATAAATTATAAATTATAAATTATAAATTATAAATTATAAATTATAAATTATAAATTATAAATTATAAATTATAAATTATAAATTATAAATTATAAATTATAAATTATAAATTATAAATTATAAATTATAAATTATAAATTATAAATTATAAATTATAAATTATAAATTATAAATTATAAATTATAAATTATAAATTATAAATTATAAATTATAAATTATAAATTATAAATTATAAATTATAAATTATAAATTATAAATTATAAATTATAAATTATAAATTATAAATTATAAATTATAAATTATAAATTATAAATTATAAATTATAAATTATAAATTATAAATTATAAATTATAAATTATAAATTATAAATTATAAATTATAAATTATAAATTATAAATTATAAATTATAAATTATAAATTATAAATTATAAATTATAAATTATAAATTATAAATTATAAATTATAAATTATAAATTATAAATTATAAATTATAAATTATAAATTATAAATTATAAATTATAAATTATAAATTATAAATTATAAATTATAAATTATAAATTATAAATTATAAATTATAAATTATAAATTATAAATTATAAATTATAAATTATAAATTATAAATTATAAATTATAAATTATAAATTATAAATTATAAATTATAAATTATAAATTATAAATTATAAATTATAAATTATAAATTATAAATTATAAATTATAAATTATAAAGTAAAAATTAAAAATTAAAAATTAAAAATAAAAAATTAAAAATTAAACATTAAAAATTAAAAATTAAAAAGTAGAAATTAAAAATTAAAAAATAAAAAATAAAAATATAAAATTAAAAATAAAAATTAAAAATTAGAAATTTAAAATTAAAAAATAAAAATATAAAATTAAAAATAAAAAATTAAAAATAAAAAAATTAAAACTGAAAAATTAAAAATTCAAAATTAAAAATTAACAATTAAAAATTAAAAATTAAATATTAAAAATTAAAATTAAAAATTCAAAATTAACAATAAAAATTAAATATTTAAAATTTAAAATTTAAAATTAAAAACTAAAAATTAATAATTAAAAATTAAAAATTCAAAATTAAAACTTAAAAATTAAGAATTAAAAATTAAAAATCAAAAATTAAAAATTAAAAAAAAAAATTAAAAATTTAAAATTATAAATTATAAGTTATAAATTATAAATTATAAATTGTAAATTATAATTTGTAAATTATAAATTAAAAATTAATAAAAATAAAAATTAAAAATGAAAAATTAAAACTTAAAAATTAAGAACTAAAAATTAAAACTTAAATTAAAAATCAAAAATTAAAAATTAAAAATAAAAAATTAAAAATTAAAAATGAGAAATTAAAAATAAAAAATTACAAATTAAAAATTAATTAAAAATAAAAGATAAAAACTAAAAACCACAAATAAAAAATTAAAAATATTATTTCTTTTTTTTTGTATTAAATAAAATTATTTTAAAATTTCCTTTTTTTAATATTAACAATTTGTAGGCAAGGATCATTAGAATTTTCTTTTAAATTATCGTGTGGCTTCTAAGGTATCAAAACAGACTTGAAGGGATCAAACTTTGGGTATTATTATGATGCCGGCTTCGTTAAATAATGAATTTTATTCGTTTTCTATGAAGTACTTAGGGGTTTTCTACTCTGGTATAAGAAAAATAATGACATTTTTCAAATAGTAATTAATTCTTTTTAAGCATCATTGTTTTTTATAATAGAAATCGGCCTACAAGAAAAGCAATTAACTTTAAATTTAATTGGTATTTGGATTTAATGTTTCTGTATCGGCAACAGTTTCAAAGTTGTAGCCGTACCTAATATTAGGTGAAGGATATAAAAAACTTGGCACAGTCGAATTTAACACTCTTACTTGTTGATTTTAAAGAAGCTTGAGAGCGACGCTTTCATTTCAGTACTCACTCGGTAAAATCATCCAAGGCTTTATTAAAACTTTTATAAGCTTTTGTTGGATAAAATCTCCACAACGGCATTCTCAGTTCTAATTCGGGTACTGCCCAAAAGAAAGTATTTATACAATTGATTATCTTTTGGGATTCCTCGTTACCCTCTGGTGTCATACAACCCAATCTGGTATCTAAAGATACTCGACCCACCGCTAAAAGTGAGAAACATAAAATATTTTTGATGTCATTTTAGTTCACTTGCTATACTGACATTCTAAAGCCCATTTGTACAATTCATGTAAAAAATTTTTTGGTAATTCATCATTTTCATCACGCATTTCATGTATCCTTGTTGGTAAAAGAAATAAATATAAAAATGTTTGTAGCGTTTTAACACTTGTTATGTATTTTTTTTTTTCGTTGTTATATATTTTATTTACCTTTGCATAAACTCTGTGGCAATTTCATTTAATGGCGGTATATATTTTCTTGCCGTTTGGGGTTGTAATAAAATTTGTTGTACTTCTTGTCTAAATAGCTCCCAATTTTTTCCGTGCCTATAATAAAATATCAAAGGTTAGCGTATAATTCAGTTATTTTATGAGCTGCTAACGATAATTTTTAAAACTTACACTCCTATTAGACCTGCGATATCACCAAAGAAATCCTTTCGAATTTTTCCTTTGTAGTTCTTTAAAGAAGGCATTGAAGGTCTATAAAGAAACGAAAAAAAAGATGAAAACATATTCTATTATTCAACTTCATTTGCATGCCGGTAATTATTTTACGCTTTTTTGACCTTTCACAATATGATATTTTATGCTTTTTTTTTTATTATTATTCGAAAAGTCGTTTTGTTTATTGTTGTGAAAATTATAAATATGTACGTTTTTGTGCTTCGATTAAAAATCAAATGAAATTTTATAATTTAAATTATATTTAAAAAATTCTTTAAAATGATCATTTCTTATCATATTTAGAAACAATTTTCCTACGTAGTACTTAAAGTTTACATTATGTAAATTTTAATATAATGTGTTAACATTGTTTACAACATGTAAAAAAAAATTGTGAATTAAAATAAAAGTAAAATATATACATGTGGAGATTGTTTTTACGTAATTATTTACATTGTGTTAACAAATGAATGAAGATAATTTGAACAAGACTCGTCATCAAATTATTTTTTTGTTCAAAATATTCACGATTTTCATTTGTTTATATTAATTACATTATGTCAAATATTAAAAATATGATAAATGTAAATAAAAATTCGTTTCATATTTATTTTATTTTAATTTACTATGTTTATATAATTTTTCCGTCATGTAAACATCGTCGTAATGTGGGTTGTGTAGCACTGTTCTATAGATACTATTATTAGATTAAGGAACTCATTCCAAGTGCCCGAGTTTCAGTTCGCTCTACCCGCTTCTCTAGTAATCTATTGTCCAGTTGACCACACAACGTATTATGGAGAAAATTTGTTTGTCAGTCAAACTAGCCGGGTGTGGAATAAACTCCTCGTACAGGTCTTTCCTAACAGTTACAATTTAATAAAATTTAAGTCAAATATCCACAAACACTCCCTCTTTCCTCCTTTCCATAACCTATTTTCCTGAGATCAACTCAATGTGCTGCATCTGTAGGGCGCAGCCCCTGAGTGTTTGGTCAATAATTAAAAATAAATAAATAAATATATATATTTGTTTAAATAAAAATATTTATAAAATTATGTTTAAAAAACATAAACATTTTATATATTTTACATATTATCTACATCATTGTTTACATATTGTAAGTAATTAAAATAATTTGAATTGAGATAACACTTGCAGTGATATATATCTATATATTTAAAATATTCAAAATTCTAATTTATTTACATTGTTTACGTCATGTAAAATATCAAGTGAAAAAATTAAATAAAAATTCTAAAACAGTTTCATATTTTTTGTTATTTTAATTTACTTAGCTTATAACATTTTTTAAAAATTAAAAACTAAAAATTAAAATAAAAAATTTTAAATAAAAAATTAAAAATTAAAAATTAAAAATTAAAAATCAAAAATTAAACATTAAAAATTAAAAATTAAAAATTAAAAATTAAAAATTAAAAATTAAAAATTAAAAATTAAAAATTAAAAATTAAAAATTAAAAATTAAAAATTAAAAGTTAAAAATTAAAAATTAAAAATTCAAATTAAAAATTAAAAACTAAAAATTAGAAATTAAAAATTAAAAATAAATATTAAAAATTGAAATTAAAAATTAGTAAATAAAAATTTTAAATTTTAAATTCAAAATTTAAAATTTTTAATTTGAAGTTTAAAATTTAAAATTTATTATTAAAAATCAAAAATTAAAAGCTTAATTTAAAATTTAGAATTTTTAAATTTAAAATTAAAAATTTTAAATTAAAAATTTTAAATTAAAAATTAAAAATTAGATATTTAAAGTAAAAATTAAAAATTAAATATTAAAAATTAAAAAGTAGAAATTAAAAATTAAAAAATAAAAATATAAAATTAAAAATAAAAATTAAAACTTAGAAATTAAAAAATAAAAATATAAAATTAAAAATAAAAAATAAAAAATTAAAAATTAAAAATGAAAAATAAAAAAATGAAAAATGAAACCTGAAAAATGAAAAATTATAAATTAAAAATTTAAAATTAAAAATTAATAATTAAAAATTAAAATTAAAATTAAAAATATAAAATTAAAAATTAAAAATTAAAAATTAAAAATTAAAAATTAATAATTAAAAATTAAAAATTAAAAATTAAAAATTAAAAATTAAAAATTAAAAATTAAACATTAAAAATTAAAAATCAAAAATTAAAAATTAATAATTAAAAGTTAAAAATTAAAAATGAAAAATAAAAAAATGAAAAATGAAACCTGAAAAATTAATAATTAAAAATTAAAATTAAAAATATAAAATTAAAAATTAAACATTAAAAATTAAAAATTAAAAATCAAAAACTAAAAATTAAAAATGGAAAATGAAAACTGAAAAATGAAATAGAAAAATTTTAAATTTTAAATTAAAAATTAAAAATGAAAAATAAAAAAATGAAACCTGAAAAATGAAAAATTAAAAATTAATAATTAAAAATTAAAATTAAAAATATAAAATTAAAAATTAAAAATTAAAAACTAAAAATTAAAAATAAAAAATTAAAATAAAAAATTGAAAAATTAAGAAATAAAAATTAAAAATTGAAAATTAAAAATTAAAAATTAGAAATTAAAAATTAAAAATTAAAAATTAAAAATTAAAAACTAAAAATTAAGAATTAAAAATTAAAAATTAAAAATTAAAAACTAAAAATTAAAAATTAAATATTGAAAATAAATAAAAATTAAAATTGAAAATTAGTAAATAAAAATTTTAAATTTTAAATTCAGAATTTTTAATTTTTAATTTGAAGTTTAAAATTTAAAATTTTAAATCAAAAATTAAAAGTTAAAAATTAAAAGTTAAATTTAAAAATTAAAAAATAAATAAAAATTAAAAATCAAAAATTCAAAATTAAAAGTTAAAAATTAAAAAATTTAAAATTTAAAATAAAACATTAAAAATTTTAATTTCTTTAGTTTCTAACCTGTTTTTATACCCTATACCACTATGTGGTTTGGGTATAATGACTTTGTGCTGCTGTTTGTAACAACCAAAAATATTTGACCTAGACCCATCTTTAATTATACCGATCGAATCAGAATCACTTTCTGAGTTGATTTAACAATGTCCGTCCGTCCGTCCGTCCGTCCGTCTGTGTGTCCATGTAAAGCTTGTAATCAAACTGCAGGTCGCAAATATGAATATATTTTGATGAAATTTGGTATATAAGCTTTTATCGGCCATGGGATGAACGCTATTGAAATTGGTGAGAATCGGTCCATGTTCAGACCTAGCCCCCATACAAATTACCCATATGAAATCGACATAAATTGCCATAAGATCCAAATTGTCATATAGATCTTACTCAAATTGGGTTTGTATGCGTTCATTACATCCACTAATGAGTAGTCCAAAAATGATCCCTTTGACCCCATATAGAGCTGCTTCCCGATCTTCACTTAAATCTATTAAAAAACAAAAATATTGCACTGATTCTTCTCAAATTTTGTTTGTACATATTTTTGCAAAATACAAGAGACTTTACCAAACATGATCAGGATCGGTCCATTTTTGGACCTAGTCCCTTTATAGATATAGCATCCGATATGAACTTTTTCATATCTGCAGCCAAAAAAGTTAATAAAAATCGCACTCAAATTTGGTTTATGCTTATTTTCTATATCGAAGTAGTTGGACCGAAAGATAGGGTCTCTAAACCATGGTATAGGGTATCATATAGTCGGTCTAGACCGACTATAATTTTCTTTCTTGTTGTTATTATTTTTATACCCTATACCACTATGTGATTTGGGCATAATGACTTTGCGCTGCTGTTTGTAACTACCAAAAATATTTGACCTAGACCCATCTCTTATTATACCGATCGACTTAGAATCACTTTCTAAGTGAATCACTTTCTAAGTCGATTTAGCGATGTCCGTCCGTCCGTCCGTCTGTGTGTCCATGTAAAGCTTGTAATCAAACTACAGGTCGCAAATATGAATATAATTTGATGAAATTTTGTATATAAGCTTTTATCGGCCATAGGATGAACGCTATTGAAATTGGTGAAATTCGATCCATGTTCAGACCTAGTCCCCATACAAATGACCCCTATGAAATCGACATAAATTGCCATAAGATCCAAATTATCATATAAGTCTCAGTCAAATTTGATATGTATGTATTTATTATATTCATTAATCAGTAGTCCATTAATAATCGCTATAGGACAATTCTTAGTCATAGGCCCCATATAGAGCCGTTTCCCGATCTCCACTTAAATCTATCAAAAAACAAAAGTATTGCACAGTATTGATTTGGTTTGTATATACTATTTCAAAATTTAAGTGACTACCAAATATGGTCAGGATCGGTCAATTTTTCGACCTAGTCCCCATACATATATATATAGCACCCGATATGAACTTTTTCATATCTGCAGCCAGAAAAATTAATAACAATGCCACTCAAATTTGGTTTATGCTTATTTTCTATATCCAATTAGTTGGACCGAAGAGATGTGGTCTCTAAGCCATGGTATAGGGTATAGTATAGTCGGGCTAGACCTACTAAAATTTACTTGTTTTTTTTTTTTTTGTATTAAAGATAATAATATATTAAAATTTGTTTTTTTTTTTTAATATTAATTATTTTTAGCCAAGAATCATTTGATTTTTTTTTTTTTAATTATCATACGACTTCGCCGGCTGTGTTAAATAATGAATTTCATTGGTGTTCTCGGAAGTACTTAGGAAACTTATAGATTTTCTACTCTAGTAAAAGAAATATAATTAAATGTTTTCATATAGTAATTATTTCTCTCCATAGAAGACATGATCATTATTTTTGTAAAAAATAAATTATAATAGAAACTGACCAATAAGAAAAACAATTAACTTTAAATTTCATTGATATTCGCAATTAGCAGTGGTAGTCGTACCCAATACTGGGTGTAATATTGAGTTTAAGACGCAGGTGGAGAGTCTCAAAGATTCCTCACAGACGAATTTAACACTCTTACTTGTTTTATAATTTTTTGTTAGTAATTAAGTTAAGGTTAAGTTAATATTTGTCTGACGTTCTGCTTTGAACTGTCTTCACTTTCTCAATGACATCTGTTTTTGGTGTTGTTTTTTGTTTTTTTTTGTTTTTTTTTTTAATAGGAATGCCTTCAAAAAACTACTTTAGCTTAATTTAATCATAAAACGAAATTAAAACCTTCATACTATTTACATAAATGCGAATAAATTAACTTTTTTTAACTTTTGCGTAAACATAATAAACATGGTTATATTTAATAGCATAAAGTTTAAACATTAAACAAACTAATAAAACCAAATTGAAGATGTAAGAAGACAAGACCGCCATCATAAAGAGAGGTTACTTATAAACTTGCAAAATAATCAAAACAATGAATACGGTTGGCGTTGCTCGAAACTGGCTAACGGCTCAGCCTCAATCTATTTTAAAATATCATAATGGTTGAGTGAAAATTGTATGTTGTTTTCATACCCTGTACCTAACCTGGGATCAGAGTATTATTCGTCCATCTTTCTGTTTATTTGACCACACAAATCTTGTTGTAAAACCATCCTAACACCATCCACTCTCGCAAGAGTTTTATTCAAACAAATAATTGACTTAATTTTTATTTGCTTTCTTAAGTAAATAGGTTTCTTTTATAAAAATGTTTATAGTTCATTTTGACTGATGTATGAATGAATGACAGACAAAATGATTGAATTAGAGGAATTACTTCGTTTTGTTTTACTTTATTTAGAATATTTTTTTTCTCAAATATGTATCTATTTTCACAACAATGTGATTTTTTATTTCTCATAGTAAGATTTTTTTTTATTTTGTTTTTTATTTTCTTCTAAGTACATACATATAATTTTCAATTTTGGAAACGCCACTTTGTCTACACGCAATCATTTTAATGAATGAAAATTTTTGTTTCTACATCTTGTTTAGAGGGGATTAAGTATTTGAAAACAGAACTAAACTATAAAAAAAACTTTATGTGTTTTTTGCTTGTTATTTTTTGTTGACATCGAAAAATGCCGATTACTCACTTTTTACTCTATGGAAGCAAGAGGAATGGAACAATTTTGTTATTTGAAATTTAGGTCTAAATGAGGTCTTGTCAAATTAACTAAATAAATGCTAAAAAAAAAAAACATTAGTAATGTGGTGTCCCTGATTAAATTAAATTGAAAAATTTACAATAAAAATTTCATTTTCACACACTTGTGAACAAAAAAAAAAAAAAAAAAAAAAAATAATTTATAAAATTGTAACGGGGCATACTATTTGTATCTTTTTATACCCTATACCACTATGTGGTTTGGGTATAATGACTTTGTGCTGCTGTTTGTAACAACCAAAAATATTTGACCTAGACCCATCTTTAATTATACCGATCGAATCAGAATCACTTTCTGAGTTG
Organism: Cordilura impudica; assembly: GCA_963682025.1. Classification (NCBI taxonomy): domain Eukaryota; kingdom Metazoa; phylum Arthropoda; class Insecta; order Diptera; family Scathophagidae; genus Cordilura; species Cordilura impudica. The sequence goes on from OY821521.1 coordinate 54,118,687, forward strand.
ATTTAACAATGTCCGTCCGTCTGTGTGTCCATGTAAAGCTTGTAATCAAACTGCAGGTCGCAAATATGAATATATTTTGATGAAATTTGGTATGTAAGCTTTTATCGGCCATGGGATGAACGCTATTGAAATTGGTGAGAATCGGTCCATGTTCAGACCTAGCCCCCATACAAATTACCCATATGAAATCGACATAAATTGCCATAAGATCCAAATTGTCATATAGATCTTACTCAAATTGGGTTTGTATGCGTTCATTACATCCACTAATGAGTAGTCCAAAAATGATCCCTTTGACCCCATATAGAGCTGCTTCCCGATCTTCACTTAAATCTATTAAAAAACAAAAATATTGCACTGATTCTTCTCAAATTTTGTTTGTACATATTTTTGCAAAATACAAGAGACTTTACCAAACATGATCAGGATCGGTCCATTTTTGGACCTAGTCCCTTTATAGATATAGCATCCGATATGAACTTTTTCATATCTGCAGCCAAAAAAATTAATAAAAATCCCACTCAAATTTGGTTTATGCTTATTTTCTATATCGAAGTAGTTGGACCGAAAGATAGGATCTCTAAACCATGGTATAGGGTATCATATAGTCGGTCTAGACCGACTATAATTTTCTTACTTGTTTATGAATCAAACATTGACATATTCGTTGTCATAAAAAAAATATATATATATTAGCTGAGAGAAAAAGTAATTTCAGTAATGTGATCGAATATATTTATAGCAAACCCTATTAAAATAAAAATCCGCATTTCAAAGAAGACTTATTCTTATTCTATGATATATTTTTTTCCTATCAACAAAAATTTTAAAGATATTTTTCATTACAAAAACTTTCATAACTTCGGAAAATCGAAAAATAAATTGTTATACAAAGTTGTCTGTTTTGGTGAAAAAATGTATGAACAAGAGTATAATTTTTTTTTTATTATTTATCACTATAATAGTTATGATCATCACTGATTGATGTTTAAAATTTTAAATTAATGAAAAAATTATTTAAAAAAATAAATTTCCTTAAAAACTCCTTTCTTGTGAAATGCCTACCCTTAAAAAGTACCTTTTTTAACAACTACTTTCTTAAAAAAGTATATTTAAAGAAAGTATCTCTTTTTAAAAAGTACTTTTTCTTAAAAAAGTACCTTTTAAAATGTATCTGCTCTTTAAAAAATACCTTTACTTTAAAAAGTTCCTTTTCTTCAAAAAGTACCGTTAAAAGTTATATTATCTTTAAAGAGTTCCTTTTAAAAAGTACCTTTTCTTCAAAAGTACATTTCCTTAAAAAGTACATTTTCTTAAAAATATCTGTCTTACAAAGGAACATCTTCTATAAAAAGTATTTATTTTTAGAAGTTTCTTTTCTTATAAAAGTGAATTTTTTAAAAAAAGTAACTTTTCTATAAAAGCTTAACTTTTCTTAAAAAAAATACCTCTTAAAAAGTACGTTTTCTTAGAAAAATTTGTCTTCTCAAAAGATATAATTTTCTTGAAAAAGTACCTTTTAAGAATTATATTATCTTTTAAAAGTATCTTTATTAAAAAAGTGCCTTTTATTCAAAAAGTACGGAAAAAATGTGTTTTTTTTAAATGTACCTTTCTTACAAAAGTACCTCTTAAAATAGTACATAAAAAACTACCCCTTTTAAAAATATTAATTTCTTAATTTTTCAACGGCGACTTAGTTTTGAAGTGCGAGTACCACTATTCACAATTTTGTAAAAAAAAATACCACTTTTTTTGCGGAAATTTGTTTTAAGTAAACATTAAGCTGTAAGCGTGGCCCTATGTTCCTCTCAGGAATAAATAGGAATAAATATATATATATATATGATCCCTGGTGGGGGGGGGGGGGTATCAAAGATTCGGCACATATGATATATATATATAAGCTGTAATAAAGTTTTGGTTTTAACTCATACTGGGATCATATGTGCCGAATCTTTGATACCCCCCACACCAGCGTTTTAAACTCAATATTCCACCCAATATTGAGTACGGCTACCACTTTTAAACTGTTGCCGATACTGAAACATTAATGCCGAATAACAATTAAATTTAAAGTTAATTGTTTTTCTAGTTGACCAGTTTCTATTATAATTTATTTTTATAAAAAATAATAATCATGTTTTCTATAGAAACAATGAATTACTATTTGAAAAATTGCATTATTTTTCTTTTACTTGAGTAGAAAATCTATAAGTTCCCTAAGTACATCAGAGAACACCAATGAAATTCATAATTTAACACAGCCGTCGCACAGTGGCTGAAAATCGTTTTTCAATGGCCAAAATTCTGTAACTTTTGAACCGATCAAAATATTTTAGTAGTTTTTTTTTTAATGGATAGATATTTAGTTGAACTTGACTCACTTTTAATTTCATTAAAATTGATTCAGTATTTTTTAAGTAATTCAAGGTCAAAGTTTGACTTTTAATTTTTTTTTTTTACTTTTAGCGTGAAATATGGTTTTTATTTTATTAAAAAATTTCATATTTGGATTATAATCATATTTATTATAATAGTTATTATAATTATATTATAATAATTATTATTATTATAATATTATAATAATTATTATTATTTATTATAAATATTATAAATATATATAAATATAAATATATATATATATATTATAAATATATATATTATTATTTATTATAATAATTATTATAATGCTATTTTTTTAGTGTTTACACTCAAAAAAATGTTTCCACTCAAAAAAAAATAGTAATATCAACTGGAAATTTTGCTATTATTACTGCAAAATTAAAAATTTTTTGCTGTCAACTTTGCAAATTTGTTTACACTCAAAGAATATTTACACTTAAAAATACGTTAGTAATATTATCAAAAAACTTTGAAAAATTTATTATTTTTTGCTGCAAAATTTTTTAATTTTAGCAAAATAAATCTGCTGAACATTAGCGCAATTATTCTGATTTTTTTTAATTTTAATATGAAAATATGGGTTTTTATTTTTTGAATCTTTCATCAATTATATTAATAGGCTAGGCGATTTCTTGTTACCCATGTTTTGTTCCACCGTTTTATCCCGATTTTGACCAAACTTATATTATTTGAAAGGTATTTCTTTTTAGCTGTTCACCAGATTTACACATTTTTAAATTTTTTCCTTTATTAAGTTGCTACCTTTAAAGTTGCTACTAACACATACATAAAATTATACATATGCTATGTGTGTGTTTATTAAATTTATTAATGTGTTTGTTAATGACTTTGTTGTCTTCATTCACAATAATAATAAACCAGAAGAGAGTTGGTTTGCGCATTGACTAAGTTGATAAATAAAGTTGCCTAAAACTTGCACTCGAATTTCGAGCGCTGGAATCTGCTAGTATTTATTAAAACATTTCATACATATGCGGGTAAGAAAACCTTTTAAAAATAAAAACTGCAATAGATTTTAATAGCTTTTTATAACAATGGGAGATTCTGTGTATTATTATTTTTTACTAATACTATATTTTTCGTACTTAAATAACAATAAATGGAAATTAAAATTATTATTCATTTAATCCAAATATTGATTGCAAATATTCCATATTCTGTTCTGTATTATTTCTGTTCTTTAACAGTTTTTCGACTTCTTCATCTAAATCCCGATGTTCCACTTTACATTGATTTAGAATACTGTAGATGAACGAATCTGACGTTACCAATAATATATTAAATAGATCTTCATTTGTGGAATTTCGTGAAAATCCGTAATCCTTATTCCTTTTTTCTTGGGCTTCCTCTGATAGATCTCCAAGTGGCAGCGCCAAATGATATTTAATGACATCTTCTGCTTGATAAAGAATTTTGTGAACTGCTGTAGACATATTTCTCCATGGGTAGTTACATGTATATATTTTTGTAGTTTCCTTAGCATACTCTCCAAATTTTTTGGAGTCAATTTCTTCATTGCACGCAAGTACTTCTAGGATTATTTTAAATCTGTTTCTGGATTTGAAAAGCATCTTCTTGCGGTATTGCCATAATTTGTATTGCCTGACCCTGGTTTTGGCTAATCTATAATCAATCCAAATTTGCGATATTCATCTTGAACATGTTTCTTTTTTGAACTTCTTAACTCCTTGTTAGCTTCGTTGTTTCTTATTGCTCCTGAAGAACCGAAATCCAAATCATAACTGATTTTTAGTATGTGTTCCATAAGTCGTATTCTTGCATATAGTGGTGATAATCCAAATTCATATGCATCGGTATTATCTAATGATTTTGTCGGGACTTGGTTTATTTGGCTAGATGTTGCTTGGCATATAATGCAGCTGGATGCAGCCTTCATGTTAGTCAAAGCCTGGCATACTCTTCCATCTATCATTGTCAGCCTACTTCAACTTGCTGCCCATCTAACCGTAATTTTAATGTCTGTAGTGTTGCAATTTGGGCCTTGATATCAGTAACTTCTTTGTTAATGGCATGATGATAGTCTTTTTTGAATTCCGATTGGCCTGCAGTATTTCGTAGAAAATGGCGTCTCATTTTTCCAAATATCTTTTGTTTGTGTTGTACTAGTCGCAGGCTCTGAATCTTCCAAAATCTTTTTCAATCGCAATGGTACAAATGATACCATGAACATATCTGAGTCCGAAATATTTTCACATACTACTTGTTTGTATTGTTGTTGTCCCGAAGAACCATCACATATACAAAAAATAATTAACTTTGTGTTTCCATTGATATTCTAACTTACAAATATATAAAAAGAGTGGTGTACTTTGTAAGCAGATATCATTACTGGTAATAGAGCAAATAATGATAATTGTAACAAGGTATAAAATACCTAAAGCACAAATTTAACACATCATTGTATACTTCTCGTAGGGCTGTTTAAGTTACAGTAAAGTGAAATTTTTTTGAGTAATTTCATTATAATGAAAAAAGTGTTCTACCGGAGGGTCTTGTTGGATGCAAAAGTATATACATATAGGGTATATATAGGGTTAAAGAGGATACTTTCACCTTTTTTATGGTGGTATACGTTCCTTGTTCCCTAGAAGTTCTATTCTACTAAAGTTGAAATTTGACAAAAATATAGTAGTTTAATAAATACTAGCAGATTCCAGCACTCGAAATGCGAGTGTAATTTCAAGGCAATTTTATTTTTCAACTTTGACAAATTCACAAACCAAGACTTTTTTTGGTTTATTATTATTGTGAATGAAGATAACAAAAACTCATTAACAAACACATTAACAAATTTAATAAACACACATAGCATATGTATAATTTTATGTATGTGTTAGTAGCAACTTTAAATGCAATTTACTCAAATCAATGGAAAAAATAAAAAAATCCGTAAATCTGGTGAACAGCTAAAAAGAAATACCTTTCAAATAATATAGATTTGGTCAAAATCGGGAAGAAATGGTAGAACAAAACATCGGTAACAAAAAATCGCCTAGCCTATTAATATAATAGATTTTTTAACACCTCTAATATTAAACCAAGCTTGTCAAAAGGACCCGCAGGTAATTATCATGATAAAAAAACAAAAAAAAATCAAAAAATTTTTTATCGTTTTGTTTTTAATGAAATAGATTTTTAATTAAAATATACAGATATATAGAACCTAAGACTCGTAAGTTTTTTTCTAGGATAGTTTTAATGTTAAATGAAATCTTTAATGTAAAGCTATTTTATTGGGAGAACTATTTTGTGTGCAAATATAAAATATATAAATTTTAAAATTGTTATAGGTAAAAAAAAAGTTCTTTCGATAAAAAAAAATGTTGCATCAAAATAAAAAAAATAAAAAAACGTCATTATGCCATTTTCATTATAAAAAAAAAACTATTGACACCCTTATTTATAATATTAATAGGCTAGAAGATTTCTTATTACCAATGTTTTGTTCTATCATTTTATCCCGATTTTGACCAAACGTATATTATTTGAAAGGTATTTATTTTTAGTTGTTCATCAGATTTACAGATTTTAAAATTTTTCCCTTTGTTTTGAGTAAATGGCATTTAAAGTTGGTACCAACACATACATAAAATTATACATATGCTATGTGTGTTTTATTAAATTTGTTAATGTGTTTGTTAATGTGTTTGTTATCTTCATTCATAATAATAATAAACCAAAAAAAGTGTTGGTTTGTGAATTGGCTAAGTTGAGAAATAAATTTGCCTAGAAATTGAACTTGAATTTCGAGCGCTGGAATCTGCTAGTTATAATATTAATATGCATCAGTATTCAACGTATTGTCTATCGTTAACAATCCACAACAATAAGTGAACTACAAAGTTGCAATCCACAACAATAAGTAAACTACAAAGTTGTAAAGGAATTTAACAATTTATACTTCTAAAAAAATTTCTTAATAAAAACTTTCGCAATCATGTTTACATTAACTATGTTAAATGAAATCCCACCTTAAACACAAAATACAACTAGAATATTTTGTTGTATATAAAAAATAAAATTAAATATAAGTTGCATTTTTATTATTCATGTTTGTTTAAAGTTGTTAATTTTTTAAATAAATATTGTTTTTTTTTTTTACAATAACAGCTTTGTATTAGATTCCATTCGCGTTGAATGCGAAAATAAGGGAAGTCAAATAAACTTGATTCAATATTAAAAGTGTAAAGATATTTGACCTTGAAACACTTTAAGGAAACAATCGTTCTTCATTTTTTGTTGTTGTTTTTTTTTAATGTACTTTGCCAATTAATAAGTTTAAGCTTTTGGTTTCAAAGTTAACACTTAATTTAAACTAAACACTTTAGGGCCTTTGCATCAAAAAATATTCTAAGCGTAAAAAATTCTTTTTATGCAATATACCAGGGTACAATGAGTTTGTGCTGATGTTTGTAACTACCAACAATATTTGACCGATCGACTCAAAATACTTTTCTGAGTTGATTTAGCGATGTTCGTCAGTCCGTCTGTGTGTCCATGTAAACCTTGTAATCAAACTACAGGTCGCATATATATATCAATAATATTAATTAATAGGCTAGGCGATTTCTTGTGACCGATGCTTTGTTCTACTATTTTATTCCGATTTTGACCAAACGTATTTTATTTGAAAGGTATTTCGTTTTCGCCGTTTTGCATATTTACAGATGTTTAATTTTTTTCCTTTATTTTGAGTAAATTGCATTTAAAGTTGCAGCTAACACATGCATAAAATTATACATATGCTGTGTGTTTTATTATATTTGTTAATGTGTTTGTTAATGAATTTGTTATCTTCATTGCCAATTGGGTTGTGAATTGGCAAGTTGAAAAATAAAGCTGTCTAGAAATTGCACTCAAATTTCGAGCGCTGGAATCCGCTAGTATATATAAATATATAAATATATTTTGACGAAATTTGGTATGTCAGCTTTTGTCAAGCATATATATCTTGGTCAAATTTGCTTTGTTTGTGTTTGTTACACCCAATAATCAGTAGTCCAAAAATAAACGCGATTTTTGATTTTGTCGAATTTTGTTTCTTGCGATTTTAGCTTTTGGCGATTTTTTATTTTGGTGATATTTGAAATTGTTTGTTTTTTATTTTCTGATTTTTGATTTTGGCGATTTTTGATTTTGTCGATTTTTGTTTTTTTCCGATTTTTGATTTTGCCAATTTTTTATATTTGCCATTTACGGTTTTGGCGATTTTTGATTTTGACAATTCCGCTCATATTTTCCAAAAATACTCACATTGGTAATTAATGAATTTGTCAAAAGTTTCAAGGCCGTCGTTTTCATAGTACTTCATAATTTTTTTTATAAGAGGTGCCACTCCCATTAGTCCGATCCCGCCAATTTTTTGGGCAATATAATATAATAACTTATGAACTGAGACAAAGTCCCAAGGCTTTTCCTATTATATTACTCCAGTTATATGATATTAAATATTTAGTTTGTATGGGGGTGACAAGGCCATTGATTCAATCTCGCCCATTTTTTCCGCGAGTCTTTGAATTAGTTTAATATGTACATAGTTTCAGAACTCTTGCCTTCATAGTACTCCAGATTTTATATGTTAATATTAGATGTTAAAAATTTACTTTATATGGGAGGTGCCACGCCCACTTGAAAAAAATAGCCTATTATTCCTTACGGATAGGCAGTTACCTGCGTGTAAAAATTCCAAGACGATCGGTCGAGTTGTGTAGCCTCCTATAAATCACAAACAGACAAAAATCAATTTTTATACCCTATACCACTATGTGGTCTGGGTATAGTGACTTTGTGCCGATGTTTGTAACTACCAAAAATAATTGACCTAGACCCATCTTTTATTCTACCGATCGACTTAGAATCACTTTCTGAGTCGATTTAGCGATGTCCGTCCGTCCGTCTGTCCGTCTGTGTGTCCATGTAAACCTTGTAGTCAAACTACAGGTCGCAAATACGAATATATTTTGATGAAATTTGGTGTATAAGCCTATATCGGCCAAATTGGTGAAAATCGGTGCATTGTCAGACCTAGTCCCCAAAGAAACGACCCCTATGAATACTTAAATTGTCATAATATCCAAATTATGTCATAGATCTCGAATAAATTGGGTTTGTGTATGTTCATTACATCCATTTATCAGTAGTCCGAAAATAAACCCTATAGGACAATTCTTAGTCATAGCCCCCGTATAAAGCTGCTTCCCGATCTTCACTTAAATCTATCAAAAAACAAAATTATTGCACAGATTTTTCTCAAATTTATTTTGTACATGTTTTTACCAAATATGGTCAGTATCGGTCCATTTTTCAACCTAGTCTCCATACATATATAGCATCCGATATGAACTTTTTCATATCTGCAGCCAAAAAATTAATAACAATGTATATATCCAAATAGTTGGACCTCAGAGATAGGGTCTCTAAACGCAAGGTATAGGGTATCGTATAGTCGGTCTAGACCGACTAAAATTTTCATGTTTATTATATACATAAGATAAATAATTCGTAATGATTTCTCAATGTGGGTAAAATCTCAACGCTATTTGTTCTTGTAGATTACTAGTATAGCCCAGCACTCGAAATTCGAGTGCAAATTCTAGAAAATATTATTTTTTCATTAAATTTTTTTCTTTCAATGTTTTTTTATTCTATATATATAAAAAATTTATGAATATTTAAGTGAGCCTAAAGGAATGCCTAAAGGATGAATGGTGTGTGATATAAAATTTAAACCATTCGCATTAACAGAGTGTAACGCATTATTAGAAATATTTTATTTTATTTAATTTAATATATTTTTAAGACAGATTAAACATAAATTTTATCATTCTCAGCTTCCCCACCATATGAACTTTAACTATGCCAATTTTTACACTCCCCCGTGCCCGCATATTGCTTAAAAAAGGAACTAAAAATTTACCTTCACGTATTATAGATAAGCAAACAATTAATTCTGTTAAATATCGGCACTTCTCTCATTTTTTATTTTTTTACTTTTGCATCAAATGTATGTCTTGCATATAACTGTCCCCTTATTATTTTTCATATAACTGTATAAAATATTTAATAAATAAAATTTTTTTTAAGCATATGAAACTTTAAGACGTCAAACTGTTAGCAAAACTCCTTCTATTTTCGAAAGTTAGAGGAAAACATTAAAATTTTAGTGTACTGGTGCAAGTGAATTAATACCAAACTTTTGTTCTACCGCACCACCACTAAAAATATTTTATGGGTTTTTGAACCATAAAATTCAGCTTATAGCTAATATAAAAATACGCCTGTTTCATTTCTATACATTATTTTTATATGATGTTGTTTACAACCGTATAACAATTGTGGCCTTTTATTTTTTTTTTAATGTCGGTTTTGCATAATGACGTCAAAAAAAGAACGTTATACACCAATTCCCAAATTATTTAAAAAAAATATATTTCGCATGGTTTGCAGTCATAATAAAAAAAAACAGAAATGTCGGACTTTATTCATGATTTCAGATTGTATTAAAATCCTATGTATAGAATTCCACAGAGAGTTGAAGGCATTTCATAATTTTAATAAAATACGATTAAAGAAAAAGTTTTAAGTACTATAAAAGCACTGTTAAAGACGAATTTAAGACAAGCATAAGCAAAACTATAAGTTCTAAAAAGCCAAAACAATATACAGAATTTATGAATCTCTAAAGTCAGGTTTAAATTTAGAAATTAAAGCGACTAAATCCAAATTAATGGCCTCATATTTACAGGATGATGGAATTCACACTTCTAAGTCATATTTGTAGATAGATTTCATAATCCTGGTAAGCCATGGATGATTAAAAAAACTTAGGTCCCCATTGTCGGATCTATTCAGCTGCAAATCACGACAGATTATATATGTCACAGAAAATAATATTCTCAAAGGCCACAGTTGAAAAAATTAAGGAGTGAGATCGAAAAAATCTTAACATAAAATATAATAATAGGAAAATCATTGAACCTAGAGTTTTAATTTCTTTTATTTAATTAAAATTTTATTAGAACTTACGAAAAAGAGACAACTTTTATAGCTCTAATCGCTAGTTCTAAACTTATGGACCTTTTCCGTAAACTTATCCATTAGGGATTGTATAATAATTCTGTCACTTTTTGGAACAGATAGTCCAGCTCTGTTTAAAATCCTTCACATTTTAGAACACCTTTTTTAAGCTCTTCACCTTCCTTGTCACGAGAACCCTATATCTCCACTAGTCTAAGCTCCGGACAGTTTAGAGGATTTGTCTTCCCTGGTATAAAAGCCACGATATTATGCTGGTACCACTTAAAAGCTTTCTTACCGTATTGACAGGATGCCAAATCGGCCCAAAAATATATGGACATATTCTGTTGACTTACGAAAGAAAGAAGTCGTTTATGCAAACACTCCTTAACATAAATTTCGTTATTTATGGTATAGACTCCATTATAACAAATAACTTGCTTCTTTTGCCGTAACTTCATATTGCTTGCCATACCAGGAACTTTTTTATTTTGGAAATTTCATCTGTTTTTGGGTCCTAAACTTATCTTCAGCATTTCCTCGAGCATTATCAAAATAAAAATTTGTATCCGGAAGCTGCGAAAAATCTTCCAGTACATACATTTCGTCGTCCGTTATGAAGCTAAAGTATTTTTTTATGAAATATAATTTCGACTTCCGTGCTCTGTTTTGGGCTTCTAAATTTTTGACAGAGTTACTGTCTGGAACTTTTTGGACTTTGTATGCTTTCAAACCAGCATTGGCTTAAACTTTTCACACCAAATACCCCGAGCTGCTTTTCTAACGGATGTGTTGGGAGCTGTTTTCAATAGGCGTTTTATTTTTTGGCCTTACAACAATCACGTATACCTTTCTTTCTTCCTGAACCAGATTTCCTATCAATAGTCAAATTCTCCTGGTACTTTATATCAACAATGGAAACAGTCTGTCTGCAGACTTACTACCGGAATTGCGGCTCTAAAGCCAGAATTCAAAGATATCTTAACTAAATTTCAGACCCTCAAGCAGCGATTGAATGACCTACTTCCAGAACTTCAGGCTCTAAAACTTGAATTCAAAGATTGAAAGGATCTATTAGCAGGCCTGCTGTATTAGTATTAGTAGGCTCTGTATTAGTGATCTATTTAAGGCTCTCTAAAGCCACGATTGAAGGATATATTAGCTGGCTCTGTATTAGGGATCTATTTAAGGCTCTCTAAAGCCTCTATTTAAGGATCGATTAACAGGATCTGTATTACGGATCTATTCAAGGCTCTCGATTGAATGACCTAATTCCAGAACTTCAGGCTCTAAAACCTGGATGCAAAGATTTATTAACAGATTGAAGGATCTATTAGCAGGTTTTGAATTACTGATCTATTTAACGCTCTCTAAGTCCACGATTGAAGGATCTATTAGCTGGCTCTGTATTAGGGATCTATTTAAGGCTCTCTAAAGCCACGATTGAAGGATCTATTAACAGGATCTGTATTAAGGATCTATTTAAGGCTCTCTAAAGCCACGATTGAATGACCTAGTTCCAGAACTTCAGGCTCTAAAACCTGGATTCAAAGATTTATTAACAGATTGAAGGATCTATTAGCAGGCTCTGTATTAGTGATCTATTTGAGGCTATCTAAAGCCACGATTGAAGGATCTATTAACAGGTTCTGTATTAAGGATCTATTCAAGGCTCTCTAAAGCCACGATTGAATGACCTCCTTCCAGAACTTCGGGCTCTAAAACCTGGATTCAAAGATTTAGCAGATTGAAGGATCTATTAGCAGGTTTTGAATTAGTGATCTATTTAAGGCTCTCTAAAGCCACGATTGAATGACCTACTTCCAGAACTTCAGGCTCTAAAACCTGGATTCAAAGATTTATTTACAGATTGAAGGATCTATTAGCAGGCTCTGTATTAGGGATCTATTTAAGGCTCTAAAGCCACGATTTAAGGATCTATTAACAGGATCTGTATTAAGGATCTATTCAAGGCTCTCTAAAGCCACGATTGAATGACCTACTTCCAGAACTTCAGGCTCTAAAACCTGGATTCATAGATCTATTAACAGATTGAAGGATCTATTAGCAGGTTTTGAATTAGTGATCTATTTAAGGCTCTCTAAAGCCACGATTGAAGGATCTATTAGTTGGCTCTGTATTAGGGATCTATTTAAGGCTCTCTAAAGCCACGATTGAATGACCTACTTCCAGAACTTCAGGCTCTAAAACCTGGATTCAAAGATCTATTAACAGATTGAAGGATCTATTAGCAGGTTTTGAATTAGTGATCTATTTAAGGCTCTCTAAAGCCACGATTGAAGGATCTATTAGCTGGCTCTGTATTAGGGATCTATTTAAGGCTCCCTAAAGCCACGATTTAAGGATCTTTTAACAGGAGGTGTATTAAGGATCTATTTAAGGCTCTCCAAAGCCACGATTGAAGGATCTATTAACTGGCTCTGTATTAGGGATCTATTTATGGCTCTCTAAAGCCACGATTTAAGGATCTATTAGCTGGCTCTGTATTAGGGATTTATTTAAGGCTCTCTAAAGCAACGATTTAAGGATCTATTAGCAGGCTCTTTAAAGGCTCTCTAAAGCCACGATTGAAGGATATATTAGCTGGCTCTGTATTAGGGATCTATTTAAGGCTCTCTAAAGCCACGATTTAAGGATCTATTAACAGGATCTGTATTAAGGATCTATTCAAGGCTCTCTAAAGCCACGATTGAATGACCTACTTCCAGAACTTCAGGCTCTAAAACCTGGATTCAAAGATCTATTAACAGATTGAAGGATCTATTAGCAGGTTTTGAATTAATGATCTATTTAAGGCTCTCTAAAGCCACGATTGAAGGATCTATTAGTTGGCTCTGTATTAGGGATCTATTTAAGGCTCTCTAAAGCCACGATTGAATGACCTACTTCCAGAACTTCAGGCTCTAAAACCTGGATTCAAAGATCTATTAACAGATTGAAGGATCTATTAGCAGGTTTTGAATTAGTGATCTATTTAAGGCTCTCTAAAGCCACGATTGAAGGATCTATTAGCTGGCTCTGTATTAGGGATCTATTTAAGGCTCCCTAAAGCCACGATTTAAGGATCTTTTAACAGGAGGTGTATTAAGGATCTATTTAAGGCTCTCCAAAGCCACGATTGAAGGATCTATTAACTGGCTCTGTATTAGGGATCTATTTATGGCTCTCTAAAGCCACGATTTAAGGATCTATTAGCTGGCTCTGTATTAGGGATCTATTTAGGGCTCTCTAAAGCCACGATTTAAGGATCTATTAACAGGATCTGTATTGAGGATCTATTCAAGGCTTTCTAAAGCCACAATTGAAGGATCTGTTAGCTGGCTCTGTATTATGGATCTATTTAAGGCTCTCTAAAGCCACGATTGAAGGATCCATTAGCTGGCTCTGAATAATGATCTTTTAACAGGATCTGTATTAAGGATCTATTTAAGGCTCTCTAAAGCCACGATTGAAGGATCTATTAGCTGGCGCTGTATTAGGGATCTATTTAAGGCTCTCTAAAGCCACGATTGAAGGATCTATTAGCTGGCTCTATATTAGGGATCTATTTAGGGCTCTCTAAAGCCACGATTTAAGGATCTATTAACAGGATCTGTATTGAGGATCTATTCAAGGCTCTCTAAAGCCACAATTGAAGGATCTGTTAGCTGGCTCTGTATTATGGATCTATTTAAGGCTCTCTAAAGCCACGATTGAAGGATCCATTAGCTGGCTCTGAATAATGATCTTTTAACAGGATCTGTATTAAGGATCTATTTAAGGCTCTCTAAAGCCACGATTGAAGGATCTATTAGCTGGCGCTGTATTAGGGATCTATTTAAGGCTCTCTAAAGCCACGATTGAAGGATCTATTAGCTGGCATATTAGGGATCTATTTAGGGCTCTCTTAAGCCACGATTTAAGGATCTATTAACAGGATCTGTATTCGGGATCTATTTAAGGCTCTCTAAAGCCACGATTGAAGGATCCATTAGCTGGCTCTGAATAATGATCTATTAACATTATCTGTATTAATTATCTATTTAAGGCTCTCTAAAGCTACGAATGAATGATCTACTTACACACTTTCAGGCTCTAAAGCCATGAAAGATTTAATAGAATTTCAGGCTCTAAAGTCACAATTTAAGGCTCTTAAGCCACGATTGAGAGATTATTAACAGAACCTGTATTGGGTATCTATTTAACACTCTCTAAACCCATGATTAACTGTATCTGCATTAGGAATCTATTTAAGGCTTTCTGAAGCGATGATCGATGACTTTATTAACAGCATTTCTATTTAGGATTATTTAAAGCACTGTAAGGCAACGATTAGAGGATCTATAAACAGAACTTAAGGCTCTCTTATGTCACGCTTTAAAGATCTGTAGGCAGAATTTCAGGCTCACAACCAGGATTAAAAGATTTCTTAACAGAACTTCAGTCTCTAAAGCCACAATTTAAGGATCTTTTAAAAGAATGTAAGGCTCTCTAAAGCCGCGATTGAAGGATCTATTAACAGGTTCCCTATTAGGGATTGAAGACAGAATTCAAGGATGGTTTGACAGAATTTAAGGCTTCCTAAGGCCACGAATGATTGACAGAATTTAAAGCTTTCTGAAGCCACGAATGATTGACGGAATTTAAGGTTCCCTAAATCTACGATTGAAAAATTAAGCAATGAGGATCTTTTAATAGACTACAAGGCTCTTTAAAGCTGCAATTGAAGACAGAATTAAAAGATTGTTGACAGTATTAAAGGCTCTCTAAACCCAAGATTGAGGCAGAATAAGTTGATCGTAAGCAGAATGCATTTAAAAGACACCATTGTTTAAAAATATTATTTTTGTGATAAAATGAATCAATAAATAGCCAATGCTTTATGAAAGACTGACCACAACATTTTACAAAACACTTAATTTTAGGTGTTAAAAGCCACTAAATCTAAGATAAAGAACTGAATTGAAAGTTGGCAAAAGGCCATAAATTAAATACTGATTGAAAAATTGTTTAAAGCCCCGATTTATTCCGGAATTTATGACTTTAAAATGCCATGATTAAAAGAAACCCTTAAGACTTCATAAAGCTACGCAAAATGAAAACGAGATCATTAAGTTCTATAGAGCCATAATTTAAAAGGTAAAACTCAGGTTCTATAAAGCCACAAATAAATTTAAACTTATTACAATATTTATGAAAGAATTTCCGGTATGAAGACCTCATTACTGACTCATGACGATAAGATCATTGGCAAATTATTAAAAATTCATAATTTTAGCTTTGGAAATGCTATATTATTTCCAATGCTAAAGTAGATGATGATACAATGCTACGAGCACTTACTTTCAGCTTGAATATGCCAAAGGACACATCAAAGCATGCAAATTTGTGTTTGTTTTCACAAAACCTTGTTATTACAATATATTTACATTGTAGGTGTTGTATAAAAACCATTCTAGTATGTATGTATTACATGTTTTAAATGCATACATATAATACAACATGTAAAATACAATTACAACTGTAATTTTATCTGTACACAGATTTTTTTTTTTCTTTTTAAAAGTCATATTTCAACAACAATGTACTAACTATACTGCATACAACTTTTCCTCATCCCTCGGCACTAAAAAAAATTAACAGGTTGCTTTTTAAAGGTTACAACATGTCATTTTAAAATTTTACTTATTTTGTATGGGTAAAATGCTGGTAAATCTTGATTTAAAGCAAACATCTCTTTAAACTATACAAATAGCCAGAATTATTCAATATTTAATTTTTTATTTTTTCATTAATCCTAGAAAATCACCACTTCAAAATATATTACACAAACACTGATATTAACTATTATGGCAGATATCAATATCTCCGTATCTACATATATTGTTGTTGTATCATTATTGTTTATCTTTAAATCCTAGCAAGAGTCCAATTTAAATATTTTATGCGTACATTTTATAGAAATCTCTTCACATAAATTAATTAATTTTTGCGAGTGGTATTGTGTTGGCATTAATGGTTCATTTGCAAATTATATATTCTTTAAGTTTAAGAAATTTAATTTAAGGATTTTACTTGCATAATTTATAATATTAGAATGGAACATATCGTAGAACACTTAAGTGATTTATTATTACTTCCTTGCACTTACCTGTGTGGCATGGCTTCTTCTTTTTTGAATATATTACGTATTGCATCTCCATCGAACACGAACAGTAGATCGGGATGACCGATTAGACCACCAACTTTGGCAATTTTACCATAGTTAATGTGTAATTCCTTCATAACTTTATCCAAATCACTGATTTTATAGTGACCTGTAAATATGGAATTAGAAAATTTATATCTTGAAATATGCAGAGAATTAGCAATGGCATAGCCAAAATCAAATATAAAGCAGAGTTCAGAAAAAAACACACACTGAATAAAAAAAAACTCGTACATATATGTAAACAAACATAGCTCAGACCAACAAACACATATTTTTCTTTTGATATCAATTATGTGTGTTTCCAAATTTTGTACGGTGCCGAACACAATCATGACTGTGTTTCAATATAATATTTCGTTATGTACACAAACATGTTTCTATCGCGTATTTTTTGTTTCGAACACACATAAACAACAGAGGTTCGAGTGTAGCTTTATTTTAAGTTTGTGTTCTTGCACGTGTACTGCTAAAAAAAACAGAACATGTTCTTGAACGCCTACATCTAATTTTTAAAACATTATCCACTCGCATTCGGAAAAATCTGATACACCCCTATAAAAATGACAACAATTGTTTCAACCAAATTTATTTTAAAAAATCTAAAATAATTCATTAGCAGTAATAAAAAGATAAAAATGAAACTGTTCAACTTTGCGAATTTATTCCATTATCTCGACGTACAGTTACATGTAGGACAGAAGATATGAGAAGATAAAGATGGACTGAAAAATTTTCAAATATTTTCCGGTTTCAGTGGACGAGAGTGAAGATATTAATAATATTTCAATTAAAACTGTAAATGCAAATTTAAGTTTTTAAATTAGTTTCTCTTCATTTCAATTGTGGACAAAAGAAAACTAAGTTCAATGCGCACGGATAGAGCTAAAGTGATGAGTGCAAAAAGAATTGAAATAATACAAAAAAAAAAAATAAAAATATTTTGTTTTCGGTAATCGAACAAATTTTGCATTGTAAACAGGAGAGCCTGATATGTAATAAAATTGTTAGGAAACAGTTTTCCTTCACTATTTTATACCCTCCACACCTCAGAGGCAGAGGATATATATAGGTTTGTCATTCCGTTTGTAACGCATCAAACTAAATTCCTGAGACCACAAAACCATATATTTTCTTGATCATTATAACAAGGGATGTTGATTTAGCGATGACCGGCTGTCTGTGGAAATCACGATCACGCCGTCAATATCTAAGCTAGACCGTTCGTTATTGTATAAAATCGTTTATTGACATCCCAAAGGATTTGCTATTTAAAATCGTCAAAATCGGTTAAAGGGGTCATGAGATATGAATGAAACTTTGAAGAACTCTTGAAAAAAATTAAATTTTTCAGTGTGTTTGTTGTTTTACTTAGGATATGTTGTACATGTTGTAATTCTTCTTATTGTTGAAGTCATTGCAGTTGCGTGTACATAAATACTGTACGTGTTACATTGGCCTAAGCAAGTATTACTACATATTTTGTTATCGTTAAAATTCAAAATTAAAAAATTAAAAATTAAAATTTCAAAATTAAAATTAAAAATTAAAATTTCAAAATTAAAAATTAAAAATTAAAAATCAAAAATTCAAAATTCAAAATTAAAAAACTAAAAATTAAAAGGTAAAAATTAAAAATTAAAAATTAAAAATTAAAAATTAAAAATTAAAAATTCAAAATTCAAAATTCAAAATTCAAAATTAAAAATTAAAAACTAAAAATTAAAAATTAAAAGGTAAAAATTAAAAAGTAAAAATTAATAATTAAAAATGAAAAATTAAAACTTAAAAATTAAGAAGTAAAAATTAAAAATTAAAACTTAAAAATTAAAAATTAAAAATTATAAATTGTAAGTTATAAATTATACATTGTAAATTATAATTTGTAAATTATAAATTATAAATTATAAATTAAAAATTAAAAATTAAAAATTAAAAATTAAAAAATTAAAAATTAAAACTTAAAAATTAAAAATTAAAAATTAAAATTAAAGCTTAAAAATTAAAAATTAAAATTAAAAAATAAAAAATAAACATTAAAAATTAAAAATTTAAAATTAAAAATTAAGAATTAAAAATAAAAAATTAAGAACTAAAAATTAAAAAATTAGAATTAAAAATTAGAATTACAAATTAAAAATTAAAAACTAAAAATTAAAAACTAAAAATTAAAATTAAAAATTCAAAATTCAAATTTAAAAATTAAAAATATAAACTTAAAAACTAAAAATCAAAAATTAATAATTAAAAACTAAAAATTAAATATTAAAATTAAAAATTAAAAATTAAAAATAAAAAATTAAAAATTAAAAATTAAAAATTAGAAATTAAAAATTCAAAATGAAAAAAGAAAAATTAAAAATAAAAGGTTAAAAATTAAAAATAAAAATTATAAATTCAAAATTTAAATTCGAATTTAAAAATTAAAAATATAAACTTAAAAATTCAAAATCAAAAATTAATAATTAAAAACTAAAAATTAAATATAAAAATTAGAAATTCAAAATTAAAAGTTAATAAGTAAAAATTATTAATTAAAAGTTTAAAATTAAAAATTCAAAATTCAAAATTAAAAATAAGAAATTAAAAATCATAAATTAAAAATTAAAAATTTCAAATTAAAATAATAATTAAAAATTAAAAATTAAAAATTAGAAATGAAAAATTAAAAATTAAGAATTAAAAACTAAAAATTCGAAATTAAATATCAAAAATCAAAAACTAAAAATTAAAAATTAAAATTTAAAAATTAGATATTAAAAATCAAAAATTAAAAATTAAAAACTAAAAATTAAAAATGAAAAATTAAAAATTAAAAACTAAAAATTAAAAATTAGAACTAAAAATTAAGAACTAAAAATTAAAAATTAGGAATTAAAAATTAAAATAGAAATTAAAAATTAAAACTTAAAAATAAAAAATTAAAAATTAAAAATTAGAAATTAAAAATTAAAAGTCAAAAATTAAAAATTAAAAATTAAAAATTAAAAATTAAAAATTAAAAATTAAAAATTAAAAATTAAAAATTAAAAATTAAAAATTAAAAAAGAAAAATGAAAAATTAAAAAAGAAAAATGAAAAATAAAAGGTTTAAAAATTAAAAATTAAAAATAAAAATTAAAAATTCAAAATTTAAAATTCAAATTTAAAAATTAAAAATATAAACTTAAAAATTCAAAATCAAAAATTAATAATTAAAAATTAAAAACTAAAAATTAAATATAAAAATTAAAAATTAGAAATTCAAAATTAAAAGTTAATAATTAAAAATTAATAATTAAAAATTTAAAATTCAAAATTCAAAATTCAAAATTAAAAATTAAAAATCAAAAATTAAAAATTAAAAATTGAAAATTAAGAATTAAAAATTAAAAATTTTAAATTTTAAATTTAAAATTAAAATAATAAATAATAATAATTAAAAATTAAAAATTTAAAATTAAAAATGAAATATGAAAAATTAAAAATTAAAAATTAAAAATTGAAAATTAAATATTAAAAATTCGTAATTAAAAATCAAAAACTAAAAATTAAAAATTAAAATTTAAAAATTAAATATTAAAAATCAAAAATTAAAAACTAAAAATTAAAAACGAAAAATTAAAAATTAAAAACAAAAAATTAAAAATTAAAAATTAGAAACTAAAAATTAAGAACAAAAAATTAAAAATTAGGAATTAAAAATTAAAATAAAAATTAAAAATTAAAACTTAAAAATAAAAAATTAAAAATTAAAACTTAAAAATAAAAAATTAAAAATTAAAAATGAGAAATTAAAAATAAAAAGTCAAAAATAAAAAATTAAAAATTAAAAATTAAAAACTGAAAATTAAGTTAAAAATTTAAAAAGTTAAAAATTTAAAATTAAAATATAAATTAAAAATTAGGAATTAAAAATTAAAATAAAAATTAAAAGTTAAAAATTAAAAATTTTAAATTTTAAATTAAAAATAAATTAAACATTTAAAATTTTAGTGTCATTCTTAAGTTTCTTACCTGTTTTTATTATTTTTTGTTTTTTTTTTTTTTTGTATTAAATAAATTTTTTTTTTATTTCCTTTTTTTAATATTAATAATTTGTAGCCAAGAATCATTCGAATTTTTTTAAATTATCGTATAACTTCTAAGGTCTCAAAACAGGCTTATAGGGATCAATCTTTGGGTATTATTATGATGCCGGCTGCGTTAAGTGATGAATGTCATTGGTTTCCTATGAAGTACTAAGGGGTGTTATACTCTAGTATAAGAAAAATAATGAAATTTTTTCAAATAGTAATTCTTTTTAGAGATCATTGTTTTTTATAATTGAAATTGGCCAACAAGAAAACCAATTAACTTTAAATTGAAATGGTATTCGGATTTAATGTTTCAGCGTCGGCAACATTTTTAAAGTGCTAGCCGTACCCAATATTGGGTGGAGGGTATCATAAATTCGGCACAGCCGAATAAAATTAAAATACAATACATTTTCCATCAAATTCTTGCAACCTTTGTTTATGTGTGTGCGAATTTGCGTGTTATGTGTCACTATTATCGTCACGGCATGTTGGCATTATTTGTTGCTGAATGAATTTTATCCGCATAAACACTTACCTATTACCGGAGCAAAACGCCAAGAATTCCCTATAATAGGCATACCCCAGGGTCCGGGTACTTCGCTATAGGAACGTACATCCGCCTTATTTGCTGTTGTTTTGCTAACAAGGGATTAAATACAACGACAAAAAAAAACTGTTATATAATTTGACTTTAGGTTGGTAAACAAAAAAAATAAAAAAATTTTTTACTATGACGATAACTTACTTATTGTTTAGTTGTTGTTGTTGTTGTTGTTGTTGTTGCTTTTGTTTAATTTGCGTTTCACGAGATTTATTAACTTCAATTTCTTGTTGTTGCTGTCGATGTTGCTCTGTTATAGGCGGCAATAGTGATGTTGTTACAGCTGCTGAGAATGAGGTGCGTTTTACCAAAGTGGCTGTAGTTTTACCTAAATTTGACATGTTCGTGCCGATAATTTTTTTTTTTTTTTTTTTGGTAGCAAGTTTATGCTTATTCTGGAACAAAATTGTTAAAATAGATAAGATATTAAAAATGATTTATTGTTGTGGAACAAAAAAAAAAATAAGAAAGTGAAAGATAGGTTTCCTAATAAAAAACTAAAAAACCTCTTACTTATTTTACAATATAAATTGCACAATTGAAAGAAAAGGAAGTAAAGCTTTTTAATATTATGTCTATAATAGTCTGATTAATAGTAAGTAAGATTGTATGAAATGCATGGCTTTATATCGATGATTTAAAAAATAATAATCAAGAACCTCAAAACCTAGAGTGAATAGAGAAAAATATTCGTGGTCAAAAATCATTTAATGAAAATAAAATGTTTTTGTAGCAACTTTATTTTTATGATGGCCATCAAAGAGCTTTAACTTCTTTAATAACTTTTTTGTACAATTCCATCTATTATTGCCAGTAATATTAGCTAGTTTTAGTTTTAATGGTTTATATTTGTCCTTTCTTGCCACACTCTTTTAATGATTTGACTTGTCCTTGACCTTGTCCCTCTTTGGCTCTTTATATTTGGTAAAAACACAAAATTACATTTTATATCTGCCAAAAAGATTTTATGACAGTGATTCGCAAACTTTATGGTGAGCAGAAGTAATTTTAATTGCGGAAGTTTTTTTTATTTCTATTCTATTAATTTTATTTTAATTTTTTTATTTTTTATATTTTTATATTTTATGTTTGAAATGATCTAAAAAAAAACTGCAATATTGCGGATAATTCCCTTGACATTTTCGTAGATAACTTCTTATTATCGATTTAATTGTTTTTAATTAAAAACAAAATCAAAGAGATTATTTTTAAAGATGACGCACATAAAAATTTTAACATAAACGAAACGCAATAATTTTTAAGCAAAATAATCGATTTTAATAAGAATTACAACTAATTGATTAGAATTTTACTTAAATTGATATACATAAATATGACGTATAGATGGCGGCAGTAGTTCGAAAAAAATTTATTCTTAATAAAAGTGGCATGATAAATATTAAATCAGAGATAGATTCTACTCTGGAGAGTCTGCGCTTCTGTTTACGACAATAAAATATTTGGGTGGCAGAGTTTAAACGAGTTGTCAAGATGAACACCGTAGTGGTTGAACAATTGTTCGCAAGATCGGTGCCGCGTTTGTTCACAATAGAACAAAAAAGCAAGGTAAAAATGTTTCAATAGAGTGTTTGGGTCCACCGCTTCACACCTGAGACAAAGGAACAGTCAAGGCGGTGGGAGAATGGTGTCTAAGAAGGAAGGCAGTACCATCTGCAGGCAGGGTCATGGCGTCTTTTTTATTTTGGATGCGCATGGGATAATTTTTATTGATTATGATAACGTTATGATAATTTATTGCAGCGTTTAAGTGAAAAAATTAAGGGGAAGGGTGCAGACCTTATCAAAATTATATTTTTTGTTTTGAAATTTTTCACATTGTCAACATTAATGCCGTTTTCTTTTCTGACAAAAATGTCGCATTTTATTTGCACTTCTTTCGAAAAGTGTATTTTTTATATATTCTAAATTAAGAACAACATTATTTTATACATCAATCGAAAGGTCTCAACGTCGAGCGCTCGTAAATCGCAAAAAATTTTAGCGATTGACTTCTTTCAGGTCATAGTGTGAGAATATTTCCACATTGTTCCCCTTTTTTTTTTAATATTTTCACCCCATGACTTCAAAGAGGATAATAATAAAATTTTTTGCATTTTTTGAACACAGCACTTTGAGACCTTTCGATTGATGTATAAAATTAGGGTACTCTTAATTTATAATATATAAAAAAATAAACTTTTCGAAAAAAGTGCAAATAAAATGCGACATTTTTTGCCAGAAAAGAAAACGGCATAAGTTTAATTTTTTTTTTTTTTGTTTGGTAAAATATCATCGTTTACAACGATTTGTATGAATTCCAGATTTCTTTAAACTAAAGAAACTGTATCATAATTTTTATTAACTTTTCGAAAAATTATCACATTTAAAAAAACCAAAAAAAGTTTACATTTTATAATATTTTTCATATAGAAAACTTTTTAAAAGCATATCTAATATAAAGGGTCCGCCATCTAACTAGTGCTTATTTCGTGAATGGTAACACTTAGCTCATGTCTGATTTGACAGATAATTAGTTTTATCCTTCCGCTGAACGAATATGGTTGTGTATATGCTTGAACAACGCTGGGAAATATTGCGACATTACTTTGAAAATCATGGTAATGTTGCAGAATGTGTTCGAAAATTGCGTACGGATTTTGGAAGAAGAGAAGCACCGTCAGCTCCGTATGTTCGGTATCTTGTGAAAAAAGTGAAAGAAACTGGCATCCTCATCTATAAACCAAAGCGTGAAAAGCCAAAAACAGTACATACACCCGAGAATATTGCTGCTGTGGCAGAAAGTGTGCGTGAAGCGCCATCAAGAATTGAACATTTCGGAAGCATCATTGAGAAGAATTTTGGATAAAGACCTTGGTATGACGCCATGCAAAGTCCAATTGGTTCAGGAGTTGAAGCCAACTGACCATCCAATGCGTTTTCTCTTCGCTAAGTGGGCCTGCGATCGACTTACAGAAAATGCCGATTTTGCCAAAAAAAAATCATCTTTTCAGATGAAGCTCATTTTGATCTTGGCGGGTATGTAAACAAACAAAATTGTCGCATTTGGGGCACAGAAAATCCGCACGCATACATTGAAAAGCCGATACATCCAAAACGAGTCACTGTTTGGTGCGGATTTTGATCCAGAGGCATAATTGGGCCATTTTTCTTCGAAAATGAGCAAGGAGTGGCCGTTACAGTCAATGGCTATCGTTATCGGGCCATGTTGAACGAATTTTTGTTCACAAAAATTGAAGAGGAGGAAATTGGCAACACTTGGTTTCAACAGGACGGCGCTACGTGCCATACAGCCGAAGCTACACTCGATATTTTGCGCCCTGTTTTTGAAGATCGCATTATCAGAGAGCAGAGCTGATGTCCTTTGGCCACCTCGGAGCTGCGATTTGACACCGTTGGACTATTATTTGTGGGGTGCCCTCAAAGATAAGTGTTACGCCAACAAGCCAGAAACAATTGACGCTTTAAAGGACAATATTCGTGAAGCCATTGGTGAAATACAGCTGCACACAATCGATAATGTGCTTAAAAATTGGAACGATCGTGTAGGCTACTGCATGGCCAGCCGAGGCAGCCATTTGAATGAAATTATTTTCTATTATTAACCGGAAGGATTGTACTTTCAAATAAAAAAATAAATTTGAGATAATATTCAGTAGTTTTTTTTATAGCATTTTCAAAAAAAAACAAGTAAGAAAATTATAGTCGGTCAAGACCGACTATACGATACCCTATACCATGCGTTTGGAAACCCTATCTCTTAGGCCCAACCAACTGGACATAGAAAATAAGCAAAAACCAAATTTGAGTGGGATTTTTATTAATTTTTTCGGCTGCAGATATGAAAAAGTTCATATCGGATGATATATCTTTATGGAGACTAGGTCCAAAAATGGACCGATCCTGATCATGTTTGGTAAAGTCTCTTGTATTTTGCAAAAATATATACAAACAAAATTTGAGAAGAATCAGTGCAATATTTTTGTTTTTTAATAGATTTAAGTGAATATCGGGAAGCAGCTCTATATGGGGCCAAAGGGATCATTTTTGGACTACTCATTAGTGGATGTAATGAACGCATACAAACCCAATTTGAGTAAGATCTATATGACAATTTGGATCTTATGGCAATTTATGTCGATTTCATATGGGTAATTTGTATGGGGGCTAGGTCTGAACATGGACCGATTCTCACCAATTTCAATAGCGTTCATCCCATGGCCGATAAAAGCTTATATACCAAATTTCGTCAAAATAGATTCATATTTGCGACCTGCAGTTTGATTACAAGCTTTACATGGACACACAGACGGACGGACGGACATTGTTAAATCAACTCAGAAAGTGGTTCTGATTCGATCGGTATAATTAAAGATGGGTCTAGGTCAAATATTTTTGGTTGTTACAAACAGCAGCACAAAGTCATTATACCCAAACCACATAGTGGTATAGGGTATAAAAAAAGTTATTTGGCGGACCCTTTACATTTCGATCAAACTCCGAAAATAACTTTGTTGGCTAATATATTTCCTGGTTCTACACTATGTTGCATAACTATAATTACAATTTATTTTTTGCTATTTTTCTAAACATTTTTTTAAAACTTATAACAGTTTTTGAGAGTGTGATAACTGATCTCTTAATGTG
Organism: Cordilura impudica; assembly: GCA_963682025.1. NCBI lineage: Eukaryota > Metazoa > Arthropoda > Insecta > Diptera > Scathophagidae > Cordilura > Cordilura impudica. The sequence goes on from OY821521.1 coordinate 54,144,683, forward strand.
AGATTATTTATTTGATTTAAGAGAAAAATTGTGTAATAATATTTTGTTGGTGTTTCAATACTAAATATAAATACATATGACGGTAAACAAAGAAGAATAGCAAACAAATAAAAAATAAAATAAATAATTGTTTATTATGCATTTTTAATCAAATTGCAAAAAAATGCACCGTGGTTCATACAAAGGAAGCTGGCGGACCGAAAAGAAAACTTTCTGATCGGAACCGGCGTAAAATAATCAAATACGTGAGTAACACAATGAAGAGTCTCAATCAGATAATCAATGAATGTAAGATAAATGTGTCCAAATCAACCATAAGTAGGCTCTTAGAGGATTCCCAGAGAATTACTCGCCAAAAGATTGTCTGTGCCAAGGTTATTACCCCACCACAAAATTACACGACTTGAATTCGTTAAAAGAAACTTACAAACCAACTGGAGAAAGTTAAGTCAATAATCGCTGTTGGTGGTTGGACTATTTAAACATAAATTTATTTTATATGTAATTTTTCCTGATGAGAAAAAGTTCAACCTTGATTGTCCAGATGGTTTTAGCAGCTATTGGAAAGACCTGCGTAAAGCACCACGTTATTTCTCAAAAAGAAATTTCGGAGGCTGTTCGTTTATAGTTTGGGGCGCTTTTTGTTTCGATGGTATGGTTCATTTGGCATTTCCAAGCACCAGAATGAATTCTTCTGAGTGCATAACATTATTAGAAGAGGAATTGGTGCCATTTATTGAAAATAACGAAAAATAATTCATTTTCCAACAAGACAAAGGCATCAGTACATGTAAGTCGCCAGGCGAGGGAATGGCCATCTTCACAAAATATAAGAGTACTAGAATGGCCCGCATGTTCTCCTGATCCGAACCCTATCGAGAATATTTGGGGAATATTAACCCGACGAGTTTAAGCAGAAAACCGGCAATATAAAAGCGTATTTCACCTTAAAGAAGCAGTTATTGATGCCTGGAGATTTTTAACGGAGGAACTACGAATAAATCTCATCGAATTTTCGAACTGATTCAAAAAAAGAGGGCCTTACACATTATTAAAACTACTACTTTACAAAATTTGTCTTCATATGTTGTAAGTTTTTATATTTTAGATTAAGGGCCAAATTGCGAATAGCTAAAGTTAGGATGTTATCGGGCAGATTATTAGTTTTTCGTTATTACAACTATACTTTAAGCTAAAAGTGACCGATAAGCTAAAGGGAAGATATTGTCGCCTTTAACTTTTAACGTGAGGTTTATGTATTTAACGTTGCCACATTTTCTGATCTATGAAGAATAAATTCACACCTATTTAATTTTGGAAATAAATTTATTTGCATATACTTAAATATATGCTTGTACATGTTTTAAAAAGTTTTATTAAACATTTACAACAATTATGCAACTTATAATAAAGGTTTTTAGTTTTTATTCTATTGTTTGCTTGCGAACAAATAAAGGAACGTTGCCACTACTTATTTTATAAAGCAATTCATTTGGTCAAAAGTAATCGGTGTTTCCTTTAGTGTTGCCACAATATCAAAAATATTAATTTTATTTTACTAGGAAGTTGTAATAACGAAAAGAAGTTAAAGGTAATTTTAATGCTCACTTTAGCTAAAGTTACCTTTAACTAACATTTACTTTAAAGGTAAGTTGTAATAATGGCCCTAAGTGTATTTATAGTTATGGAACACTAATTAATTTTGTTATTCTTTTTTGAATAGTAAAATAAAAAAATAAAAGAATTTTTTTGTGAAATATTGTTAAGTTTCCTTTGGTTTTACATACATTCCGGTTAAACTCTTAAATTTTTTTTTTTAATACGAAATTTAGTAAAATGAATGTGTAATAATAGTTATGCAACACAGTGTATTTATAATCACAAAGAAAATAATTGATAATATTTTCAATATATCGTTTCGAAAAGTGAAAAATTAAATTAAGCTCAATGAAGTTGTCTAGAATAATTTTGATCATCTTCAAAAATTATTAACCTATAACTCTGATTAAAAGGAATTGAGATATCCTTTAAATGACAAACGTGTACATTTTATTTGCGAAAGGTGAAAGGTTATTTTCACACGATCAACATTTTGTAATGGAATATCTCGAAATGATAATTTTAATTTTTAAAAAATGTATATGTATGTCGTTGGTGATTGTCTTCGCAAAACTTGTGCTGAATTTCATGGATGAGTTGTTATTGGTTTTTGAGATATAATATATGGATTTTTTTAATTTGATTTTATATTTTTGTGTTTGTTTAACCAATTCATTTTGCAACTTAAATATAAATGTTTAATAATGAAAAATTTAGTTGGAATAGAGCTATTTATACCCTATGTGGTATGGGTATAATGACTTTGTGCTGATGTTTGTAACTACCAAAAATATTTGACCTAGACCCATTTTAATTATACCGATCGATTCTGAGTCGATTTAGCGATTTCCGTCCGTCCGTCTGTCCGGCCGTCCGTCCGTCTGTCTGTCCGTCTGTGTGTCCTTGTAATCAAACTACATGTCGCAAATAAGCTTTTATCGGCCATAGGATGAACGCTATTGAAATTGGTGAAAATCGTTTAATGTTCAGGCCTAGTTCGCATACAAATGACCCCTATGAGATCGACTTATATTGCCATAATGTCCAAATTATCATATACAGTGTCGTGCAGAACGGAAGCAACAAATTGCATAGAAATAAGCAAAGTGATTTATTTCGAATCATATTTATTTAATTCACAAAAAAATTTCTTCATGAATTATTTACATTTATGTACGCTTACTAATTCATAAAATATAACACAACTTAAACTAATTGTTTCTTTTTAAATAAAGTGAAACTAGTGACGTCTCAGTATAAAGGTGTGTAAAACAAAAGCAACAAACTAATATTTCGTATACGATCCTTTATATTTTATCACTTCGGCACATCTGCGCGGCATAGATTCAATGAGATTATTAAGTACTGATTCAGGAATACGTTGCCACTCAGCTTCTAGGCTGAGGAAGAGTTCGTTGCGGGTTTTAAATCGTTTTCCGGAAAAACTCTTCTTTAATATCCCAAAGAGGTTTTCAATGGGGTTCAAGTCTGGTGATTGTGCCGGCCAATCAAGGACTTGAATCCCATTCTGTTCTATAAAATCTTTGACCACCCTCGATGTGTGTTTCGGGTCATTATCATGTTGAAACACCCATCGATTGGGCATATTCCACTCAGCATCTGGAATCATTTTAGTTTCTAGAATATCTTTCATATGTTCCATCAATTTTGTGGAAGGGTCCGACTCCATTTGCCGAAAAGAATGTCCACACCATCACGTTGCCTCCCCCATGCTTAAAATTAATTTTACAATTGCGTGCTCCAAGACGTTTGCCAGGCAAGCGCCGAACTGTAGACAAACCATCCGAATTAATCAAATTGAATTTTGATTGTCACTAAATAGAACGGTTTTCCATTTCTGTACGGTCCAATTCAGGTGTGTTTTTGCAAAATTTAATCTAAAACAATAAAAAAAGAGAAAGTCATTCGATGAGCTAACATAATAATACAAAAATAACAAGTTTATAGTTACTTACCTTTTTTGGATATGTTTCTTGGTCAACAACGGTTTATTAGCTGGTCTGTAACTTTTTAAATTGTTTTCTATTGCACATATCCGAACTGTACTATCATGCACGTTCAATTGAAGAGTTCTTACAATTTCATTAGAAGTGGCAAAGGGATCTTTTTTAAAAATACGACATATTTTTCTATCATCACGCAAGAAAATTTTTGCTGGACGTCCTCCTGAATGCTTTACACTAACGTCTTTTGTCAACTGATACCTTTTTATTAATCTACAAATAATAGATCTGTTCATGTTATACTTTTTAGCAATAGAAGCTTGATTTTTCTCCCTTTTTAAAGTCCTCAATGATTTGAGATTTTAAAGTTTGGCAATATTTATCCCTAGCCATTCTTATTAGACCAATCAGTACCAATTGCATATAGAAACTAATCTTTAATAATCATGTAGTAAATGCCTAAACCCTTCAAAAGTGCAATAACTTTAAAAATGTGCCGTTATTTTAAAGAATTTTTGTTATTTAAAAACTTTTTAAATTTGTTGCTTTTGCTTCTCATACTCTTTGTTGGAGAATTGGAAATTTTTGCTGACTTTTTTAAAGAAATATAATTACGTTGGAAAATTAATCTGCGATTTTGTTTTTTACCATGATAGTGTAGTATTTTTTTTTTTTTAATATAAAAAATATTTAAAAATAAATTATGTGAAATTTTTCAATATAAAATAAAATATGGGTTTTATTGCTTTTGTTTTGCACGACACTGCAGATCTCGGTCAACTTGGGTTTGTGTATGTTTATTACATCCATTTATCAGTAGTCCAAAAATAAACCCTATAGGAGAATTCTTAGTCATAACCCCCACATAAAGCTGCTTCCCGATCTTCAGTTAAACCTATCAAAAATAAAAATATTGCACAGATTTTTCTAAAATTTCGTTTGTACGAAAAATAAGTGACCATACCAAATATGATCAGAATCGTTCCATTTTTCGACCTAGTCCCCATGTAAATATAGCATCCGATATGAACTTTGTCATATCTGCAAGCAAAAAAAAATAATGAAAATTCCAATCATATTTTGTTAATGTGTATTTTCTATATCCAATTCGTTGAATCTGAGACCCCTCTTTAAACGCATGGTATAGAATAGCGTATTGTCGGTTTAGACCGACTTTAAATGCAATTAGTGTTTCTGTTGGAATCATTGTGTAACTACGCAATGTATGGGAGGTGCCACGCCTACTGATCCGATATCGCCCATATTCAGCAAGGCTACTCACACTAATAAGCTGTAAAATCATACAAAGTATCCTTAGTCTCCCTTTTATATAGCTCAAGGTAAGGGATAATAAAAATTCACTCTGTATGGGAGTTGACACGCCCACTTATCCGATTCCGCCCATTTCCGGCACGACTATTCTTATTAGTGACAGATGATCTCACACAAATTTGTAAATCTCAACCTGTCATATTACTCGAGAGATGTGATATTGAATATTTACTTTGTGTCACGCCTACTGATCCGATATCGTGCATTTTCAGCAATGCTACTTACACTATTAAGCTGCGAAATTATACAAAGTATCGTCACTCCCCCTTTTATTCACTTTGTATGGGAGATGACGAGCCTTTTTAATTTTTACCGTGTATTTATCAGATATTGTAATAGTTATTCTAAGACGAATCCAACAAATTAAAAATCATTAAAATCGGTCCAGCCGTTCTTGAGTTAAAACTGGTCTGACATACCCAACTGTATTTTATATCTATAATATTAATAGGTAAGGCGATTTCTTGTGACCGATGTAAGTTTCAAAGTTTTACCACGATTTTGACATAAAATTTATCATTTGAAAGGTATTTCTTTTTATCTGTTACCCAGATTTACAGATTTTCATTGTCTGGAATATTTTTTGGAGTTGTGATCTTTTAAAGTTGCTACTAACATATACATAAAATTATAAAATGCTATGTGTGTGTTTATTAAATTTGTTAATGTGTTTGTGTTAATGTGTTGAGTTTGTTTTCTTCACATAAAAAAGAGTTGAATTTGTGAAGCATACTTTAGGGTCTTTATTAAATGAAAAAATAAAATTTCCTAGAATTTGCACTCGAATTTCGAGTGCTGGAATCTGCTAGTACATATAATTATATAATAAAGATTTTATTAATGGGCATTGCCTCTCCTATACAAGGTAAATATTTATCATCACATATGTATCTAGATAACTATATTATCTATAGTCTTGAGGCTTTGTATGACGTATCAGTGCGTTGTGTAAGTCCACATATTATAAATGTGAGCAGTTGAAACGAATATGGGCGGCATCTCTATAACTTGAATATATAATATCGTCTATGTAGAGTCCTAAAATTATTAACGTCGTTATGAAAACATTCTTGTTTAAATGCAAGTAACAACTACGGCAGGATCCGCTAGTTTTCATATAAAATTAAAATTTGATGTTTTGAACAAATATTTTGAATTAATAAATTTGACAATGTTGCGAAATGGGAACACTACAAAAATCAAAGAATCTGGAAATAACTTAAAAATAGATTTCATAGAATTATATATAACTAATATAGCCCATCACTCGAAATTCGAGAGCAACTTCTAGGAAATATTATTTTTTCATTCATTTTTGTCTTCCAATGTTTTTTAATCTAAAAATTATAAATATAAATATCTAAAGGTATGTTAATCAATTTTAGCAATTCACAATTAAACACAGAGCATCTCATATATAATATAAATCATTCGCATTAACAGGGTGTAACGAATTATTATAAATATTTTATTTTTTTAATTTAATATATTTTTAAGACAGGTTAAACATAAATTTTATCATTCTCAGCTTCTCCTCCATATGAACTATAACTATGCCAATTTTCACACTCCTCCGTGCCCGCATATTGCTTAAAAAGGAAACTAAAAATTTACCTTCACGTATTAATATATAGATATGTATAAGAAAATTGTTTCATGAAAAAAAAAAACTTATATTGTATTATTAAAATTCCTTTAAAACTACATTGGGATCCACTGGCTTCTGCTCTACTTTCCGCGAGCTTATGTGTCCTTTTTTTATGTGTATCATTTCCAACATAAACGACGTAAAAACTCTATGGCTGTCTATATGTCGGTTGGTTGTAATCTAAGTATGTTATCCTGTCTGTTTTAATAACCAAATAACAAACATTTAATATATTCTAGGATTAAATTCTTGTCCTTATATGTTGGAATACATATATTTATATAATGTTTATTATTCCATTTTTCAAATTTTGCTTGTAACACATTGATGTTCAGGGTAATTTCGAATTCTATGTCATAACCGTTTGCCATTACATCGTTAGCTAGAGAGCTTAGATTTAACAGGACTAAAGGCAAATTTTGCACATTTACAAAAACTAATTTATTTTTATGGTTTTTTTTTAAGAACTAACAGCATTTTGATACTGAAAAAGTAATTTTTTTTATTAATCGTTTGAGAAATAATAGTCAAATTTTGAACTTTTTGATATATTCTTGTAGGAAATCACTTCCTCTTAAAATCGTCCTCTATAATTTCTGTAAGTATTTAAGGTCAAATTACACTATTATCACACGTTGTAATACGACCTGTCAGAAAGTCGAGTATCATGAAAAAGTCGTATCATGTAAAAAGCTATTGTTATGAAAGTGACAGTCTGTGTAAAAATTTTGTGTAAACATGATGTGTAAACATCTATACGCGGGGGGGGGGGGGGGGGTAAATTTCTATTTCACAATACAATCACAAAAACAGTGTAACATGTGAGCCGTAAGACAAATCGGTGTGACTTATGATTGTATTGGTGAAAAAATTATTATATAAAATTGTTTCAGCTAATTCAACAACCCCACAAGTATAACCAGAGCCCCTGCAGTTGTTTGCTGTAAGTGATACATAGATGACTCTTTCTGTTTGATTTTTAAAAAAGTGACATAAAAAGTCTTTAATTACTAGATGTTAACACATTTAGCGCCATTATTACAACTTGCCAATAGCTAAAGTTAGGATGTTATCGGGCAGATTATTAGTTTTTCGTTATTACAACTATACTTTAAGCTAAAAGTGACCGATAAACTAAAGGGAAGATACTGTTGCCTTTAACTTTTAACGTGAGGTTTATGTATTTAATGTTGCCACATTTTCTGATCTATGAAGAAGAAATTCACACCAATTTAGTTTTGGAAATAAATTTATTTGCATATACTTAAATATATGTAACCTTCTCCGAGAAAAGGGACCTAGTGTGTGAAAATTAAGTTTTGAGAAAAAAAACGCATTTAAAGTTTCTACACCCTTTTAGGTACCAGAATCCACGGTTTTTGACACAACCCGTTTTTTGACACACTAGGTCCCTTTTCTCGGAGAAGGTCACATATGCTTGTATATTTTTTAAAAAGTTTTATTACACATTTACAACAATTATGCAACTTATAATAAAGGTTTTTAGTTTTTATTCAATTGTTTGCTTGCGAACAAATAAAGGAACGTTGCCACTTCGTATTTTATAAAGCAACTCATTTGGTCAAAAGTAATCGGTGTTTCGTTTGGTGTTGCCACAATATCAAAAATATTAATTTAATTTTACTGGGAAGTTGTAATAACGAAAAGAAGTTAAAGGTAACTTTATTGCTCACTTTAGCTAAAGTTACCTTTAACTACCCTTTACTTTAAAGGTAAGTTGTAATAATAACCCTTAGAAATATTTCTAAAAACTTGTTGTTTTCATCGGACCAGAGTTTTTTTTTTTTTTTTTTTTTTTTTTTTTTTTTTGATATATAAAAAAAGGTAAACAAAAACAAAGTGGAAATAAAATATAAATTTCAAAATAAATTTGTTTTCAGCTGTTTTCATAAGACTTGAGTGAGATGATTTAAACGGCCTAAGTATGTAGAAATAATGTCGGTACGACTTTATGACAGTCCGATGAATGTCATCGGATTTTTAAACTCTTTCTTTTAACTCATACTCTCTGTCGTGGGGCAACCCCATTCCCCCCTATCCAATTGATCTGAAACTTGGCCCATAGTCTTGTTGTGACCACAGATTAATTTTGGGGTAGTCACGCACAGTCACGTAGTGATCTAAATGTCATTTCCCTCATCCGATTGATATGAAACTTGGTCCATACACTTTCTGTCAAAAAAGATTATCTTCGACATAGTCACGCACAGTCACGGAGTGATTTAAGCCCCATTTCCCCTCATCCAATCAATCTGAAACTTGGTCCATAGACTTGCTGTAACCACAGATTAATTGTAAAATAGTCACGCACAGTCACGGAGAGATTCAGAACTCGTATGCATAAGGAAAGAAAAAGTTTTAATAAAAACTTATAATGTCGAAAAATCATACGACTGGGTGGTATCATGTAAATGGGCCTTTAGCAAAATTATGTGATTTGTAGGGTACTGGCATATCTACTGGTATTTATTATTTTCATATTAAAATACAAAACAAATAAACTCAAATGTAATTACCTTGGCCACAACATTTTTCTTTTATTTTTATTAATAATAAATTTAAACAGAAAAGTACTATTTTGTTATTTTCTCAAGGTCTCTTTTTTGCCATTTTTTGTTTCTGTTTATTTTTTTACAATTGGATAACAAGTACAATTAGATATCAAGATTTTTCAGAAATTTATGTTGATTTTATATTTCCATTTATTTGTTTTTTCCTTTTTTTCGCATGCGTATAATAAACCGTATATTTCCATTTATATTTTCATAAAATATTTACGTATTTTAATATGATATTTTAACGTTTATTTATATGCAGTATATTTTTGATATTAATGACATTTTTTATGTAAATTAAATATTTGAACAAAAATGGGCTTAAGTTCTCAGGCCGGTGCGGTACGATTTTTCATTGCGAAACAAAAATAACCAAAACAACAACGGGTTTAAGTGAATTTGAATGAATAATATAAATTTTTTATTATTTTTACTATTTTTTTTTTTTATTTAATTTAATTAAACATCCAAAACATATATTTTCTATTTACAAAATTTATATGCACCATAGCAGAGAGAATGAGACGTAAGCAATAAAATGAATTGTATTTTAGTGCGTAAATTTTGCCTAAATTTTATATGAATAATTCCGCAACGGTGTGATTGTGTTTATACTTTGATTTTATATTCTAAGGGCCGCATGCAAAAAAATGAAAGTGTACTTCAAGTAGACTTTATTAACAAATTTTGTACGAAAAACATACAATAAAGTCTACTTGAAGTACACTTTAGTTTTTTTGCATGCGGCCCTAAGACTTTGAAAAATGTTTTTTGACATGTTTCAGCTACTGCCATGGTTCAGCTGTCACAGTTTATGAATACAATAACATTGTTGTCATAATTTTTGAGTAACTATGCCAAAATTGTTAATTCTGTTCTTCAGAAATAATTTTTAACGAGAAAATTTTATTCTGCTAGAAACGTGAATGCCTTAACAACAAAATAAAACTTTGGATGTAGCTTCCAAATTTAGCTCGACTTAAAAATATAAAATTTTCTTTAGTTTTGAAATTTATTGCCAACCGAATTCCGATGAAGCTATCATTTGAATTAAGTAGTGCGAACAATAAAGATTTTATCACACTAAAGAATGGATAGCTGCTATTAAAAAGTTAAACTTTGGAAAAACTCCATTGGCGTATGTAGTTAAACTCTTAGGAACAGAAATATCCTCAGTTTAAAAATATTTACCTGCATAAAGTTTTTAAAATTCTGAAAATTTAAATTAAATAAAAAACTTTGTAGACTTAACTTGTTGATCTAATATTGGGTTTTGAAACAGTGCAATGTTTAGGCTAAAATGTCTGATCTTATAATGGAGTTTTAGCCAGTCCATCGTATGAAAAGTTTGAAATATAATTTCTAATCCAGGGTTCTTAAATAATGTTTCAAATATAATCGTTTGTTTCTATCAATCCAAAATCTCTTAATTTTAATTCATAAATTTCGGATCGCATCATGGGTTTTTAAACAATCCAAAGTCGGAGAAGTTACGATATAATCCTGGGATTTTAATAGTTCAATTCAGAGAAGTTCCAGATATAATCGGGGATTTTTAAACAATTTAAAATTACATATCAAATTAAATAAATTAATCAGATATGATTATGGGTTTTTAACAAGGTTCAGAAAATACACACATGAAACACACAATGCCCTGTTCTAAAGCAGCCAACACATATTTTTATTTTCATATCAATTATGTGTGTTTCTAAATTTTGTACGGTGCCCAACACAATCATGACTGTGTTTCGTTTTAATATTTCGTTATCTACACGAACATTTTTCTATCACGTATTTTTTGTTTCGAACACACATAAACCACACAGATTCGAGTGTAGCTTTATTTTAAGTTCGTTTTCATGCACGAGTACTACTGCTAAAAAAAACAGAACATGTTCTTCAACGCGTACATCTAAAAATTAAAACATTACCCACTCGCGATCGAAAAAAAAACGAAATTAAGTCATAAACAACATATAAAATTTCTCTGTTTTCTATTTTATTACTATCTTTTTATTTTTATTATTATTTTTATTTTGATTATCTTTTTATTTTTATTTTTTAATAACTGCTAATGAATTATTTTAGATTTTTCTAATAAATTTGGTTGAAACAATTGTTGTCGTTATTATTGGGGTGTTTCAGATTTTTCAATCATCAGATTTGATTTAATCAACAATTCAGATTCGTGAGGTTTTAAACGGGCCAAAGTCTGAGTTACTTAACCTTAATCCTTTTTTATTTAACTTGAATTTGTAGAAACTTTTAAGTTTAATTTGTTTCACGAGCATATACATTTTTTTCATATAATCTCAAGACGTAACAGAAAAGATGATAAAAATTCTTGCTAAACAGAGAAGCGGTTTAAAAATTTGTCATATTAACGCACAAAGTCTAAAAAACAAAATTGACGAGTTTAGATTTATTTTCCAAATTTCAGGCGTTAATGTTATATGTGTGTACGAGACTTGGTTTAATGAATCAATTATAAATGACATGGTATCGCTGGATGGTTATAATTTATATAGAAATGATAGATTTGACGGCTATGGCGGAATGGAAATTTATGCAAAAAAGAGGGTAAAAAGTAAAAGTGACGATAAAATAAACTTTAACAACAAAGTAGATCTTTTTTTTCTTGAAGCATGTAGTGGAAAAAAATTTCTTATTGGTTGCGTCTATAGGTCAAGGAATAATATTGATTTCACATCTTTTTATACAATTTTTTAATAGCTGGGGACTGTAACTCCAATCTGCTAACAGAACAATGTTTGACCATCATTATGAAATCATTTGATATTTTTTCTGCAAATTCTCTAACACCAACATATTTTATATCATCCAATAATACTTTGTGCGACCTATTTTTTGTCTCCAATGAAGAAAAAGTCTAATTATCAGCCCTGTTCTTGAAACGTTGTTATTTGAATAAGAGTGAATTTAAAATCACATGAAATTGAAATTTTGGGATTCTTGAAACCACTTTTTTTTATTTATTTAATGGAAACATATGTTTGAGTTAAGAACCATATGTTTGAGTTAAGAACATATGTTATCTAGAAACCGAGGTGCCATATGGTTCTTTATTCAGTTTCACAAAAAACTTTTAAGTATTTTGTGCATGTTTTTTCTTAAGTTTATAGAAAAAGTATAAAGAAAAATATTTTCTTTTAAAATAACAACTTATTTGTTCATTTAATTGTTTTTGTTCTTCAATTTCATTCAATTAAAAATGACTTTCTATTTTTAAAAAGTTAGGCATCACCAAAAAAAATTTCGATATTCAAATAAATTGGATTTGACTGGCATCACTACTGTTTCGAACATATGTCAAAAAAATAAAAATATGTGATTTGATGAAAAAATTTTTTTTAATTCCTTTATTTGCAATAATTAGTGCATAAAGAATCTATGTTATAATTGAAAAAATTATAATGGAAAATAGATTGTGTAAATAAAAAATTTTTATTATAGTTATAGAACAGCATCATCGCAAAAAGTGTGTTTTATTAACATCGACCACTTATTACGAGTTTTTTTTTTAAATCAGCGCAAAATGTAGACGTTTTTTAAAATCGTTTTTTTTTTTTTTCATAAAATTAATGTCTAATTTTTTAAAATAATGACAAGGTTCAATAAGAAACATGTTAGAGTTTAAATATCAATTAGTTTTTTTTATCTCTTAAGACCTGATTAGTAGAAAAAAGGGCATTTGTTTTGATTTCACAAAGCCTTTTCTATGTGAATTAAAACGAGAAAAAATATTCTTATGGAAATTTGAGAACAGCAAAAAACTCGTAGATTTAAGAATTTTTTCATTTACGAGTTTTTTTTGTGATAGTGGTTTCAAGAACATGGGTGTATATGATCAGTTGTCCGTATCGTGTTTTTCTAGGCACGATCTGATATTCAAAATCCAATTTCGTAACTTGAAACGTATAAACTATCTCACTCTTGAAGAAGACTTTGTCAAAATTGAGTGGGATTGTATTTATCATATAATATCGGTTAATGATCAATGGGGTTTCTTGGAACAAAACATAATAACTTTATTTAATACAATAGTCCCAATGCAAAGGAATGAAGTAAGTTACCGCCAGAAACCTTGGTTCACAGCTGAAATTAAGCATCTCATAGCAGATCGTGGCCATGCTTACTCTCGCTGGAAGCGCTTTAAAACTGATGATCTATATACATATATAATACTTATCGCAACACAAAAAAAAAAATTTTAACCGAAACCAGAAGAAATGTAAAGTCAAATTACTATGCCAACAAATTTTCAAATTCAATTTCTACAAAAAATAAATGGAAAACCATTAAAGAAATCGGAATAGTTAATAGTAAAAACAATCATATTAATATCATATCAGATCTAGATGTTATAAATAAAAAATTTGTTAATATACCAATGGCTCAAGCGGACCATAGTTATTATATTAACTGTCATGCCGCCAATCTTCCACGTAGCCTATTCAATTGCGAAAGTGTCCGTTAGATGTACTCAAAAGCTGTATATCCATAAAATCAAACGCTACAGGCATTGATGGTATCCAGCCCACTTTTATAAAAATTATTCTCCCGTCACTACTACCAATAATTACAAATATATTCAATAAAATAATTATGACAAGCACTTATTCACTAAGATGGAAGGAAGCAGGCTAAAATTCTTCCAATACCAAAGTCACACGCTGAGTATCGGCACATAGCCATATTGCCATATCTGTCAAAAGCATTTGAAAAACTTTTTCGTTTACAGATAACTAATTACATTAATCATAATAATTTGTTGACCGATAAACAATCTGGATTTGGAGCCAAACATAGTTGCATTACTGCTCTTACTGATCTACCCGAAGATCTCTGAAAGGAAATTGATGATGGCTGTGCTGCAATGTTGGTGTTGTTGGATTATTTAATACCATACCATATTGATTCAAAAATTAGAAAAAATCATGAATTTTTCCTCAACATCTATCAAATTAATTGAGTCATATCTAAAGGATCGAGTGCAGATGCAAATGATCTTCCTGAACAGTTGCTACAAGTTTAAATCCTAAAAAATCCAAATGTATCGTTGTACATAAAAGGACAAAGAAAATTATTGATGTCACAGTGTTTGTATTAACAACCACCAAATTGAAATGGTTAATAAAGCAAAAAATCTTGGTATCATATTTAATAACACTCTCAACTAGTCAGATCACATAATAGCTGCTTTTGCCTCTTTGGCCTACGCAATATTACACACCAATAAAAATAAGGTTACTGCTTGCTAAAACGTATCTGATACCTACTATAACCTACGGATGTGAGATTTTTGCAAGTTGTGATGGCACTATCAAATCAAAATTAAACGTTCCTTATAACAATATTGCAAGATACGTTTATGGTCTCAATAATTATAGAACTAATGGAGATTACCTCAATATAACTCCTTACTCTAAGAGAATATTTGGTGTGTTATTCGAAAACCTGCTAAAAATAAGAATTATTTCTTTCTAAAATTATAATAACCCTATAGCCATGCCATTTTTTTAATCGTTTGAGATTTAGTTAACTCGGAAGAAATAGAAATTTAGTTCAATTTAGTCATCGTACATTGATATCCGAATGGCAATTTTTTATATCTGCAATGTCTTTCGAATATTATTCCTCCAACAATTTAAAAAAAACCAGCAACGCGTTAGACTTTAAAAAATATATATGAATTTTACATAGACAACTTTTTTTTAATAGAATATATTTAATTATAGTAGATTATTTGTTTATATATTGTTAACTATATTGTTTTTGTTGCAAATTTTTATTTTGTATGTAATTGTTATTTTACTTGTTAATTTACATTATAACACCATAAGATTTCTATTTTTTAAGACAAAAGTTTTGTTGTAGAAGTTATAAAATAAATAATTAAAATAAATAACATTTTAAATTGTAAATTTTTAATATTTTCATATTTCATTCAATTGTATAAGCAAAATTAAAGCATATGTATGTTTGACTATTGCGAAACACGTTACTAATGTGCAAATAGTTTTGTATTGCCATCTTTACAATTTGTTAATCTTATTCAGGTTTTTATACCCTCCACATCTCAGTGGCAGAGGGTATATATAGGTTTGTCATTCCGTTTGTAACGCATCGAAAAACTAATTTCCGACCCAATAAAGTATATATATTCTTGATCCTTATCACAGCTCGAGTCGATATAGCGATGTCCGTCTGTCCGTCTGTCCGTCTGTCCGTGTGTCTGTTGAAATCACGCTCATTCAAAAAAAAAAGCATTTACTTAGGTCAGGTTACGAAAAAATTATTTGCCATAATTCCCACCAGGTTGGTATTGAAATCGGAGTAAATCGGGAGCCTCTGCGCTGAGAAATGAACAAAAGTTTATAGATACCTCTAAAAAAAACATGAAACCTAGTGTTTTCTTGTAATAGTTTAGTGGTTGAACATACAACAACATAAAAAAAGCCACAAAAAAAATGTGATTCATACATATTAACAATAACAAGAACACAACTACCATGAGCTATGTTAATAGTATTGCCACAAACCGAGGTGGAGGGTATCAAAGATTCGGCACAGCCGAATTTAACACTCTTACTTGTTTATTTTAATTTACATAAAATTTTAGTCACACCATTTAATTTCGTTCAAATCTGTATTTTATATAAATAGCAAATTATATTATAACTAGTGGATAACTAAGTTCGCGCATTCATTAATTTTTTAATTTGTCATAAAATATTTATAAAATCAAAGTGGTTTTTTTTGTGGAAGTGCTAAAAAAAGTCAATAATTTGTTACATATTATGAGAAAAAAAAACTACTCAATTGAAATATTTTACTTCAACAATGACTTTATTGTTTTGCAAAAGACTTTCCAAGAACATGCAGTTGAATCCATTTTCGAAGCATTTTTTCTACTCCGAACGAGGTAACTGCAAAATCATTTTTTCTGCTCCGGACTAGGTACCTCCAAAAACCGAGTTTTTTAAAAAAACATCAGTCCCTTTTTCAGGCGTCGACAAACGACTGACTCGAAATTTAGTTTTAATGTACAGGAATAAAAATAAAAAAAAAAAAACATTCACTGCTAAATTAAAGCTACACGATGAATGGCCCATCAATTCACTGTTTTGTGTGCTCAAAAAGTGAGATGGAGAATGATTCGTTTCTGATGGTTGTTTTTCATTTCTCTCTCCAAAGATTTCTGGCAAACAAATGGTGGTGGACCACTCCGAATTGATCGTTCTACATTGCTCTACCTTTTGTTGTATTCGGCTCATTTTGAAAAATCCATCCATACGACTGCTATTTGTTTTGTCGTCTATAAGAAGACGTCTTTTCAAGCTCGGGAATCGATGCAAATTATGTGGGATTCCACTTGAACAAATCTTAATGATGACATTTGTTAATGCAATATTAAATGAATACGAATGGTACTAATGAGCATGTAATCCTCTATTTCAAGATAAGTCACATGACGATATTGCAATATCGATTCCAGCATTAATTTTGGACGACCTTCAGTTTATTCGTCCTAGAGCAAACTACGACCAGGGGTCAAATCACCGCATTCGTTATCGCAATTTTTCGATCGAAATCATTTTTTATTTCCCAAAATAAAATGTTAAGAATAATTTTCTTTCTTTCTCACAGTTGAAGAATTATGGCCCCTGGTTAAGAAGAAAAGCGAATCGTGGTCGAGCGTTTATCCATCTTCTTCAAATATTAAACCAAAATGTGGAATTTCGATTGATTTTACTCAATATCGAATGCGGTGATTTGGCCCCAGGATCAAATTCGCAATACTAGTGATACACGATTGCTTAAGTTAATCCACGTCGAAAATCTTAAAAAAACGTCGCACAATTTAAATAAACTTTTTG
This sequence comes from Cordilura impudica, assembly GCA_963682025.1. Lineage (NCBI taxonomy): Eukaryota > Metazoa > Arthropoda > Insecta > Diptera > Scathophagidae > Cordilura > Cordilura impudica. The sequence goes on from OY821521.1 coordinate 54,161,706, forward strand.
TTCAAGTCTCTGCAAAAAAAGGAAAACAGCACTTGCATGACAAAACCTTCTGACCACGTACCATTAAAAATGTCGAACTTTACGATGCTGATGTCAGTTTTGACCTATCCTAACAGAAGTTGCATAAGTAGAAATATTATGTTTTTTTGCTTTAAATAAATGTGTTTTATAGCAAATTGAAGCATTTTCCAAAATACATATTTTTGTTAGAATTATAATTTTTTGTTAAATAAAGTATAGATTTTTAAGTTTGTCAATGCGCTTGTAATAATTAGGAGAAAAAAATATAGACTCCAAAAATTATATATATTCTTGATTCTTATAATAAGCAGAGTTAATATAGCGATGTTAGTCTGTTCGTCTGTGGGCATCATGATGACGCCCTCAATAGAGCAGTTGGGTTGCTTATTTCTATTGGGTATGAATCATTGAAAGCCTGAGCCGGTTGCTAATTAAAATCATCAAAATCGGTTCAATAGGTCCCTAAATTTCAATGAAAAAAAAAATCTTGAGAAATATGATTTTTCTATGTTGTTCTTGTTATCGTTGTTATTCGAAATTTTGTAATTTGAGAGTTATAGATGTGATTGTTGTTGTTGCTGTGGTCGTTGTGTTTGTTTATACTTCACGTGTCATTTTAATTTGGGGCTGGTATTGCCACGCTTTTTTTAACGTTTTCCCGAAAAAAAATACAAAATATCGACAATATGTAAGAATGGTAATACTTATTTTAAAAAAAAAGTACATTTTCATAAAAAGGCACCTAATTATTTATATTAATAATCAACTAAATATTTATAAACATTAATAGAAATAACAATTATTCATATTTTCATGTTTTTTTTTTTTTTTTTTTTTTTTTTTTTGTAACTCTTTAGATGTAAGTAGTTTTTCTATTAAGAACTTAAAATTTTAACTAATCATACCAGTGTGCAGTGCTTTTATTGTAATAGCCAAATTTAATAGTTTTACTTATTTCATTTGTTTTTTTATATAAAATTCATAATTTTTTTATATGAATTGAGATATTTGTTTTGTATAAAAAACTCTCAGTTTAAATATATTTCCTACTAGTATGACCTGCCATGCTTTGCTACGACTTACCGAGACTTATTGACATGTATGTTTTCATAATCAAATTTTCCTACGAAGTTTTTATGGTACAACTAAAATATTTTCTTTTATTTATTTTATATATATTTTTTCTTTATTCCAATGCTTGCTGATGTACAATATTTTTGTTTTTTCATTCGGTGCAAAAATTATGTAATTTATCGGTGTTCCTACTCTGGAAGAAGCTACATATAGTTACCCATGAGAAAAACGTGAATTTTCCAAATTGAATCCACTTAATCCAAATTAAAACACTTAGCGATTGGGCTTGAATTTAATAAAATTTTTATTTTAGCGATTTTTGATTTGGCGATCTTTGATTTTTGCGATTTATAATTTTGAAGATTTTGGATTTTGAAGATTTTTGTTTTTGGCGATCTTCGTTTTTGGCGATCTTCGTTTTTTTTTTTTTTTGCGATTTTCGGTTTTGGCGATTTTTGATATTTTCCACAACTACATTGGTAATTATTGAATTATTGTACTTTCCCGCCCATTTTTTATCTCACTACTCACATTAATATCTGAAGGAGTCCTTTACAGTTATATGATATACATATATGAGCGGTGCTACGTCCACTGCTCCGATCATGCCCACTAATCACACGCAAAGTCCCAAGGCTCTCACTCCAGATTTATAACATTTAATATTTACTTTGTTTGGGGGGTACCACGCTCACTGAGGCGATCCCGGTCATTTTTACTCGACTACTCAGATTAATAATAGATGACTTCAGACAAATTTGCAGAGCTGTCTCTGTCATTGTACTCAATAAATATGATATTAAAAATGTACTTTGTATGGGAGGTGCCACGCCTAATAATAGTTCTTTCCAGATACACAGTAATGCTCTGTAAACATTTCAGAAAGATCGACCTAATGGTTTAGATCTTTAATATTTGTCAAATTCTAATATTTTTCCTATAGAATTATCTAACAGAGGTTAAGGCAAGTTAATAAAAAAAAATCATGTGGAATTAAAGATTTTTTATGGCACTTTTTTAAAATCAAACAGAAAGCGTCATCTATGTATAACTTATAGCAATCAACTGCAGGAGCTCTGCGAATATAAAAATATTTATTACTATTTATTATTTTAACCGGTTAATTTTTAATTTTTCGTTTTTCATTTTCCATTTTTCATTTTTTATTTTTCATTTTTCATGTTTTATTTTTCATTTTTTCATTTTTTATTTTTCATTTTTAATTTTTCATTTTTCGTTCTCCATTTTTATACCCTATACCACTATGTGATATATAACTTTTCTTCGGCCATAGGATGAACGCTATTGAAATTGGTGAAATTCGGTCCATGTTCAGACCTAGCCCACATACAAATGTCCTCTATGAAACCGACATGAAGTGCCATAAGATCCAAATTATAATATAGATCTCAGTGAAATTGGGTTTGTATGTGTTTATTATATCCATTAATCAGTAGTCCAAAAATAATCCCTATAGGACAATTCTTAGTCATTGCTCCCATATAAGCTGCTTCCCGATCTTCACTTAAATCTATCAAAAAACAAAAATATTGCACAGATTTTTCTCAAATTTGGTTTGTATATATTTTTTCAATATGTAAGTGACTTTGCCAAATATGGTCAAGATCGGTCCATTTTTCGACCTAGTCCTCATATACATAAATATAGCACCCGATATGAACTTTTCATATTTGCAGCAAAAAAAAAATAATAATGCCACTCAAATATGGTTTATGCTTATTTTCTATATCGAATTAGTTGGACCGAAAGTAGGGTCTCTAAACCATGTTATAGGATATCATATGGTCGGTCCAGACCGACTTTAATTTTCTTACTTGTTTATTTTTCATTTTCATTTCTTATTTTTGCATTTTTTATTTTTCATTATTAATTTTTTATTTTTCATTATTTATTTTTCATTTTTTATTTTTCATTTTTTCTTTTTCATTTTTCGTCTTTCATTTTTGATTTTTTATTTTTTATTTTTCATTATTTATTTTTTATTTTTCATTTATTATTTTTCATTTTCTATTTTTCATTTTTTATTTTTCATTTTCAAACAGGTTATTACATATCATAATTTTTTCACCAATACAATCATAAGTCACACCAATTTTGTCTTACGTCTCACATGTTACGCTGTTTCTGTGACTGTATTGTGAAATAGCAATTTACCTGCGCGTATGGAAGTTTACACATCAAAATTTATTTCCCTTAGACCTGGCAAAAAAATTCACTAGTTTGCCCCCTTGCTTTCAAACAATATTCACATATATTCTCCAACTCTCATGTTTTTTTAATAAGTAAAACATTCAGTTATTTGCCGATTAACTTGTGAATCGGATTTTGTCAATGGATTTCTTTTAATAAAAATACTTTAAACATGATGTAAATTTTCACAAAAAGTTATATTAACCTTATAAAGCCTAAAATGGCAACAAAATTGTTATATAATTTTTTTTAGATAGCTTTTATAATATTTTATTCTGAAAATACATTACTATTTATACCCTATACCACTATGTGGTTTGGGTATAATGACTTTGTGCTGCTGTTTGTAACAACCAAAAATATTTGACCTACACCCATCTTTAATTATACCGATCGAATCAGAATCACTATCTGATTCGATTTAACGATGTCCGTCCGTCCGTCTGTGTGTCCATGTAAAGCTTGTAATCAAACTGCAGGTCGCAAATATGAATATATTTTGATGAAATTTGGTATTTAATCTTTTATCGGCCATGGGATGAAAGCTATTGAAATTGGTGAGAATCGGTCAATGTTCAGACCTAGCCCCCATACAAATTACCCCTATGAAATCGACATATATTGCCATAAGATCCAAATTATCATACAAATCTTAGTCAAATTGGGTTTGTATGTATATATTACATCCATTAATCAGTAGTCCAAAAATGATCCCTATTGGACAACTCTTAGTCATAGGCCCCATATAGAGCTGCTTCCCGATCTTCACTTAAATCTATCAAAAAACAAAAATATTGCACTGATTCTTCTCAAATTTTGTTTGTATATATTTTTCCAAAATACAAGAGACCTTACCAAACATGGTCAGGATCGGTCCATTTTTGGGCCTAGTCCCCATATAGATATAGCATCCGATATGAATTTTTTCATATCTGCAGCCAAAAAAATTAATAAAAATCCCACTCAAATTTGGTTTATGCTTATTTTTTATATGCAGTTAGCTGGGCCTGAGAGATAAGGTCTCTAAACGCATGGTATAGGGTATCGTATAGTCGGTCTGGACCGACTATAATTTTCTTACTTGTTTTCATTTATCGTTGTGATATAATTTTTATAGAATAGTTGCGAAAAATTTTATGAATGTTCATTTAAATGCTTAAAATTGTTAAGGTGCCTGCATATATATTTGTCTCAGCATGTAAAGATGGACTTTTATTTTTTTACAAAATTAGTATTAGTATAGAGTATATTTTTGAGTCCCTATAGTCCCTTTTACAAGTATTAAATATGTGGATAGTTTACTGATATATGGGAAAACAAAAATTGCTGAGATTTTTAGTCAAGACTGATTTGAAACTATTTTTTTTTTATATCTCACAATTTTTAGCTCCCAAAACATTGCAAAATGGATCCCTTACTTTGACCTTGGACATTCTAATGCAATTTTTCAGAAGTTAATTCTTTCTCTAAAAATAAACAGTCTTTTTCATATAAAAAAAAATATATAAATAAGAAATCTATAATATTAATGACTAGGCGATTTCTTGTTACCGATGTTTTGTTCTACCGTTTTATCCCGATTTTGACCAAACGTATATTATTTGAAAGGTATATCTTTTTAGCTGTTCAGAGATTTACAAATTTTTAATTTTTTGTCTTTATTTTGAGTAAATTGCATTTAAAGTTACTAATAACACATACATAAAATTAAACATATGCTCTGTGTGTGTTTATTAAATTTGTTAATGTGTTTCATTCACAATAATAATAAACCAAAATGGTGTTGGTTTGTGAATTGGCTAAGTTGAAAAATAAAGTTACCTAGAAATTGCACTCGAATTTCGAACGCTGGAATCTGCTAGTTATTATAAATACTGATCTAAACAGAAAAATAATTAACTTAAAATTTAAATGGTATTAGAATTTAAAGGTTAATGCCTGGTTTCTACTGTCATGTAAACTGACAACAAACTGCCTCAACTGACATCTCATAATATTCTATTAATTACGTTTGTATTACATCTTATAAACTAACAAGAAATGCGGCTGTCAAACAAAAACAAAATACCAACATGTTGCCAATTTCATTTTAGATGTCAAATATTGCCAGGCGTTGCCAGACATTACAAGATATAGTAACCCGTTTTCATACACTGACAGTAATTGACAATAATTGACATTGGAAATGAAAATGAAAATCAGGCAAAAGAATCGGCAACTGTATTAAAATGGCAACCAAACCGACACCTGGGTGAAATTGAGGATAGCACTATAACACCGCTTTAAAAAAAGCTCTAAGGGAATTTTCGATGTATAGCGATTTAAGCGATATTACGCGAAGACTTAATTTTTTTTGTGCTATTATTTTTTACATTTTTTTCGATAAAAAAAAAATTTTTGGGCTTTAAAGTACTCATTAAACCTCATTCAAAAGAAAGAAGAAATCGTTGGAGCTGTTTTTGAGTAACGGACACTTTATTTTTTTTATATATTTTTGTTTTTTGTTAATTTTAATTTTAATTGTTATTGTTGTAAATTCATTTTTTTCATCATATAATATTCCTTTTTATTTTCTTTTATATATAATTTTCTTTTTTTTTTTTTGCTTTTTTTTAATCATTTTACATTAATAATAAATAAAAAATAATAAATAAATTTTAAATGTAATTGAATTACCAGGTGTTCTTTTAAATCTGATTCTTGTTGACTTCAATTCTGAGCGCACAGATTCAGATGTCTGTTCGCTTCTCGGTCTCAAACTGGAATTGATTTTAGAACAAAATTAAAGGACATGATAAAAAATTTAAGTACATGTTAATGTTACTGAATTAAAAGAATTCTATATACTTCGCTGCATTCATAACTTTTCTCCAAAACAAGATCAAGGTTGAAGTTTTTGAAAACTTGAGAGAAAAAAAATTAGCTGTGGTCACAAGCGATAACCGCCTAAGTCGACTTAAGAAGGATTTGAGTTATGTATGCTATCATATTCTACTAAAAACGCTCTATATTTACGTGAAATCCCCATTTGTCCAACATTGTTTAATAAAAAGTTATTAATGAAAACATACTGACCTAAGTCGTAATGAAGCTCCATTACATTTATATAAAAAGTAATTTTTCTCGAAAGCATGATTTTCGACTTAGGCGGTTAATGCTTGTGACCACAGATATATGAGAGGAATAATTTCTTCAACAAAACCAACCTTTTTCAAAAGTTTCCTAGCGGATTATCTATTAAAACTTCCTCCGTGCATTGTTTCCTTTAGAACATTGCAAGACTTAGTCCAGTCTAAAGCGATTTCGGAAAAAAAACAAATGAAACGATTTTTTTTTTCTTTTTTTCAATAGGGTTTATTGAGTACTTCCAATCCTAATTTTTTTTTGTTATCGAAAAAAATCGCCAAAAAAAATATGTTAAAAAAATAATAACACAAAAATACAAAAAAAAAAATGCCAAAAAAAATCTTAGCGAAAAATCGCTGCAATCTGCTTAGCGATTTTTTTAGAATTTTTTTCAGCAGTTCGTCAACTTCTCCCATGTTAGTACCCAACATTTTCAATAATATTGAGTTTAAGACACAGGCTGACTTCATAAATGCAATTTGCAATGCAACACTGCAATGCGTAGTGTTCATAAACATAGTAGACTTAGTTTTGGCAATGTCGCAAGTTCATTATTGCATGGGGATGCTTTTTAATGCGCAACATCTGTCAAATTTGTGCATTGTTTTTATTTGTGATTCTTTGGTGCTTGGTATATGTTTATTTTTACTTTTTTCTTGGCGGTAAAACCAAAAATACATCAAATATTTCAATTTGTGGTTGAAATGGCGGATTTAGGGTAAGTTAATCTTTTGTATATTTAAAATTTGCAATTTTACGATTATTTATGATTTTTTGTATATTTATTCATAGTGAAAAAAAGTGGAACCACGAAAGGAAGAATCTACTGATAGAAATTCGTTTGAGGCATGGGCCAGATTTCAGCTGCAGTTTTTGGAAATTTGAGAGGAAAATAATTTTAATGATTTTAACAAACACTATATATGCGAGACCAATTGTCACCCCAAAGCGATCGCCGACATCTCTGAAAGAACAATTATTTCAAAATTGTAATTTCTAATGCATTTTGTAACGTAATTCCAATACGTCCAATTGTACGTGAATGCCACCAGGGCTTAATCGCAATCTGCAACTTCTTAAAGTTGAAAGTATTAATTAGTTTTATCAAATTATAACATTTGGTGATAAATACCTGAAATGTACTTTTTTCATTCAAAAATGATAATAAAACACATCGTCCTGCATGCTTGAGATAATTTTACAAAAATTTAAATTTTGGAAATTTTTCTCCTTGAATTTTGGCTAATTAATAATGCTATACGACGACGATTTCTTTTGTTTATAATATTTTTGATCAACATGCTGCTTGAATTTTTACAATCAGCCAATTTGAAAGCGGGTTTCAATAGCACATGAGTTTTTCTGAATATTCATTTTAAAATACTGAATTTTACAAAAATTAATCACACAAAGAACCACAATCTAATCCGTGCAAGGAAAAAACTGTTGCGCGTTCATAAATGTACTAAAATGTCATTTCATTATTTGACAAAGCAGTACTGCCATAAAACATTGATTTGCCTTGTAAATGAATTTCTTTGCAGTGTTGCATTGCAAACTGCGTTTATGAAGTCAGCCACACTCTTACTTGTTTTTTTTTAATCTCTAGAATATTTAGCAAAATTTCATTTTGCAGTATTCTGATAATCATCATCTATCTCTATGCGTCAAACTCTTAACTTTCCGTAGTTTCTCTAACTGGTATAGGATTTTTGAAATTAAACTTAATTCCAATTAAAAATTTTATTCATTTAGAAAGTCTATCTTATATTTAATTTAATTCAATAAAGCATGATGCCACATTTAGACAAAACATGACATAAGTGGACAAAAAAAGAAGAAAAAATGTGTATGCAAATATTTTAGCATTTGATTTTTATCTTTTGAATAAATAAATGTGTGTGCATGCAAATATTAAATACAAATACATTAAATGAACATTACGCATATATTTTACGCACATATTTACTTAACAAAGCATTTGGCCTGAGGTGATATCGAAAAAAAAAAAATAAACATCTACAAAATGAGCGATGTTTTCAAAAATAGAAAAAAAAAATCTTAAATTTTTTATGAATATAAAAAAATCCACAAATTTCACTATTTTATTTATAACTCTGAAACCAATATTAATTTATTAATAAAATTTAATACAAAACTACCCCATTTTAAGATATTGTATCCCAACCCTATATCATGTGATAATAACCTTTAACCTTTCTTTTATAATATTTTGCGAAATGTTGGTATCAAGAGACTACTACTTTCGAGTTCGGTCCCAGACCAAAAAAAAAATTGATGAGAAGTGGAAAACTTATAAAACATATGTTTTAAGATTCAAGGCGCCATGTTGTTTAGTATATTTTTTAGCCATTAAAAGTAAACGATCTCAGTAAATTTGTAAAAATGGAAAAAAATTGGTCACTGGTATGTAGTTCAAAACTTTCATTTAAAAACTCTCAGTCCATCCAATATTAAAGCCTATATTCTCCTCTAGGCGGTCTGCTCTTTTGTTTACGAGCTGTTATGACGGACACCGTAGTGGCCGACCAATTTAGGAGGTCATGCCAGAAACGGTTAAGAAAATCCACAAAATCGATGAAGGTGCGTGAGCTAGCTGAAATGATAGGTATTTCAAAAATTGTTATACATCCGCAAGATAGGTGCCGCTTTTGCTCACAATAGAACAAAAACGGCGCCGTGAAGATCTTTCAATTGAGTGTTTGCCGATGTTTCACCGCAACCGAAAATAACAGTAATTTTGAAATTTCAAAACAAAAAAGCATATAGAAATAAATGTAAGAAAACTTTTTTTTGTTTTTTTTTTAAGCCTAGTTCCGCGAAGCCGAGTGGCTTGTCTGCAGATTCTAATTTGGCTAGTTTTTTTTTTGCAGCGACAGACCAAAGCCTCTGGTGGGAATCGAACCCACGACCCCCGCATGATAGGCGAGCGCGCTACCTACTCACCTACCTTGGCGGATTCAATTATACCATATTCATCCTTATGAGCTAGTCTATGAGGAAATTCATTGATTTGTAAAATTTTTATTTTTTCGAGACAAAATAACAGTTATTTTTTAATTTTGATTTTTTCGAGCAAAAATAACAGTTTTTTTTTATTTTTATTTTTTCAAGACAAAATAACAGTTATATTTTGATTTTGATATTTTTGAGCAAAATAACAGTTATTTTTTGATTTTTTCGAGACAAAATAACAGTTATTTTTTGATTTTGATATTTTTGAGGAAAAATAATACTTTTTTTGATTTTTATTTTTTCGAACAAAAATAAAAGTTATTTTCTAAAGAAATGTACGTGTTATAATAACTTAGTTGACTTTAAATATTTGTTTTAAAGTTTATTTTAATGTGCATAAGAAATCCCCATGATAAACACTAGGGTGGGTCGATTTAGCAAGCGATATTGTGCCATCGATTTTTCGATAGCTTTTGGCATGAGGAAAAAAAGTTCCACTACGACATCAAAAAAATCATTTTCGAGGCGCCCAAATTTTAATTTTTTTTTTCTCATATATCATTGGAAAGCTTACTTGAGTGCCTTTTGTACCAGCTAAAAAGTAAATAACGTGGTTTGCAATATTTTTCCACAATTAATAACAAAATATTGCCACATATATCTGTGGTTTTCTGGAATAACCGCGTATGTTATAAAATCAAAATGTTCAGGGGAGCCAAAAACCGTTATATTTGAAATTATGGGCTCGATATAAAGATTTTAGAGCTTTTTATTTAACAGTCCTGTAGATATGGGCAATAAATACTTTATATAAAACTTTGAGTCAAAAATCTTCAGAGGAATAGATCATAGAGAAGGACAAAAAAAAACAATATTTAAATTACACTTAAAGTGTGTGCAGATAAAACAATTGATGTCGACAAACGTCGTTTTCTTTGAAAAAGAAAACTACCAATGCAACCACCCATGTAGACATAAGTTGTTGTTGCTTGAAAAATGGATTTTTTGTTCGTCAACAAAAAGTTAACGGGAGTTAGGATGAGAATATAATAACGTATCAAGAATAATAGTGACAAGAAATAACAGAAATAAACACACAAGTTTTTATAAGTGGTTATAAACTAAAGATTAATCCAAAATTATTTTACATTTTTTTTCATTAATAACAACGTATGTCGCTATGTGTCGTTTTCTGAGAAAATAATTTGTCAGCGATCAAACGTAGGTTGACATACGTCGATAGTGCTGCAAATTAATTTAATAAACATTTAACTTACGTCGTTATTTAAAGAAAAAACTCATAAATGGTCAATATTTAAAAAAAAAAAAATTGAACACGTGTAAAGAGCGTTAAAAATTAATATATTTGGCATCGTTAACTCAAAACTGAAAAAAATTGACATAAGCGGTTATTTCAGAAAACCACAGATATAGGAAATTTAAGAATTTTAAATCAATTTACAGAAAATCTAACTTTGCCCCCAAATATCTCCAGCACTTAAGGAGCTACAAAGACATTACCTACATCAAAAAGAAGCTTATGGCAACTGATTTTACCGCGTTTTGGTAACTACATACATTAAATACGTTATTTTTGGAGATAATGCCACGTTTTCCAAAAAAAAAATAAAAAAATGTAAAAAAAATATTAAAAAATCAATAGATTCTTAACGGGTTAATGGATTTCGATAAAAGGCACTCAAGTAAGCTGATATATATATTGCTGAAGTCCGATAATAAGTAGCAAAGTTATGTACAAATCAAAGCAAAGCTTTGCCGGTCCATAACTCCGAGAATAAGCTCGACTGCTATAAAAATAATTATTTCTCCTGAGTCACCCCAAAAGCCTCCAATACCTCCAAAAACCTTTTAAAAATGGGGTTGTAGCCACTAAAAAGATCGATTTTTCGACAAAAAATCGTCCAAAACCTCAAGAAAAACATTTTTTGGAAAAACTGCTATCGCCATCGTTTTTAGCGTACAATTTCACCTTGGAAAGGTAATATTTAAAAAAAAATTAAATCAGCCAATTTTTTTTATTGCCTACTAAAAAAAACCTTAAAAATAAAAGTTGAGAAAAAGTCAAAAAATTGAAATTTGGGCGCCTCGAAAATGATTTTTATACCCTATAACACTATGTGGTTTGGGTATAATGACTTTGTGCTGCTGTTTGTAACTACCAAAAATATTTGACCTAGACCCATCTCTTATTATACCGATCGAATCTAAATCACTATCTGATTCGATTTAACGATGTCCGTCCGTCCATCCGTCTGTTCCATGTAAAGCTTGTAATCAAACTGCAGGTCGCAAATATGAATATATTTTGATGAAATTTGGTATATAAGCTTTTATCGGCTATAGGATGAACGCTATTGAAATTGGTGAGAATCGGTCCATGTTCAGACCTAGCCCCCATACAAATAAATGACCCCTATGAAATCGACATAAATTGCCATAAGATCCAAATTGTCATATGGATTTTACTCAAATTGGGTTTGTATGCGTTTATTACATCCATTAATGAGTAGTCCAAAAATGATCCCTATGGGACAACTCTTAGTCATAGGCCCCATATAGAGCTGCTTCCCGATCTTCACTTAAATCTATCAAAAAAAACAAAAATATTGCACTGATTCTTCTCAAATTTTGTTTGTATATATTTTTACAAAATACAAGAGACTTTACCAAACATGCCCAGGATCGGTCCATTTTTGGGCCTAGTCCCCATATAGATATAGCATCCGATATGAACTTTTTCATATCTGCAGCCAAAAAAATTAATAAAAATCCCACTCAAATTTGGTTTATGCTTATTTTCTATATTCAGTTAGTTGGGTCTAAGAGATAGGGTCTCTAAACGCATGGTATAGGGAATCGTATAGTCGGTCTAGACCGACTATAATTTTCTCACTTGTTTTGATATGACGTAGTGGAACTTTTTTCCTTATGCCAAAAATTATCGAAAAACCGATGGCACGATATCGACAAATTTTTGTCCTAACAAATCGGCCCACTCTAATATACAAATATTTTGAAATTTTCTCACATTTTTATATACTATTCTTCATATTCCTATATCAATTTATTTTTGCTCGAAAAAATAAAAATAAAAGAATAACTGTTATCATCAGACTTTTATGAAAAAAGGAATAATTATTACGGTCCCTGGATATGGGTCCACAGATTCACACCTGAGACAGAGGAACAGGCCACAGAGCAGTGGACTGAAATGGGAGATCGTGTCCAAAAGTTGCGAAGATAGTTCCTTCTGTAGGCAAGGTTATGGCGTCTTATTTTTAGGGATGCGCGTGGGAGTGATGCGCGTTTAAGTGATGAAATTAAGGATTAAAAACCGCATTTGACGAAAATGTATGAATTGAACAGCCCTGTTCTTGAAACGTTATTTAAATAAGAGTGAATTTAAAATCACATGAAATTGAAATTTTGGGTTTCTTGAAACCACTTTTTTTATTTATTTAATGGAAACATATGTTTGAGTTAAGAACCATATGTTTGAGTTAAGAACATATGTTATCTAGAAACCGAGGTGCCATATGGTTCTTTATTCAGTTTCACAAAAAACTTTTAAGTATTTTGTGCATGTTTTTTCTTAAGTTTATAGAAAAAGTATAAAGAAAAATATTTTCTTTTAAAATAACAACTTATTTGTTCATTTAATTCTTTTTGTTCTTCAATTTCATTCAATTAAAAATGACTTTTCTATTTTTAAAAAGTTAGGCATCACCAAAAAAATTTTCGATATTCAAATAAATTGGATTTGACTGGCATCACTACTGTTTCGAACATATGCAAAAAAATAAAAATATGTAATTTGATGGAAAAAATTTTCTTTAATTCCTTTATTTGCAATAATTAGTGCATAAAGAATCTATGTTATAATTGAAAAAATTATAATGGAAAATAGATTGTGTAAATAAAAAGTTTTTATTATAGTTATAGAACAGCATCATCGCAAAAAGTTTGTTTTATTAACATCGACCACTTATTACGAGTTTTTTTTTTAAATCAGCGCAAAATGTAGACGTTTTTTAAAATCGTTTTTTTCATAAAATTATTGTCTAATTTTTTAAAATAATGACAAGGTTCAATAAAAAACATGCTAGAGTTTAAATATCAATTAGTTTTTTTATCTCTTAAGACCTGCTTAGTAGAAAAAAAGGGATTTGTTTTGATTTCACAAAGCCTTTTCTATGTGAATTAAAACGAGAAAAAATATTCTTATTGAAATTAGAGAACAGCAAAAAACTCGTAGATTTAAGAATTTTTTCATTTACGAGTTTTTTTTTTGTGATAGTGGTTTCAAGAACAGGGGGTGGAAGTTCGAATTGCTTCATCACGCAGCTTATTCGTCAGATTTAGCTCCTACGTGTTATTTTCTATTTCAAAACTTGAAAAAATCGCTCAGTGGTAAAAGATGTGCCCCGAAATGCAAATCCTCCAAACTGTATAGAGCTCAGCCCAACTGAAAGATACTGGGCTTTGGTCAAAAGAAAAATCAAGGCAACGAATAAAGTAGCCAAGAATGTCAAAGATTTCCGGGGGAAATGGAACTCAGCAGCTCGAAATAAAATAAAATGTATACAACATTGTTGTATTCGTCATCTTCTGATTCCGACGTGAATCAAAATTTCAAAATCATGCGAAAAACCATACGACGTTACCATAGCTCGTTGGACCTTGTTCTTCCTTGTAAAAAGTTCGGCAAAATATTCTTGGCTAAATCATTACGTTTTATCCATAAAGCTGCCAAGAATTTCCTTCTGGGTAAAGATTATATTTGACCTAAAATTATGAAAATATTTGGCACTAAGATTTTCTTTTTTCACTTAATTGGGGGAAAACTTATTTTCGCTTGCTTTATTGGTAACGATTAAAATTTCGTTATCGTATAAGAAAATGTGAAAAATACAAAAACTCACACGTTCGAATAAAAATACGTTCGCTTACGACTGCGAAAATTAGACCGCAGGTCTCCAAAGCAAAACATTCAAGAATTAAAAAAAATCGGGGAAGTAATGTAGATATTAAAATAAAAAAAAATATTTAATATACTTTTTATTTTGACCAAATGTGTATGCTTTTGGGAAAAATAAATGACTTTTATAAATATGGTTATGATTGATCCATATTTCGACGAATTTATAACAATGTCACTCTAATTTGGTTTGTGGTTATTTTCTATATCCAATTAGTTGAACCAAAGAACCTTTCTCTAACTTCATAGTATATAGTATCGTATAGTCGGTCCAGACTGACTATAATTTTTTTACTTGTTATTCTTGATATTAAAAAGAAAAAACTTTATAAACTTTCTTCCAGATATTTTAACTAAACTAAATTTAATTAAAATATTAAAAAAAATATCTTTATAAACTTTTTTCTAGTTATTTTAACTAAAGCAAGTATTTTTTCGTGTTCATTCAACAATAAAATTCAAAAACGCTTTATTTCTCGAAAAAATTTCAACATTGTTTTATTTTGCAAATATTTATTTTTTACATGCCTAAAGTGAGTTTGTATATATCTATAATATTAATAGGCTAGGCGATTTCTTGTGACCGATGTTTTGTTCTACCGTTTTATCCCGGTTTTGACCAAACGTATATTATTTGAAAGGTATTTCTTTTTAGCCGTTTTGCAGATTTACAGATTTTAAAATTTTTTCCTTCATTTTGAGTAAATTGCATTTAAAGTTGCTACTAACACATACATAAAATTACACAATGCTATGTGTGTGTTTATTAAATTTGTTAATGTGTTTGTAATAAAAATAAGTTTGCTTTTTTGTATTGATCTGTGAATTGGCTATAATTGATTAGTATACCTTTAGTGTCTTTAAAAAAATAAAATATCCTAGAATTTGCACTCGAATTTCGAGGGCTGGAATCTGCTAGTATATATAAATATATTTAATATTTAATCAACAAAAATAACATACTTGTATTAAATATTTTTCTGCTGAATATTCTGTTTGTATTTAAATATTTTTGTTTTATTTTTTAAACCAAAACATTAACTTTTTTTTATTTTCAAATCATTTTTTGTTTAATAAATAATTGAAGAAATTTGATGATGTACAGTTAAATATTTATTTAAACACTCATTAGTTCAAATGTATATATATTTATTTCTGATTTTTTTAAATAATTTTCACTTTTTCTTTAATTTTCATATTTTTCTTTAATTAAACACGCACCGCGATTTACCATTTTACATTTGAGCGATTTACCAAAAAAAAAAAAAAAAAAAGAATTCCTATTATTTTGTTGTTACACTTTTTCGTTTTCTTAAAAATACAAAAATACAAATAACATAAAAAAAATAAAAATATTATTATAATTTTGGTTCTAAACAAAAGAAATTATTTAAAAAAAAAATAATAATATTTTAAACCCTTTTTTTTAATTTCGTCGCGTCTTGGTTAGCACCGCTGTTTACTATCACAGAATTAACATTAAACTAAAGTTGTAAAACGTCTGGAGTCTAAACTTATACTAGTGCCACTATAAATAAAATTTTAGTTTTCTTGTGTTGAATTGTTGACGACCACCTGTCATAGTGGTAATTGTCTTGAAGTCGGTGTTTTTTTATAATTCGGTTTCTATACGACTACTTTGAGAAAAGGTTTTAGCTTTAAGCACTCTAATAAACCGCCTATAACAAGCTATCCAAAATAAGCCAACGAGCCTCTTAAAATTGCTTATTTTTTTATTGAGTGACTCTTCTTTAATACTCTCCATTTTTTGTTACTAAATACATATATACATATGTATATATATATTATTAAAATAGAGTTTCATCTGTGATTTTATCTCATTTGTATGGTTTAAATATTGTATTTAGATCTAGCTGTTTGTGTTTCTCTGTAGTCATAGGCGTGATTTGCAAATTATATATTTTTCTTGTCATGGTAAAATTAGAGTAGATTGTTTTGAATCAGTTTTTTTATTTTAAACTGTTATAAAGTTATGCCTTGTTATAATTTGAGGAATAACTTACTTTTCCGGTAAATTTTATTCATACTTTTTTGAAACTTGATCTCAATTAATTAATAATTATAATAATATCTAATAAGTGTAAATATTACTTTGTAATATATTTCAAACTAGATTAAGGAGTGAGACCGAAAAAATCTTAACACACGTTTTTCCTCCCAAGCGTTATTTTATTTAATTTTTTTTTTTTTTTTTTTTTTTTGATCAAGTTAGTTTTGAAAAATATGCCAGTTATTATGTTTAATGACAATCCTATTCATTGTTGTTAGTTTGATTAAAATGAGCGATGAAATAAAAGAACGTGCTAAAATTATTAAATATTTTCAACAAAATCGAACTTGGTCCTACAGAAAGTAGGCCAAAGAATCAAAGGTCTGCCATCAAAGGTTTCCAATGTTATTAGAAACTATCTGCACAGCGCGATGCCAACTTTTTTCAAACAAAAAACGCAAAATGATATCTCAACAAGCGCTGAAAGGCGCTAAATTCTAATGAAACAAAAAGCGATGGACCATAATATAAAATTAAGTTTTTCAACATTGAAATAGAATTTACAGTTTATACATATTTTTTTAAAACTGTACGGTAACTAACATTTTTAATCTATTATATTAATAAGCAAGGCGATTTTTTGTGACCGATTTTAAGGCTTCAATTAATATCCGATTTTGACAAAAAAATTTAACATTTGAAAGGTATTTCTTTTTAGCTGTTCATCAGACTTACAGATTTTTAAATTTTTTCCTTTATTTTGAGTAAATTGCATTGAAGGATGCTACTTCTTCTTTATTTGCTAATTCGTTCTTCGAATTTTAGCGACCAATACAACTACAATTTGTTACATATTTAACATTTCAAAAAAAATAAAAAAAAATCATTTTATATATTTTTAAGTAGCTCCGCAAAATCATCTCGATCTCTAGCTTCACTTAGAAGTCTGCCCATATCTCTAATACCAGTCCATACTTCAATATTATCAGTCCATGTTATTTCTTTTCTCCCTCTAGCAGCCTTTCCTTCAATATTTGCTCGTGTGATCGATTGTAACAGCTTATATTTTGGGTTTCTCATAAAATGTCCCAGGTATGATGTTTTTCTTTTCTTTATGACGGTAAATAGCTCTCTTTCGCAGTGCATTTTTCTCAAAACTTCGGTATTTGATATATGTTCAGTCCAGGGTATTTTGAATATTCGTCTATAAACCCACATTTCAAAGGCCTCTAATCTTTTTATGTCTGATGATTTTATGGTCCATGTCTCCACCGCATATAGTAAAACCGACCAAACATATGTTTTAATGAATCTTGATTTTGTTTCAAGATGAATATCGTGACTTGTAAGTACTTTTTTGTATTTAAAAAAGGCATGTCGATCCATTTCTATACGGCATCTTATTTCTTTTGAACAATCCCATTTGTCGTTGATTGTAACGCCGAGATATTTAAAATTCTGTACTCTTTCGATGCATGCGTTTTGTATTTTTAAGGAAGTAGTATAATGGTTATTGTTCTTGCTCACAATCATATACATATTTTGTTTTCAAATATTGATATTTAGGCCATATGCATTACTGTTTGTTGCGAGTTTGTTTACCAGGTCTTGTAGCGCGGGCATATTGTCAGTCAGTAATGTTGTATCATCAGCATATCTTATGTTATTGATAAAAGTACCATTTGTGTATATACCCTTCCGAACTTTACTGATAGACTCTTCAAATATTCTTTCAGAATAAATATTAAATAACAAACTAGACAGAATGCATCCTTGTCTGACGCCCTTGGATATAGCTATACTTTCAGTAAGTTGTCGGTCAATCTCAATTTGTGTTGTTTGGTGCCAATATAGACTTTTAATGCATTGTATTTCCTTTTGATCTATCCCAATGGATATGAGAATTTCCATCAATTTATCATGTTTCACGTTGTTAAAAGCTTTTTTATAATCTATAAAGCATAAGAACACATCCTTTTGTACGTTACGACATTTTTGAATCAATGTATGTATTGAGAAAAGTGCTTCTCGAGTACCCATGCCTTCTTTAAACCTAAATTGGGTCGTACCCTTTACTTTTTCATATTTCTCATATATTCTAGTGTGAATTATACGGAGCAAAACTTTGAGGGCATGACTCATCAGGCTTATTAGTCTATAGTCGCTACAATACCGGGGGTAGCTTTTTTTGGGAATGGTTATGAAGGTTGATTTCAGCCAATCTTGTGGGTATTGTGCAGTATTATAAATGTAATTAAATAATTCAGTTAATAGTTGGATGTTGTTGTCAAATATCAACTTTAAGATTTCTGCGGGTATCTCATCCGGGCCACAAGCTTTCTTGTCCTTAAGTGATTTAACTGTCTTCTCTACCTCTCGTTTAGTATTTGGGTTTCCTATAAGTGGTTGTGATGGGGATTCATAAGTTGGTCTATTGTTGTCGGTGAATACTTGTTTTACGTATTTCATCCATATAAATTTCTTTTCTTCATTGCCAAGTACAACTTCGTTGTTGTTGTTATATAAAACCTTCGGAGTGGTTTTGCGGTATATTCCCGCCGCTTCTTTTAGCTTTTTATGGAGATTGAAGTCGTCATGTAAAAATTGCAATGATGCTACTAACACATTTATTTAATTTGTTAATGTGTTTGTAAGAAAAATGAGTTTGTTTTCTTCATTCACAATACTAATTGTGTTGAATTGAAAAATTATGTATTTTGAACATAAACCAAAAAATTGTTGAATTGGCTAAAGTTAAAAAATAAAGGGTCCTAGAATTGGCACTCGAATTTCGAGCGCTGGAACCTGCTAGTTTGTATCAAAAGTTATCTAAATGTGTAAACGGAAGTAATTATAAGACCGCGCGGAATTAAATGATTGAAAAAGAAAAAAATATAAATATATCTCATTGTGCATAAGCTGATACGTTATTAAAATAAATATTTTAAATTTTTAATAAAAATTAATATTTAATAATAAATACTTCATATACAGTGTTGGTCAGAACAATAGCAACCAAAAACAAGTAAGAAAATTATAGTCGGTCTAGACCGACTATATGATACCCTATATCATGCGTTTAGAGAAACTATCTCATAGGTCCAATTAACTGGACATAGAAAATAAGCATAAACCAAATTTGAGTGGGATTTTTATTAATTTTTTTGGCTGTAGATATGAAAAAGTTTATATCGGACTAGGTCGAAATATGGACCGATCCTGACTATGTTTGGTAAAGTCTCTTGTATTTTGCAAAAATATATACAAACAAAATTTGAGAAGAATCAGTGCAATATTTTTGTTTTTGATAGATTTAAGTGAAGATTGGGAAGCAGCTCTATATGGGGCCTATGACCAAGAGTTTTCCCATAGGGATAATTTTTGGACTACTCATTAATGGATGTAATAAACGCATACAAACCCAATTTGAGTAAGATCTATATAATAATTTGGATCTTATGACAATTTATGTCGATTTCATAGGGGTCATTTGTATGGGGGCTAGGTCTGAACATGGACCGATTCTCACCAATTTCAATAGCGTTCATCCCATGGCCGATAAAAGCTTATATACCAATTTTCATCAACATATATTCATATTTGCGACCTGCAGTTTGATTACAAGGTTTACATGGACATACAGACGGACGGACGGACGGACATCGTTAAATCGAATCAGTTAGTGATTCTGATTCGATCGGTATAATAAAAGATGGGTCTAGGTCAAATATTTTTGGTAGTTACAAACAGCAGCACAAAGTCATTATACCCAAACCACATAGTGGTATAGGGTATAATCACTATTGACCTTTATTGTATTTTTAAGCATGTTATTGTTGTTTTTCCAAAATCGTCTTTATCATTTCTTACTCTTTATAACATTACAAATAAAAAGACAAAACTAAAATTGTAAACAAAAAGAACCGTTATATATTTTTTTTTTTTTTTGCAAAAAATCTCAAAATAGGACCATTTCAGTTGGACAAAACAAAAGCAACGTTAAGCAAGAACAAAATGCATTGTGTCTACTTTCAAGTTTTTAAATGTTTAAAATTATGTAGTTTTTTATGTAGGCTTATTTAAAATGTGTAAATACCTATTGGTAAATTGAAAAACTCGATAACATCACATTCATGAACTACAAACCCCTATGAACTGTGCTGGGCATATGTATTATATGCAGAGTTCAGAAAAAAACACACACTGAATAAAAAACTCGTGCTTAAATGTATACAACCATATAGCTCAGACCAACAAACACATATTTTTACTTTCATATCAATTATGTGCGTTTCTAAATTTTGTACGGTGCCAAACACAATCATGAATGTGTTTCGTTTTAATATTTCGTTATATATACGAACATTTTTTTATCACGTATTTTTTGTTTCGAACACACATAAACCACACAGATTCGAGTGTAGCTTTATCTTAAGTTCGTGTTCTTGCACTTTTACTGCTAAAAAAAAACAGAACATGTTGTTGAAGGCGTACATTAGAGCGTCCATGAAATATATAGAAAAATGGAAAACTGTTATTTTTTCCGCTCCCCGCTAATTTTCTAGTATATTGGGCATAAAAAATAATATCCGTGCAAAAATTTTTTCAATCGGATGCAAACCGGCCAGTCCGTCACGACTTTTAGCCCTAAAAATGGAGTAAAATTAGTTCCAAGCTTTGATGAGCTATAGCTCGTAAGACAGACGACTTTCGGGAAATACACTTTAAGCATTTGTATTGCAAATATATAGGCAAACATTTTTCTCCTACAAATTTTTGACCTAGCTATGACCCTTCATGTTGTTTTAAGAGGTCAAACGTCAAATTTGCATTTAAAATTTTTTTCAAACGTAAATTAGTAAATGTATTTATAAATCTATTTAGGTTTGACTATTGCCAAATTGTAAAGTATTATATGTAGTTTCCATAAAAAATAAGACATTTTTAAAACATATCGTTTATTCCATGACAGAGTTAAAAACAATGAAAAAATCAACAAATTTTTAATTTAAAAAAAACAATGTACTCGGAGTTTCCATAAAAAATAAGACATTTTTAAAACATATCGTTTATTCCATGACAGAGTTAAAAACAATGAAAAAATCAACAAATTTTTAATTTAAAAAAAACAATGTACTCGGATTAGTCATCAAAAATGTTGGATTAATGCTTGTTATATTCTGATTCACTTTGTTGCACTTTGTCTAGCAAAACTTGATCATCGTAAGTCGCTTATATTGTTACGTCAAAAATTCGGTTTAGATGTTGTAAAGTTACAACCAAAGAATAATTCAAAAAAATCAAGTGACTCTGAGGAAATTTTAATAGAACACAACAGTGACACAGGATCAGAATCAGATGTGTCTGTTTATATTCCTCCACAACAACCAAATAGTAGTGTTAAGCCACAACAATCTCAAAGCATTATTGAATCTGGAATGACCCAAGCCTTAGACAGGTTCCAAGTAAGTAACAAGGGAGCCGCAGTTATCATTGGCCAAACTGCATATAATTTGGGCATTGACGTTAGTACATTAAATATTTCACCGGAATATATAAGATTGCAACGTTTTAACACTGGGATGGAAAAGTTTTAGAAGACTGTACCAGTACGAGTCATGTAAAATGCAATAGATTGGCAATCTGCTTGCGGTGAAATAAAAATTTTAGGTGTACCAAAACTAACTAGACAAACAGGTGCTATTGAAGCTGACGCTGTGTACTCTGCACTTCAAGACTGGAATGTACAGGATAACGTAATGGCCATGTGCTTTGACACAACAAGTAGCAACACCAGTTCATCAATAGGAGCTTGTGCTGTACTGGAACAAAAACTAGGCAGACATTTGCTGTATTTGGCATGTCGCCATCACATAATGGAGCTGCTTGCCGGAGCTGCATTTAAAGCGACTATAGAATCAACAACATCTGGTCCTAAAATAAGTTTATTCGAAAAATTTCGCACTTCATGGCCTGAGCTACAACACGATAATTTTGAATCTGGTACTTTGGATCCTAATATTAGCAGACATTTTTCAGTTGGCGTTCGGAATGAAATAATTGAATTCATTAATGATCAAATCCAGAATAAAGTGGACAGTACCAGACACGACTACATAGAAATGCTGAAATTGGGATAGCTTTTCCTCGGAGAAAAAATTCCAAATTATAAAATTTCTCAGCCAGGTGCCGTAAGTCATGCCCGGTGGATGGCAAAGGTTATATATTCTTTAAAAATCTTTCTTTTTAGAAAGCAACTCAATCTCTCTGGTAAGATGTGTGAAATTTATTTTTATATTGTTTTAAAATCATAAAGGAAACCATTACAATTTCAGCTCAGCAATTGAAAAATATTAGAAGTTTTAACATTTTCTTCGTTACAATATACTTAAAATACTGGTTTTTGTGTCAAGTGGCATCAAAAGCACCTGCCAATGATTTAAACCTTTTAAAGGATCTGGACAACTTTAAGGTCATTGATAGAGACATAGGGGTTGCGGTGCAAAACAAACTCCTTCGACATCTCTGGTATTGAAATGAATTTAATATTGCATTGGCGTTTTTTGACGATGATGTTCATGTTGTAAATGATATTGCAGAACGTGGAGTTGCATTATTAACGTGATTCAATGCTGTTTTAACTCACCAAGAAGAGCAGAAACAATTTCTATTACATGCAATGGAACAGCAATGTAAAAATCTGCCTACAAAAAGTTTTTCCAAAAAGAAATTTGTAGAATACTTAGAAAATAACTTTTCAAAAGATTTTTAATTTTCTGTTTTTTTTTTTTTTAATTAAAAATTTGTTGATTTTTCATTGTTTTTAACTCTGTCATGGAATAAACGATATTTTAAAAATGTCTTATTTTTTATGGAAACTACATATAATACTCTACAATTTGGCAATAGTCAAACCTAAATAGATTTATAAATACATTTACTAATTTACGTTTGAAAAAAATTTTGACTGCAAATTTGAAGTTTGACCTCTTAAAACACCATGAAGGGTCATAGCTACATAGGTCAAAAATTTGTAGGAGAAAAATGTTTGCCTATATATTTGCAATACAAATGCCTAAGGTGTATTTTCCGAAAGTCGTCTGGCTTACGAGATATTGCTCATCAAAACTTGGAACTAATTTTACTCCATTTTTAGGGCTAAAAGTCGTGACGGACTGGCCGGTTTGCATCCGATTTAAAAATTTTTTGCACGGATATTATTTTTTATGCCCAATATACTAGAAAATGAGCGGGGAGTGGAAAAAAAACACTTTTTGTTTTATGGGCGCTCTAGCGTACATCTAAAAATTAAAACATTGTCCACTCGCAATCGGAAAAATCTGAAACACCCCTAAAATAACGACGCTATAGGACAATTCTTCACTTCACATAAATCTATCATCTATCTATCTCTCAAAAAACAAAAAAAAAAATACACAGATTTTTCTCAAATTTGGTTTGCATATGATCATGATCAGCACCGATCCACTTTTCAACCTAGTCCCCATATAAATATAGCATCCGATATGAACTTTTTCGTATCCGATGCAGAAAAATTAATAACAATTCCACTCAAATTAGATTTATGCTTATTTTCTATATCTAATTAGTTGGACCTAAGAGACAGGGTCTCTAAGCCCATGGTATAGGGTATCGTATAGTCAGTCTAGGCCGACTATAATTTTCCTACTTGTTTTTATTTCGAGTTGATGCCGGTGAGTGTGACTGTGCGGGCGTTTTAAATAATTTTGGGCAGTTAATTGCGTTTTACTCAAAAACCTGTTTTGACCTTTCAAATTATTCCAATCGACACTTAAAGACACTTATGCCGTTTTCTTTTCTGACAAAAAATGTCGCCCTATTTTGCCCTTTTTTCGAAAAGTGTATTTTTTTATATATTCTGAGTTAAGAGCAACCTTATCTTATATATCAATCGAAAAAATTCGAGCCATTGACTTCTTTCAGGTCATAGTGGGAGAATATTTCCCCATTGTTCCCCTTTTTTGAATATTTTCACCCTATGACTTCCAAGAGGATAATAATCAAATTTTTTTTGTATTTATGAACACAGCACTTTGAGACCTTTCGATTGATATATAATACAAGGTTGCTCTTAATTCAGAATATATAAAAAAATACACTTTTCCAAAAAAGGGCATTAATTATCGCATAAACATGTACAAACCGAATTTGAGAAGAGACTGTGCAATATTTCTGTTTCTTGATTTATTTAAGTGAACAACGAACGGGACGCAGCTTTATATAGAGACTATGGCTAAATATGGTCCTATACGGTTTATTTTTGGAGTACTAATTAATGGGTGTAATAAACATACATAAACCAAATTTGATCGAAATCTATAAGATAATATGGATCTTAGGTCAATTTAAGTAGATCTTATAGGGATCATTTGTATGGGGACTGAACCGATAAAAGCTTATACCTTTAGTTTGATTATAAGGCTTAGGGCCATTGTTACAACTTGCCAAAAGCCAATAGTTAGTATGTTATCGGGCTGATTATTAGTTTTTCGTTATTACAACTATACTTTAAGCTAAAAGTAACCGATAAGCTAAAGGGAAGATATTGTTGCCTTTAGCTTTTAACGTGAGGTTTATGTATTTAATGTTGCCACATTTTCTGATCTATGAAGAAGAAATTCATACCAATTTAATTTTTGGAAATAAATTTTTTTGCATATACTTAAATATAAGCTTGTATATTTTTTAAAAAGTTTTATTACACAATTACAACAATAACTTATAATAAAGGTTTTTAGTTTTTATTCTATTGTTTGCTTGCGAACAAATAAAGGAACGTTGCCACTACGTATTTTATAAAGCAATTCATTTGGTCAAAAGTAATCGGTGTTTCCTTTGGTGTTGCCACAATATCAAAAATATTAATGTTATTTTACTGAGAAGTTGTAATAACGAAAAGAAGTTAAAGGTAACTTTATTGCTCACTTTAGCTAAAGTTACCTTTAACCAACATTTACTTTAAAGGTAAGTTGTAATAATGGCCCTTAGACTAGTACATAGGCAGACAGACAGACAAACAAACGGGCGAACGGATGGACATCGCTAAATAGACTCAGAAAATGATTCTGCGTCTAGCAGTATAATAAAAGCTCAAACTCATTACACCCTCACCAAAGAGTGCTGTAGAGTATAATAAATAAAACCTATTAATGTGTAATTAAAATTAATCGAAATCTTTTAATAATAATTTATTGCAACACATTTTATTGTTCATTGTGAGTTAGACTGGTTTTGCGTAGTACTCGTATCTCTTGTTGACTATTTAAGGGAGGTTTATTTTGAAATCTTTGACCAAAAAAACTAATTTCAGCTATCAATGATGTACCAAAAGATAACACAAGTCAAAAGAAACGTGAGACAATTTGTAATTTTGGAATAACAAATACATACAAGAAAAATAATGTAAGCAACAAAATCTTTGTTGTTTGTTGTTTACCAAACAAATTTTAATTATATTTTTTGTCTTGGTAAAGATATTTTATGAATGATGCTTCTTGGCATATTTGATTTACATCTCTTGACCATTGTTATGATGATTTGAGGGTCATTTTCCCATACACCCTTAATGTTTATTTAATTGAAAAATGTGTTGTTTCTATATACGAATATTTAATATACATACATAGATATTTTTTATAGTTAGCTCGTTCCATACTTTTTGTAGAGGAATGAAGTAATTTTGCTATTTATTTAAAAGTTTTCCCCTTAAATTTTTGCACATACGTTTTTTACTAGAAATAAAAAAATAAATAAATAGAGAATATAGTTTTTGCAGTGGAAAAAATTAAGAATAAAGCTATTTATTGATTATATTCACTGATTTAAGTTAAGTGGAGTATAACGAATTTTTTACAATATTGTAAAATTATCTATGTGGCCTCTGAACTATCATTTTGAAAAGAAAAAAAGTGGTTTACTATTTACAATGCTAGTTCTGCTATCCCAACTCATATAAGGAATGCCCAAATATTCACTGACTCGGTTGATAAGGCTAACCTTCTACCTGAGCTTTTTTCGGGAGTCTTTCCCTATTGCTGGAAGGTTGCCAATGTACAATTAATTCCTAAAAAGGGACAAGGCTAATACTTAAAAAATTACCGTCCAATTGCAATCTGATCTACGCTCTCAATTTCCATTCTCAACTACCTAGAGGCCAACTCATATTTCCAAGGCGTTTGATCGCGTGTGTCACAATTCCATTGATAACAAAGCATATTCCATTTGGGGTCGGTATTGACTTCTCTCGATTTATATCGAGTTTTCTCAGAGACCGCACAATACGTGTTGTTATTAATGGGGTCTTATCCAATGAGTTTCAGCTAAACTCAGGGGTACCCCAAGGTTCTGTTCTTTCGCGTTCTCTTTCTAAACTACCTTCTTCATCAAACTTTCAATTCAATATACTTTTTCGCAGTTTACAGCAACACTTGTCATTTATTTTCCTTAAATTTTGGCCAAGCCTTTTGGTGGTTCGGGGCAAAAGGCGGACAATGAATGACACACTCAATCAAGACCTATTAACAATCTCCGAGTGGGGTAAAGCGAATAGGGTTGATTTTAATGCTCAGAAGACTCAATGTTAATTGTTGACCCATAGGGCCATGGATTCAGGTATAGGTATTGAGGAATCGAATATGTAACTTCAATGAATATCCGATTTTAGAATTCTTTATTACATAATTCTGTTAACACATATTAAATATGGACCAAAAATATAAAATTTTTTGAGTGTGTTGAACCGCACTACCAAAAAGTGAAAGTACGAGTATGTGTGAGATAGACACAGGTTCAAATCTCACATAGAAACAGTCTAATAAATTATAACATAACAATTATTAGAATGTTTAATATAATCATTAATGAAGGCTTAATGCCAGAAGCCCGCCTGGTTAAGAATGATTTTTAGAAAGACATGCTTTCTCTTTCTCTAAAACGCACCATTAAAAACAAAATCAAAATTTGCAAATTAATTATAGTATTAAATTTAAAAAAAAAAAGATAAAAAATCAATATTTTATATTAAAACAATACTATGGCCGGTACATGAGGAAAAAAATGATACTTTATTAAATTTTTTTTTATTGATATACACTGGAGGAAATAATTATAAGGCCAAAATAAATGGAATTATTTTTAGGTTAGGGAAAACGCAAGTAAGAAAATTGTAGTCGGTCTAGACCGACTATACGATACCGTATACCATGCGATTAGAAACGCTTTCTCTTACAGTGCGTTTACATCTAAGCAAAATCTAATATATACGAGCGAAATCTAGCTCATTTTTACTAGATTTTCCATACAAAACAAAATCCAGCTCGTTACTACATTTGTGCAAAATCTCACAAAATCTTGTCAAACTTGGGCACTACCAAATGATACTACTGTGTTTTTTTAATATTGTAGTAGAAAATTACAACGCAGTGACTGAAAAATTTACATTTAAAAACAAAAGCAAACAAGTTGAATAAAAATAATTATTAAAAAAAAAATTACGAATCTATATTAAAAAAATATTTAGTAATTGAAAAGTTATAACTTTTTATACTGATATGGGCACATGTCGGCACATCTGCTAAATAATAATTGTGAAAAATGAATTTGTTTTTGTTGTTCAAACAATACATTTAACAAATGCTGATGTTTTTTCGCAAAATTTCTATTTCAGTTTGTTCTTTTTTCATTTTTGATGTATAATATAATTATAAAATCTGCTCCTTTATAGAATTTTCATTATTTCCATTTTCCTATTGTTTTGTTTATTTTTGGTATTTCTAGTTTATATGTATGTTTTATTTTAATCAACTGTTTATTGTTGTGGAAACAAAATCTCACAAAATGTCAAAAAAGTTAGATGTAAACGGTATAGATTTGGAAATAGATTTCAAATAAAATCTACTAGATTTTCCTCAGATGTAAACGCACTATTAGGTCCAACTTATTAGATATAGAAAATAAGCATAAACCAAATATCTTTAATAATTTTTTTGAAAAAGTTCTTATCGAATGCTATATTTATATCTGGACTAGGTGGAAAAATGGACCGATCCTGACCATATTTGGTAAGGTCACTTGTTTTTTGCAAAAACATATACAAACCAAATCTGTACAATATTTTTGTTTTTAGATAGATTTAACTAAAGATCGGGAATCAGCTTCATATGGTGGCTTTGACTATGAATTGTCCTATAGCGTTTATTTTCGGACTACTGATAAATGGATGTAATAAGCGTACACAAACCTAATTTGACCGAGATCTATATGATAATTTGGATATTATGGCAATTTAAGTCGATCTCATACGGGTCATTTGTATGGGGACTAGGTCTGAACATGAACCGATTTTCACCAATTTCAATAGCGTTCATCCTATACCGATAGAAAATTATTTACTTAATGTCATCAAAATATATTCATATTTGCGACCTGTAGTTTACTAGGTTTACAGGTTTACATGGACACACAGACGGACGGACGGACGGACATCGCTAAATCGACTAAGAAAGTGATTCTAAGTTGGTCAAATATTTTTGGTAGTTACATCAGCACAATGTCACTATACCATGACCACATAGCGGTATAGGGTATAATAAAGAGCATTATTTAATTTATTTTAGTGATAAGGAAACATAAACCTTATATTCGAAGGAAGCAATTATTTATAAGGCGAAACTTAAACATATTTTAAAATACATAAAATACAACAAATATATATATATATATATATATATATTAAATACTAATAATATATGTGGGAACATCGGTTAATTATAGCTTCTTGCGGTCGTTGAGGCATTGAATTTATTAATCGATTTATATAATTTTGGTTTATTTTATTCCATTCTTCAATAGCGGTACTTTTTTAGCTTTTAACGTTTTCGTATTGTTTTCTAGTGGAAAAGACTTGACAAGATAATGATGCCCATAAATTTTTAATTAAATACTTTTTTAGCTTTTAACGTTTTCGTATTATTTTCTAGTGGAAAAGACTTGACAAGATAATGATGCCCATAAATTTTCGATTAGATTTAAATCAGGGCTGCGGGTATATTTTGGGACTATAATATGGACTTAGTTATCTTGGAAAATCGTGCTGCAATCTACACCAGTCATATCATCACAAAAATTGATAAGTGCTTTATCGAGAAGCTCTATATTTTTTTCAGAGTTCAATTTGAGGAAATAACACATATAGGAATCCTTCACGTGACAGATATTGCAGCACATATCATTAGTGAGCCCCCATCAGAATTTCTTCACATTCTCTGATATTTCTTAAAAATCTTCTTACGTCAATAATTCTGAAATCCTTCGGGGCCATGTAGATAAAATTTTTGTTCGTCGGAAAAAATTATCGAAGCCTATTCCTCTGTCAATGCCAATCTGCGCATAAAATTTGCCTAACACAACTCTTGGTGACATTTAAATTAACAATATTGCCTGGGGAAATGGCTTGGTTAACATCTAAAAGTTGATGTCCCGAATATTTATGTTTGTTATTATCGACTTTCTTCCGGTTCTGATTGTCTTCCCGTAATTTTCTCGTGTATTTCAATCTCTTCAACCGAGATGATATTTGTCTAGTTCTCAATCCATCACAACGATAATATGAATATTTTAAAAAGATCTATATTATGCATTTATTATAAAATATCAATTTTTATTAAAAATTTAAAATATTTATTTTAATAACTTAACAGCTTATGTATGTACATCTCAACTAGATATATATATCTTTTATTCTTTTTTAATTTTTTAATTCCACGCGGTCCTATAATTATTTCCGTCTACACATTTAGATAAGTTTTAATACAAATTATTAATGTAATAGCATGTTCCGACGGCAAAATGAACCACTTGGTTCGTTCTCTGAATCACGATTGCGAACCTTGGTGTTCAGACGATTGTTCTTGTTTCATTTTGATGTTTATGTTTTTTGTGCAAATATGTGAAGACATCCTTCTACACTTTACGTTTCACTATTTAATTTTTTCCATTTTTATTTGAATATGTATGTATTTGAATATGTATGTAAATATATACTTTGTATTTGTTAAATGTTTCTATTTATTTTATTGCACACATTAATTTTTGGTTTTTCTTTGTTTATATATTTTTGACAGCCAGTTCAGATAAACTAGCGATAATTTTTTTATCAAAATTGGAGATGACAGTAAATTCTTCGTGGTTCGCAACTAGATTCAAAATGAACCAATTGGTTCGCTCTCAAAATTTTGTGTGGCGAATCATGATTGGGGCGCGAACCGTGAATGAGAACATAGCATTAGTTATCGTTCACGGTTGCATATAAACATCGGTACTTCTATTTCAACGTTGAAAATTTTAATTTAATATTATGGCCTTATAATTATTTCCCCCCAGTGTACACTTAAAAGTAACATTAAAAATTAATAGGTATAAGAGAAGTTTATAACGTCTTTTTTTTATTAATTACTAAATGATTTTATTAAGTTTTCTAAATCATCTCAAATGTACCAATAATATACGACTATAAGTTCGTTGAAAATTAATAAAAATAATTCTATTTTTTTACAAACATATTACTCGCGTTTTTTTACCGCTTTTCGTTTCATTCGAACTTATAGCATGTTCAAACGGCAAAACGAACCACTTCCACTTTTAAACTAAATGAATTGAACAGACAATTTACTTCAAATGACTCAACTCCTCTTCGTTCTGACTCTTATGCAAATCTACCTGATTGCAATCTGGATTCTTTATTTAGTTTTTCCTGCATTAACCAGGAGGATGTACTGGAAGCTTTTCTTTCCATAAAGTCAAAATCTCTTGGTCTAGACGGTATGAATCCAATATTTATTAAAGCTATCACTCATATTTTTAACACTATTTTTACAAAATCTGTTTTCCCTGATTTGTGGAAATGTGCAAAAGTAATGCCCTTGCCGAAATCTAATAAAGAATACAGGCCAATTTCCGTACTTCCTTTTCTTTCGAAAGTTTTCGAAAAAATTATGAGCAAACAAATGAATGAACATATATCCAATAATAATCTTTTATCATCTAAGCAATCTGGTTTTCGCAGGAAAAGAGAGTGTATCACTACTTTAATTGATGTATCGGAAGATCTTCATTATATCGTTGACAGTGGTAATATTGCTTTTTTGACTTTATTGGACCACTCTAAAGCTTTTGACTCAGTGGACCATGATATTCTTGTTAAAAAGCTTAAACATATTTTTGGTTATTCTGAAACCTCCTTTAAATTGATTAGCTCCTACCTTCGGAATAGAGAGCAAGTAGTTGTCTCTAAAGACAAGTCATCTACCTCTGCGTCTTTAAGTAGGGGTGTTCCGCAGGGGTCTATACTTGGCCTTCTTTTGTTTTCTATTTACATAAATGATCTACCACGCGTAATTAATTCATGCCAAATGCACATGTGCGCTGACGACGTTCAGTTATACACATCATGTAACGTACGAGATGTGGAAAATTGTGTACAGAACCTGAATACTGAACTGAACCACGTATTTGAATGGGCTAGGTTGAATTGTCTTACCTTAAATCCGAAAAAATCTCAGTGCCTTGTTATTTTTAAAAAGATATATGATACCACTTGTCTTCCGAAAGTTAGTATTAATGGAGTGGATATCGCCTACGTTGCGAATGCTAAAAACCTTGAAATGATTTTTAATAATACCCTAACGTGGAATGATCAAATTAACAAAGCTTCTGGAAAAGTTTATAGTATTCTCCGTAGTCTTTGGTCTTCTCAGTACTTCACACCGCAGAAAATTAGATTTGTTCTTGCAAAATCGTTTATCTTACCTACGCTTTTATATGGTTGTGAATTGTTGTCAGGTTGTGATAGTGCAGACATGGGTAAACTTACACGCGTCTTTAAAAGTGTAGTTAGATATGTTTACGGTTTACGCAAATATGATAGTATCTCCGCTTTTCTAAATAAAATTTATGGCATTTCATTTGAAGACTATCTAAAATTTAGAATTTTACTTATGGTTCATAAAATTATTTTCACTAAAGAACCCGTTTACCTTTTCGAGCGATTACTATTTACAAGATCTAACCGTAATAACTGTCTTGTACCAATATTGTACAATAGACTAATATCCGAAAGACACTTTTTTGTAAATGGCATACGTCTTTGGAACTCGTTACATACTTTAAATAATCAACTTCACAAAATATCAAATACAATATCATTTAAGAAAGAACTATTTAAACTTTTTCTCAATTGATTTTTAATACTTCATTTTAATTTCTTTAGTTAATTCAATTTTAATTCCTATATAATTTTTACCTGCTGTGCAGGATATTTTTACACTTTATTTTTACATTTTTATTTTATTTTTTATATATTTTATATTATATTTTATTTTATATTATTCTTCTAATTTTAATTATAAATTAAACTTACATACATTCTTCTTATTGAAAATTAATTTGTTATGACTAATGTTGTTTTATAAGATTTTAAATCCTGTTACATTAGGATTTTCATTAATAAAAATTAATAATAATAATAAAAACGAACCACTTGATTCGCTCTCTGAATCATGATTGTGATTGTTTCATTTTGACGTTCATATTTTTTGTGCAAATATTTGAAGTCATCCTTCTACTCTTTACGTTTCACTATTTCATTTTTTCCATTTTTATTTGAATATATATATGTATGTAAATATATACTTTTTATTTGTTAAATGTTCCTATTTATTTTATTGGACAAATTAATTTTTTGTTTTTTCTTTGTTTATATATTTTTGACAGCTAGTTCAGATAAACTAGCGATAATTTCTTATCAAACTTGGAGATGACACTCACTGGTTCTAGGTTCACAACTAGGTTCATTTTGAACCAAGTAGATTCGCTCTCAAAATTTTGTATGGCGAATCATGTAGATTCAATCATGATTCGGGCGCGAACCGTGAATGAGAGAGCGAACCGCGAATCTTACTGTCCGTGTGAACATAGCATTAGCGCCTTTTAGCGCCTTATTGTTTGAAAAAAATTGCTTAATCTTAACTCTTTCAGACCTGAGTAGTAAAACGATTGTAGTCATTATTGAACCATCAATTTAAAAATTCTTTTTAAGTCTACTTTCTTTTTTTTAATCCTCTTTTGTGTAAAGAGCACGCAAGAGAACTCACAATCACTGAATACCGGTAAAAAATAAAATCGGAAAAAATGTATTTATATTTTATTATTTAAGCACCTTAAACCAGATCTCACAATCGATACAGCTAGGTGTGAAAGGGTTAATGAGCAAAAAAAACTCAATTTGTAGCTTATGAATGTGGTCGTCAAATGAGAGCTCCTTTCCAATATCATAATAAAAACTTCAGAAATAAACGAAAAAATTATTTACAAATATTTGTTGGTAACGGAACTGATTGTAGCATCGCAATCTTTTTTCTAAAAATTAAGTTTCTGTCTGCTTCGCTGGATACAATTTGCTATGCTACTTATATACTATATCCGCTCATGATTTTTTTTTTTACAACATTATGTATTTTTTATTTTTGTATTATTGTTGTGTGGGTTTAGTTTAAATAAATTTGTTTGGTCTTTATTTTCATTATGTATGACAGTAATTGATATTACTATCGTCTCTTTTGTCATAATAAATGGTTTTGTGTTATTTCAACATACAACAAACAAACATTTCAATTAAGAACCGGGCTTCTTCACTCTAAATATTTTTTTATATGAAGAAGGTGTTTGCTTTTATAACTTTTAATTAGTATATTGTAAAGTAAACTACTGCTGAATATATTTGTATGTTTACACAGAAAACAGATTCATTGTAGCTACCGAATTTATGGCCAACCGTATTGCGATGATGGTAATAACCGAATTTCGTGTTCTTAACAGTTAATATTTTACCATAATAGAAAATTGTGAGATGCTATTAAATTTCTGTTGATACAATCGAAAATATAGTTGTTCCCAGCGATGCCAACCTTTTTTCCAGTAAAAAGCATAAACAAATACACCAAATAGCGCTAAAAGGCTCAAAATATATTCACCCCTGTTCTTGAAATCACTTAACAAAAAAAAAACTCGTAAATGAAAGAATTCTTAAATTTGCGAGTTTTATGCTGTTCTATGATTTCAATAAGAATATTTATACCCTATACCACTATGTGGTTTGGGTATAATGACTTTGTGCTGCTGTTTGTAACAACCAAAAATATTTGACCTAGACCCATCTTTAATTATACCGATCTAATCAGAATCACTATCTGATTCGATTTAACGATGTCCGTCCGTCCGTCCGTCCGTCTGTGTGTCCATGTAAACCTTGTAATCAAACTGCAGGTCGCAAATATGAATATATTTTGACGAAATTTGGTATATAAGCTTTTATCGGCCATGGGATGAACGCTATTGAAATTGGTGAGAATCGGTCCATGTTCAGACCTAGCCCCCATACAAATTACCCATATGAAATCGACATAAATTGTCATAAGATCCAAATTGTCATATAGATCTTACTCAAATTGGGTTTATATGCGTTCATTACATCCACTAATGAGTAGTCCAAAAATGATCCCTTTGGCCCCATATAGAGCTGCTTCCCGATTTTCCCTTAAATCTATTAAAAAACAAAAATATTGCACTGATTCTTCTCAAATTTTGTTTGTATATATTTTTGCAAAATACAAGAGACTTTACCAAACATGGTCAGAATCGGTCCATTTTTGGACCTAGTCCCCATATAGATATAGCATCCGATATGAACTTTTTCATATCTGCAGCCAAAAAAATTTATAAAAATCCCACTCAAATTTGGTTTTTGCTTATTTTCTATGTCCAGTTAGTTGGGTTAGATAGGGTTTCTAAACGCATGGTATAGGGTATCGAATAGTCGGTCTAGACCGACTATAATTTTTTTACTTGTTTAGAGATGCTGTTGTTCTATAACTATAATAAAATCTTTTTAAGATTTATTTTGTGACCAATATTATTATTTATGAGATTTTATTTTTCGAGCTAATTATGGTCAATTAAGATGATAATAAAAATAAAAATTAAAATTATTTCATCCTTTTCACTCTCTAAATTGTAAATTAAATCAAAACTTGTTAATCGATTTTAGTTAAATATGACTTGCTTTATTTAACCTAAGATTAAAAAAGAGCAATTATGTTTTTTGCTTCTTTATGAATTTTAAAACAACAAAAATATTTAAATTTTACACCAAAAAAATGTTTTTTTCGTAAAATCTTTATGAATATTGCCGAAACTATTGTCCTTATTAAAAAATAGTGTAGACATAACTTGGAAGTAATTTAGCTGTGGATTTTCATATTTTTTACTTAACCAAATCGGACATACCGTTCTTGAGTTATGCTAAAATATGTGGTGAAGCCTCCTTCATTTTTTAAATAGCAGTTTATCGCGAGAAC
This sequence comes from Cordilura impudica, assembly GCA_963682025.1. Taxonomy (NCBI): domain Eukaryota; kingdom Metazoa; phylum Arthropoda; class Insecta; order Diptera; family Scathophagidae; genus Cordilura; species Cordilura impudica. The sequence continues at coordinate 54,197,575 of OY821521.1, forward strand.
CAGAGTCAATCCACAAAAAGTGAATTATAGACTTAGGTCTTCATCAGCATATATAGCAAAAATGACTAACAATCCCTATGCCGCAGAATTGGCGTTGCCCTGTGTTATTACAAATAACGGAATTTAAAATAATATTGCAATCAAATCTCATATTTTTATTTTTTTTGCATATGACTGCCACAACTTTGTTTATGTTCCAAACAGTAGTGATGCCAGTCAAATCCATTTATTTGATGCCGAATTTTCTTTGGTGATGCCTAACTTATTTCAAAAAGAAAAGTCATTCTTAATTGAATGAAATTGAAGAACAAAAACAATTAAATGAACAAGTAAAATGTTATTTTAAAAGAAAATATTTTTTTTTACTTTTTTTTATAAACTTAAGGTTTTTTTGTGAAACTGACTAAAGAACCATATGGCACCTCAGTTTTTAGATAACGTATGGTTCTGAAGCTAAACCATATGTTTTATGTCATTTGACAATAAAACAAGTAAGAGCGTTAAATTCGGCTGTGCCGAATTTTTTTGATACCCTCCACCAGAGTCTTTAATTTTTATTTTTAATTTTTAATTCTTAATTTTAAATTTTTTATTTTTTAATTTTTAATTTTTAATTTTTAATTTTAAATTTTTATTTTTTATTTTTTATTTTTATTTTTATTTTTTAATATTTAATTCTTAATTTTTAATTTTTAAGTTTTAATTTTTAATTCTTAATTTTTAATTTTTAATATATAATATTTAATTTTTAATTTTTTATTTTTAATTTCTAATTTCTAATTTTTAAATTTTAAATTTTAAATTTTAATTTTTAATTTTTATTGTTTAATTTTTAATTTTTAATTTTTAATTTTTAATTTTTAATATTTAATTTTTTATTTTTTATTTTTAATTTTTAGTTTTTAATTTTTAATTTTTTATTTTAATTTCTAATTTTTAATTTTTAATTTAAATTTTTAATTTTTTATTTATAATTTTTAATTTTTTATTTTTTATTTTTAATTTTTAATTTTTAGTTTTTAATTTTTTATTTTTAATTTTTAATTTTTAGTTTTTAATTTTTTATTTTTAATTTCTAATTTTTAATTTTTAATTTAAATTTTTAATTTATAAACTTTAATTATTAATTTTTCGTTATTCATTATTCATTTTTCATCTTTCATTACTCATTTTTCAATCTTAATTTTTCATGTTCCATTTTTCAATTTTCATTTTACACTTTCCATATTCCATTTTTCATATTTCAGTTTCCATTTTCCATTTAAAATTTTTCATTTTTTAATTTTTCATCTTTCATTTTTTAATTTTCGTTATTCATTTTCCACTTTCCATTTTTAATTTTTCAATTTTCATTTTCCATTTTTTCATTTTTCATTTTTAATTTTTCAATTTCCATTTGCCATTTTTCATTTTTCAATTTTCATTTTCCATTTTTCATTTTTAAATTTTCATTTTCCATTTTTCATTTTTCAATTTTCAATTTTCATTTTTCAATTTTCGTTTTCCATTTTTAATTTTTCAGTTTTCGTTTTCCATTTTCCATTTTTCATTTTCCGTTTTTCATTTTTCAATTTTCATTGTCCATTTTTCAATCTTCATTTTCCATTTTTCATTTTTAATTTTTCAATTTCCATTTGCCATTTTTCAATTTTCATTTTCCATTTTTCATTTTTCCATTTTCATTTTTCATTTTCCATTTTTCAATTTTCATTTTCCATTTCCCATTTTTCATTTTTCCATTTCCATTTTCCATTTTTGCGTTTTCCATTTTTCATTTTTAATTTTTTAATATTCATTTTTCAATTTTCATTTTCCATTTTCTATTTGTTATTTTTCATTCTTCAATTTTCATTTTCCATTTTTCATTTTTCAATTTTCAATTTTCATTTTCCATTTCTCATTTTCCATTTCCATTTCCCTTTTTCAATTTTAATTTTCCATTTTCAATTTTCCATTTTTCATATTTCAGTTTTCGTTTCCATTTTCCATTTTTCAATTTTCATTTTTCATTTTTAAATTTCATTTTCCATTTTATATTTTACATTTTTCATTTTCAATTTTCTTTTTTCATTTTCCATTTTTCATTTTCCATTCTCCATTTTTCATATTCCATTTCCCATTTTTCATTTTTCCATTTCCATTTTCCATTTTGCGTTTTCCATTTTTCATTTTTAATTTTTTAATATTCATTTTTCAATTTTCATTTTCCATTCTCAATTTTCTATTTTCCATTTTCCGTTTTGCATTTTCCATTTTTCATTTTTATTTTTCATTCTCCATTTTCCATTTTCATTTTCCATTGGAAAACTTTAATTTTCATTTTTCGTTTTCATTTTTCTTTCATATTGGCGATTTTTTTTTATTATAACGTGATAACGATAAAAAAAAATATATGGCAATACTACTAACATGAGCTATGTTCTGTGTTCTTGGTATTGTTAATATATATGCATATTATTTTTGTGGCATTTTTTTATGTTGTTGTACAATTATAATGTTCAACCACTAAACTGTTACAACAAACACACTGGGTTTTATGTTTTTTTTAGAGATATCTACATATTTTTGTTCGTATCTAATCACAATGATGCCCGATGTAGCCCATTTTCAATACCAACCTGCTGGGAATTATGGCAAATGATATTTTTGTAACCTTATCCAGTTAGATGGCTTTTTTTATGAATGAGCGTGATTTCAACAGACAGCTGTGATAAGGATCAAGAATATATATACTTTATGGGGTCGGAAATTAGTTTTTCGATGCGTTACAAACGGAATGACAAACCTATATATACCCTCTCCCACTCACGTGTGGAGGGTATAAAAATGATTTTGAAAAATACTTCGAAAATATAAAATTTGTGTTTTCAAAAAACCCAAAATTTCAATTTATTTTAAATTCGTTCTTATTCAGATAACAACGTTTCGAGAACAGGGCTGATTATATTATCCGTAAACTTGAGATCATTTAGTACTTAATGAAATCATTTAATAATTAATAAAAAATGAAAAAAACATTATAAACTTTTCTTATACCTGTTAATTTTCAAATAAGAACGTGACATTTTCTTCCTCATCATCAGTATTGTCTTAATATAAAAATTTTTTTTATATATTTGATGAGAATTAATTTAATAGAAACATTGAGTGGGTAATGTTTTAATTTTTAGAGTGGGTAAAGTTTTAATTTTTAGATGTACGCGTTGAAGAACATGTTCTGTTTTTTTAGCAGTACACGTGCAAGAAAACGAACTTCAAATAAAGCTACACTCGAATCTGTGTGGTTTTTCTGGGGTTGTCAAAAAAAAGAAATTAAAGGCGACACGTTCCGTAAGTTTTTTCGAAAGCATAATTCAAATATTTTATAAAATTTTTATTAATATTTAAAATTTTCATCTTTAAGTGTATGGATACTTTTTCCAGCAAGTATAGCTGAAACCGAATTCCAACCAATATTTTTTTTGTATGTCTGTATTTAGCAAATTTTATCATAAATACTTCATAATTATTGTAAACTAAAGTTTTCAATGATTTCCTAAAACTATATTGTTTTTCTTTTAACAAGTGAATCATGATTTTAACATTAACAATATTATTTGCCATGCATGGCTGAACTGAACAAATATTGTATGAAATATGTGTGTACTCTGTAAAATGTATGGAAAGTTAGGGTTTAATAATTATAAACTACTGCATTCAAACAATAGATAAAGTTAATTTTTCTTTGGTAAATTTTGATGCAATTAGTTTTTTTACTGACCCAATTTTTAAAATAATTTGTTAACTTTTGTGTGTAAAGAAATTATGAATTAATTTCGTAAGTTTTACAAATTACTAAATTTGCAATTTGTAAAAGTTACGTTGAAGATTTTTCAAAAATTTTGTTAATTTTTGGTACTGTATTCGTATTGTATGTATATGATTCGTTTATGCTGTAGGCACAAGTATATAATTTAGGATATTTTGCATTTGGCCCATATTTTTTTGGCCTAAATAAAATTTATATTTGTATAAAAAAAAACATTTTAAATTTATCTCATACCATTTACCAACTTGACAAAAATTGTGTAAGCATCGGCTATTTTATTATCTGGTTATCACTGAGGTGTAAATTATTATCAAATTTTTTCGTTTGATTTCATTCACATACTGTGCTATTGAAATAGAAAACGATACAATATTTTTCCACCATAAGCAAAATGAAAGTGAATCTTTTTTTATTTTTGAATTACACATATTGAATTATACATATTTACTATATACATATGTATTCTAATAAACATTTAATAAATTTAACAAAACTAATATTGCATCACCACATTTACGCCTGCAACAATATTCATTAGCAAATTTCTTCTAATGAAAATTGTAAACTCACGAAAAGCAGCTCAATAAATTAGTGTAACATGTGCCTACAAGATGTCTAAAATTCAATTGCATTTCATACTTTTCTACTTTGAAATTGAAGCGTTCAAATGAAAATTGTGTTGCAAGACCTTGATAGATCCAATTTCAATTTAGGGTTTAATATTTGTAAAACTGCCATAAAAATTTGGTTATTAACCATAAATAAAAGGTAACTAAGTAAATGATTGTAACAGATAATATATTGGGCATTAATATTACACTTATATTTGTTTTTGAATTATTTTTTAAAAATACAGTGACGACCTAAATTATTAGCACATTAAGCACTGCCAACTTCACGATTGATTTATTGGCCTTATTAAAGCGATTTTTAATAAACAAATATTTCTACTAGATAGAATGATGTTTTCAACAATTTTTTGATTTTTGGAGCCAAGTACTATTCTCGGATGAAAGTACGTTTAATACCTTTCGCTCTGATGGCCGCCAAACGGTGTGGAGAAAGCCTAATACAGCGCTACAAAAAAGAAACCCGGCTTCAACTGTAAAATATCGTGGTGGAAGAGTGACTGTGTGGCGTTGTATATCCGCTGCAGGGGTAATATTCCTTGATTAAATTATGGAAAAAATGATGTATATGAATATACTAAAAGAAAACCTCGAAAAAAGTGCCAAAAAGTTGACTTTACCAGCCTCGTTCACTTTCCAACACGATAGTCACCCGAAGCATTCTTCTCATGTTGTGCATATATGGCTTACATGCAATGTTTCGCATGTTCTACCACATCCGCCGCAATCGGTAGATCTCAATCCGATAAAGCATTTATGGGAAGAGTTGGATAGGCGAGTGAAAAAACGAGCAATATCGAAAAAGAATGAACTGAAGCAGACACTGGTAGAAGAATGGCAAAATATTGGGGTAGTGGTCATGTAAAAATTGGTGAATTGTATGCCAAAACGACTGAAGGCAGTTGACGGCGGGAGGGGGGGAGAGGGGTGTGGTTTATACCCTATACCACTATGTGGTCAGGGTATAATGACTTTATGCTGCTGTTTGTAACTACCAAAAATATTTAACCCAGACCCATCTTTTACTATACGGATCGACTCAGAATCGCTTTCTGAGTCGATGTAGCGATGTCCGTCCGTCCGTCTGTGTGCCCATGTAAACCTTGAAATCAAACTACAGGTCACAAATATGAATACATTTTGATGAAATTTAGCATATAAGCTTTTATCAGCCATAGGATGAACGCTATCGAAATTGGTGAAAATCGGTCCATGTTCGGTATTGCACAGATTTTTCCCAAATTTGGTTTGTATATTTTTTTGCAAAAAATAATTGACATTACCAAATAGAGACAAGATATATATATATAGCATCCGATATTTACTTTTTCATATCTGCAGTCAAAAAAAATTAATTTAGTTCATCACTTTATAAAAATTAATAAATATTTGCAACTAGCGGATACGCCCACTTGTCCGATCCCGCCCATTTTTTCCGACTACTCACATTAATAACTCATGCACTCAGACAAAGTTTTAGGGCTTTAGCTCTTACGCTACTCCAGATATATGACATTTAATATTAACTTTGTATGGGGGTGCCTCACATTAATAACTCATAAACTCAGACAAAGTTCCAAGGCTTTCACTATTACAATAGTCCCGATATATGACATTATATATTTATTTGGTATAGGGGGTACCACGCCCACTGATCTGAACCCGCCCATTTTTTCCGTGTACTAACGTTGATAACATATGAACTCACACTAAGTCCCAATACCTTATCTATTACAGTACTCTAGATATATGACATTAAATATTTACTTTGTATGGGGGTGCCACGCCCACTGGCCCGATCCCGCCCATTTTTTCGCAACTCTTCAAATTAGTTTTATATGTACATGTGCATAGTTTCAGAACGATTGCTATCATAGTACTCCAGAGATTATATGTTAAGCGCCCCGGTAGGTCAGTAGGTAGCGTGCTCGCCGTGCTCGGGTCCTGGGTTCGATTCCCACCAGAGGCTTTGGTCTGTCGATGCAAAAAAACTAGCCAAATCCGGCTCATCCCTGGACCCAAAAATTGGAATCTGCAGACAAGCCACTCGGCTTCGCGAAACTAGGCTTAAAAAAATTAAATTTGATATATAACTTAAAAAAAAAAACTTTTTATGTTCACTTCGACTGCTAATATTGATAATTTATGAACTCCAACAAAGTTTGAAGGCTCCAACTATTATATAATTCTAGATATTTGATATTAAATATTTATTTTGTATGAGAGCTGCCACGCCCACTTGTCCGATCACATTAGTAACATATGTACTATTGCAATGTTTCAAACCTCTTGCTATCACAATAGCCAAGACATATGATATTATTCAATTTATGTGGGAGGGGCCACACACACTTGAAATATAAAAAGATATATAGCCGTAAACCTAATCTGGACTATTACCTTTCTAATGAAGCCGGTTTTGGGTCACATATGTTTTGTAGTTTCAGAGTCTATAAAGGACAAATATACATACATTGTATTTTATATACATAAGTAGATTAATCATTATGTTCATTTATTAAGTTTTATATTTTTAATGATTGAGTTAGAATTTAATCAAAATCAAGATAAATTTTTTTTACATTAAATAAAGCAAAACAACATTGGCACCTTTGTTTCAAAAATTGATCTATATTCTGCAAGACTATACTTATAAATATTTTTTAGTTTTGTAAAATTAAATTATAAATATTTTTAATTTTGTTGTTAATCGTGTAATGTAGAATAGCATGCTGACAGAAAATAATAATCATAATCCTTTACAGAATGGTTTTTGAGTGCAAATGGTGTGTTCGGTCATTTGTCGACGTCCCAGTGGCGTAAAGACAGTTTTCAGAATTTCTCAACTAGTAGTTCCACGTTACCCTCCAATTTTGAAAATGATTTTTTCGTTGTGCCTAATCTTCTTCGTGTAAAACTTTTCTAAATACATTTAGGCAATTGATTAAGGAAGTTATATAAACTAAACTCGTAAATTTACCGTTATACCTTTGGTAAAAATCTTAATCAAATAAGGGGTCAATATTACCCTACTTTTGGAATGGAAGCAGTCTCTTTGGCTTCCTTTTCCACAACCACAAATTGCCTGCCAATCTAAAAACTTTTTTAATTTCGTTTTTTATCTTAAGTTTAAGTTTTTATTTACGTTCTTTTACCTTGATATTCTTCTTGGAGTTCCGATCCTGTACCTTCTGTAGTTTATACAATTCGAGTTTTGCTTCCTTCCATATACTCGAAGCAATTAATTTTTTGAGATACTTTTTCTCCGCGAAATATTCTAATTTTGTCTTAAAAATAGCCAATATTTTTATAACCTTGTTAGGTTCAGTATAGCCACATTTTGAGCCACCGCCCGGGTTTCTGTTAATAGTAAGACGCACTTAAATTTTAATAACCCTAAAAATTCTAATAATTTATTCATGTACTTTTCCTTCATAATTCATTTTTAAATAAAATAATTAATAAATATTGATAATATATGCAAAACAAAATTCATCTTATTTTGTAAGTTTTAAGTTTGTAAATTTTATAAATTTAATTAAATAAACTTTTACAAGAGAAAATTTGTGTATAGTTTTTTCGTGCACAGGCCTTTATTATATTCGGAAATTAACTGAATGGTAGATAACGAAATAAAAAAAAATTATAAGCTAGTAACAGTATTATGTTCAGCTGTGCCGAATCTTTGATACCCTCCACCCGTGTTCCGAACACATTATTATAACACAATATTTTAACACTAAGAGACTCAATAACTAATATAGGCGTTTGGTTTTTTTTAACAGTCCAAATTTATAAAAACCAAATTTGAAAAAATAGTTTTATCTGAATTTACTAGCAATTTTTAATTTGTAGTTTTTAATTTTTAATTTTTATTTTTTAATTTTTATTTTTTAATTTTTAATTGTTAATTTTTATTTTTAATATTTAGTTCTTAATTTGAATTTTGAATTTGTAATTTTTTTCTTAATTTTTAATTTTTGATTTTTAATTTTTTATTTTGAATTTGTAACTTTTAATTTTTAATCTTTATTTTTCCATTTTTCATAAGTAATTACATATATTTTTTCTTTCAAATTGGCGATGTTTTTTTATTATATCATGATAACGATAAAAAAAACATGTGGCAATACTACTAACATAGCTCATTGTAGTTGTGTTTGTTGGTATGATTGCATAATTTTTTTGCTTTTTTTTTAACTACGAATGTTGTTGTATAACAATTATGTTCAACCACTAAAATATTACAAGAAACACACTGGGTTTTTTGTTTTTTTTTTTTAGAGGTGTCTACACATTTTTGTTCATAGCTCAGCACAATGACGCCCGATTTACCCCATTTTAAATACTAACCTGGTAGAAATAATGGCAAATGTTATTATCGTAACCTTACCCAGGTAAATGGTCTATTTTGTGAATGAGCGTGATTTCAATAGACACGCGGACAGACGGACATCAATATATCGACTCGAGCTGTAATAACGATCAAGAATATATAAACTTTATGGGGTCGGAAATTAGTTTTTCGAAATTACGGAATGACAAACCTATATATACCCTCAGCCACTGTACTTTAATATGTAAAACTTTATTTTCGGTTTTAATAGTCTTTGAAATCGATCATGAAATTCAGATATTTTGATCAAATCTCGTGTTTGCAATGGGGAAAATTTATTTTTGAATATCTTTCCTAAAGTGACAAAAGTTAACTCGATTTCAGATGGAAGGTATTTCGAAGACCTATCTATTGGATTTAATTTTCATCATTCATTGGCTATTTCTCAAGTTGAGATTACTGAATTTTTATACTTCTATGATCGTTCAAATGCCCCGGAAACCACACTTTTCAAAAGTGATTTATCCGGTTTTGTGAAAATAGAGCACCAGGGAAATAAAAAAAATCTCAAATTTTTTGGATAAAATCTATAAAATCAAAAAAAAAACACTTAAAAAATACGTTTGAGCCATAAGAAATCATATTTCGCTTTAAGAGCTGCAAAAATAAGTATTAAGTTATTTTTTTTTTTTTTTTTGAAAAGCCCTAGTGTACATATTGGAGAACTAGATGGAAAGTAAAAATAAAAAAAAAATATTTTGTTTCACATTTTTATTTCTTTATAAAGTTAAAACTAGTTATACCTTGGTAGATCATTCCAAAATATATCCAGGGTAACTGGCATGAATACAAAAAGAGCTAAATTGTTAATAAACGGTTAAATATATTTTCCATTTCTTAACAATCGTACGACGCACCGGAATAATTATCTTTGTTCTCATATACAAAAATGGGAATTAACCACAACTCAAATCACTTACAGCCGTATTAATATATTTATGTTATACATTCGATTTGCGCTACGCACAACGAGTTCACAACAGTGTTCGAGTTCGTGAGGCTATTAATAAGATATTTTATCTTCTGAGTAATTAAAATTTTAACATCCCTGTTTTAATTAAAATCAATTCCGATTTACTCGGATTTTTTTGTTGTCATTGGTTTGTTATACCCTCCACGCTACTGCGCAGAGAGTATATATCAGTTTGTCATTCCGTTTATAAAGCATCGAAAAATGCATTTGCGACATCATAAAGTATATATATTCCTGATCTTTATAAAAACTCGAGTCGATATCCGTCCATCCGTCTGTTAAAAGCAAGCTCATTCACAATATAAACCACTTTCCTGAGCAAAGTTATGATAATATTATTTGTCATTATTATGAGCAGGTTGCTATTAAAAATGGGGTAAATCGGGCATCATTGTGCCAAAATATGTGCAAAAATATGAAGACACCTCTAAAAATTTTAAATATTCGGAGTGTTTGTTATAATGATTTAGTATTTAGTTTATCAAATTGTTTACTTTTTAAAATATTTTTTTACATTTGTTATAAATAGTGCAATAAGTTCAGATATCAGCTGAATTTAACACTCTTACTTGTTTTTTTTTTTTTTTTTTTTCTAAATCACATCTGATTTTGACGTCTGTATCTCAATTTAAATATTAGAAAAATTAAAAAAAAGAGAACAAAGGACAAAAATGGAAAAACGATCTAAATATGAACTGGATATGTACTTAAGTTTCGAATGTGTCAAAAGTATCTATCGTTTTTCTTATTAGAAAAATATTTTAAACTAATTTTGTTATTAGAAAAAGATGTGGATAGAATTGTCAAAATGACAGTTGTCATTTAAGTGTTAAGTAGTATTTATTCATAATTTAAACATATTTTGTTAAACGGTGCTATAAATAAGAAATGCTTATTCAATGGATATGCGGTACATATCTAAATTTTGGTTATGAATACGGCTGTTATTTTCTTTTTTGTGATCGGTCTTGCAATGCTTGATTTTGTCTATTTATTCCTCAAAGTCTTAATAAATATTACAAATTCTTTTGTTACTCTTAGAAACGTTGTCACCAGCATATTTTTTTCGCAAATTGTTTTTTTTTTTTTTGTTTTTAACAAATTAGTTGAAACTCATAATATTACAAGCTACAATTTGTACCCAAATCGCCTACGGTCGTAAATTAATTATTTTGCAATTAAATTATGTACAAGACACCATAGAAAACAAATTTATAATTACATTGTCTACTTGTGGTTACACGTGTATACAAAAAGATATTTCATAAGAAGTTGTTAGGAAGAAAAATTGTCAGGTGATATACCGATTTTGATAATGATTATGTCCAATGTACTGTTATTTTTTTTTTTTTTTTTCTTTCTTTAATCTAAATATAAAATTTCACGCTTACGGTGGCTAACGAAATTGAGGTGTTCATTTTGTAGATAAATTGTAATTATTGAAAGTGTCATATGAAATTTGATAAATGATTTGCTATGGTAATAAAGTTATCCACTTAAAAATCAGCAGAGAAGTAAATTATTCTTCAAAATATTATAAGCATCCATGTTCTGTAATTCACATTGACATGAAAGTGAAACCAATACGATACTATTAATAAAAAAAATGAAACCAATACAATTTTTTTGGTATTAAAAAATTCTTACTGGTTTCACTTTTCATGGGGATGTGAATTACAGAGTAAGGGCGAATGTTAAAATTTATTTTTTATTTTTATTTTTTTTAGTTTCGCCCCTTAATTTTTTCTAATATCTTGTATTTTTCTTTATTCATTTTAGTTTCCTGGACGATTTGGATCGATTAGGCGCCAAAGATTATCAACCAACCGAACAGGATATATTGCGCACTCGTGTTAAAACAACTGGTATTGTTGAAGTGCACTTTTCCTTTAAAAATCTTAACTTTAAGTGAGTATTTTTCCTTCACATTCTTATCTTATCATCACTATTAACTAAATATTAAACCAAATCCAAAATCTAAATCTTGCCAATAGACTTTTCGATGTTGGTGGCCAACGTTCTGAACGAAAGAAATGGATTCATTGCTTTGAAGATGTCACCGCGATTATATTTTGTGTTGCCATGTCTGAATATGATCAAGTTTTGCATGAAGATGAAACTACAGTAAGTATTTTTTTTGTTGTTGTTGTTTCTGATTTCTTTTTTTTTTTTTTTTTTTTTAATATTTAAAAAAAAAATTGTTTTCCTATTTTAGAACCGAATGCAAGAATCCTTAAAACTATTTGACTCCATTTGCAACAATAAATGGTTTACGGATACTTCGATTATTTTATTCTTAAATAAAAAAGATTTATTCGAAGAAAAAATCCGAAAGAGTCCATTGACAATCTGTTTCCCAGAATATACAGGTAAGAAAAGCAAAAAACAATATAAGTATCTCTTTTGATTAAGTTTTTATTATACCAAAGTTATTTGTTATATACTTATATGAGAAACCAGGGGGGTTTGAATTATGTTTTCTTAAAATAAATAAAATAATAATAAGAATAATTTTATGGACCCTGATTATTAATAAAAGTTAAACTATGTCTGATTTTGGGATTTTACTTCGCGAGTACGTTTACAGGGAAAATCCTAGATCAAATTTCCCTTCTAATGTCCGAAATCAACTTAATCCACCGGTTAACTAATATTTCGAAAGTTATGTAGAATATGTTTTGCTTATCAGAATGTAAGTGGACTTAATACGTAGCTTGCGAACCTTTATATTAGTTTTGATTTGGATTACGATGTTATCGTTCTAACGGAAAATTGGCTCCTCGGGAATATACATACTTGATACGAAGATTCATTTCGTGTAAATTTCAAATATTTCGACGTGATAAACTGTTAAAGGCTGTACATTAGAGTGGTCCTTAAAAATGAAAACGCGATTTTGGTGAGAGGCGGGGTCCAGTTTGTTTCCTTTCTATATAAAACTAATAAATGTGAATTTTGGGGACAATACGATAAAGAAAAGTCGCGCCGGAAATCGAATGAAAATTTAAAGTGTGTTTATATGGGGAAAATTATATGGGACATTTTTTTTTTGTTAAATTGATTAATTTATTTGAGCTAATATGGGACATTTTTTTTCAGATTTTACGAAAATTTCGTTCTATAGTTCAATTTTTCCGACAAGTTGTTATATGAATCGAGATCAGTATTAAATTATCTTTTTAAAAACCTATAAAACTTCAAAATCAAATAAAAACTCGCCATGAAATAGCAAATGCCCCAGACCACTTTTATGCCAAAAAAAAACTAGGTCATGGAATTTGATGGCATTTTTTCAACTTTGAGAAATTCATTAAAGCCAACATTTTTTTGGTCTCTATATTTATAATTACTCAGATATGAGGTATTGCTTTATTACCACGTTGTTAACCTATTGCGCATTGAAACCGAAAATGGGACATTTTTTTTATAAAATTTTGAAAACTCCTTTTTCATGTTTTAAAAAATTTTCTGATACAAAATTTTAAAAATTGGATCTAGCACTTTAAGGTTTTGTTAAATACATTTTAGAGATTAACAGTGTGAATTTTTATCAGAGTTCAGAAAAAAACACACACTGAATAAAAAACTCGTACATATATGTAAACAAACATAACTTAGACCAACACACACATATTTTTATTTTCATATCAATTATGTTTGTTTTTAAATTTTCTTCGGTGCCCAACACAACCACGACTGTGTTCGTTTTAATATTTCGTTATTTACACGAACATTTTTCTATCACGTACTTTTTTTTTCAATCACACATAAAGCACACATTTTTGAGTGTTGCTTTATTTGAAGTTGATGTTCTGGTACGTGTAGTGAAAAAAACACAGAACATGTAAAATAAACAGGTTCGAGTTCAGTTATATTTTAAGTCGTGTTGTGGCTCGTGTAGTAAGAAACAACAGAACATGTACAGTAAACAGGTTCGAGTTCAGTTATATTTTAAACACGACTTAAAATATAACTGAACTCGAACCTGTTTACTGTACATGTTCTGTTGTTTCTTACTACACGAGCCACAACACGACTTAAAATATAACTGAACTCGAACCTGTTTATTTTACATGTTCTGTGTTTTTTTTCACTACACGTACCAGAACATCAACTTCAAATAAAGCAACACTCAAAAATGTGTGCTTTATGTGTGATTGAAGCAAAAAGTATGTGATACAAAAATGTTCGTGTAAATAACGAAATATTAAAACGAACACAGTCATGGTTGTGTTGGGTACCGTAGAAAATTTTGAAACGCACATAATTGATATGAAAATAAAAATATGTGTTGGCTGCTTTCGAACAGAACATTGTGTGTTTCGTGTGTGTATTTTCTGAACCTTGATTTTTATGTAAATCCCTAAACCCAGAATTTTTTTGGCAAGGATTTTATTTTTGCGGATTTCGAGAAAAATGGGATTTTTGTGAAATATTCAGTCTATGTAATCTTTCTAAATTCTTTATAGCAAAAATTAATCAGTTCTCTACTTTTAAATAATATATTTTATCTTAATAACCTAAGGTTTCGGAAAAAAATAATATTAACTCATTTACCCCTTTTGGAATTGGGGTCACATATGACCCCAAGCTAATAAAGGACAATTTATTAAAAAAAAATTCAAATATTTTGCATATACTGTTGTTTTTTAAAAGCGTTCCTTAAATATTATTACCAAATGTGTATATCTCCCGTTTCTAAAATTTGGGATAAATCCGATAACGTTAACCCATTATTTGCCAAGGCCAGCTTTGGTTTTTAAGATATTTTTAAATAAAGATTACCGAAAACGAGTTTTTCTATTAAACTCGATGAAACCACTATTTAGAATTTAAGAAATATAATTCGGTTAATTTTTTTTTTATTTAACCCTTCAGTGCTCCTAGGATCAAAATTATCCATTGTTATATATCTTTGGTGCTATTGTCTGCTTATTGCTCGCGAATATAAATTAAAACAACTTATAACCAATTTTATTATAAAATTATATTATTTTTAAAAACTATCCATATGTTTCCAAATAAAATAAGAACATTGTTGAACTATGTATAACTCAACATTGTTAAATTAAACTTGTCTTTGTACAGAAAGGATGTTGTTTTTTTGTACGATTCTACTATCTGGAGTGAAAACTGATTTTCTTCTTCATTATTTGTTAACACTATTAAAATCTTTTATGAATTTAACGCCTCCTTCGGCAATATTGTTTACTACAAAAAAATTCCGTGCAGAAATTGTAACTCTTTTTAAAATCTTCATTAGATTCCTAAGTCGATGGAGGAAATAATAAAAATTCTGCAGAAATACTAAAATAGCTGAAGCAATTTTTAGTTTTCTTGGACCCAAAATCACTTAAATCAATATTTATCAAATTTTCTCATAACGGTAAGTTTTCGCAAAATATAGCAGAATTTTATTTCTCAACCAATAATAAGTGTTTCGTCTAGTTTACTAGAATAATGCATTATTTTTAGGTATATACTTTTTTTTAAATATGCCAAAATTCAAAGTTTGGCCTCGGCAAGGAATGGGTTAACGTTGTTCGATTTATTCCAAATTTTAGGAACGGATAATATACATATTTGGTTATAATATTTTAAGTAACGCTTTAAAAAATTCAACAGTATTTTCAAAATATTTGAATTTTTTAAATAAATTGTCTTTTATAAACTTGGGATCATATGTGACCCCAATTCCAAAAGGGTTAATGGGGTGATATTATTTTTTTTCGACTCTTAGGCTATTAAGATAAAATATAGTGTTTAAAAGTAGAGAACTGATTAATTTTTGATATAAAGAATTTAGAAAGATTACATATACTGAATATTTTACAAAAATCCCATTTTTCTCGAAATCCGCAAAAATAAAATCCTTGTCAAAAAAATTCTGGCATAGGAATTTACATAAAAATTCACACTGTTAATCTCTAACATGCATTTAAAAAAACCTTAAAGTGCTAGATCCATTTTTTTAAATTTTGTTTAAGAAAATTTTTTAAAACTTGAAAAAAGAATTTTCAAAATTTTATAAAAAAAATGTCCCATTTTCGGTTTCAATGCGCAATAGGTTTACAACGTGGTAATAAAACAATACTTCATATCTGAGTACTTATACAATCGATTTCTGGCGCGACTTTTCTTTGTCCGATTGTCCCCAAACTTCACATTTATTAGTTTTATATAGAAAGGCAACAAACTGGACCCCGCCTCTCCCCAAAATTGCAATTTGAAAAATGTCCGTATAACGTAGGACCATTGAGTTCATGTGAAAGCTATTTACTCGAGTTCACTTGTTTCTATATTCCCCCATGCATTGTGAATACAGTATATAATGATCATATTAAGGCGATTTCTCTTGAAAGTAATTGTCTGAAACATGGTGACTCATTTCTAATACTTAGTGATTTCAATATACCTAATATATTATGGCATTATTCGTCAGATTCATTATCGTTTCTTCCATCCCTTTTATGATACACTTCTAGAGAGTATATCTGATTTGGGAGTATTTCGGATAAATTGTATTTTAAACTCGAACAATAAATGTTTGATCTAGTTTTTGTGGATAATGTTGATCTGAAGCTCGATATCACCCTACTCTTAATACAATTCTAGATGTTGGCTTAGAAGAACCTACAAAGAGGCTGAATACTGTGATGAGTAAATCGTTTTGCTCTGAACGTACTGATTATAATAAATTGAATGATCTGCTTTATCATATTGACTGGTCTTTTTTGGCCCCTTAATACTTGCACCACGGACTTCCTTTTGGTAAAATTTTATGATATTTTGAACGATTGGTTTTACAAATGCATTCCTCTTTCACATCAGAACTTTGAGCATACAGGTCCTCAGTGGAATTCAAAGGAATTGTCAAGACTAAAAACAAAAAATCATGTGAGTCCGATCACAGGGGAGATGTGATGGTAATAAATAAAATGCAGATGGTAATAAATAAAATGCAGAAAGCAGCAACAAAAAGGTTATTACATATCATAATTTTTTCACCAAACAATCATGTCACACCGATTTGTCTTAATGCTTACATGTTACGCGTAAGATCTTACACTCACATATTACGCTGTTTTTGTGATTGTATTGTGAATTAGAAATTTACCCTCCTGCGCGTATAGATGTTTACACATCAAAAAATCCAGCATTTTAAAAGATTTTCTCCTTTTCAACTTTAGATTATGCTAAATATTCTACCGCTCGCGCTGAGTATAATTTACTGAATACTAATTGTTATACGAGGTTGAAACTTTGCTAATAACCCAAAGTCCTTCTTCGACTTTGTACGTGTTAAACGTAAACAATGTTTTGTAATAATAATTCATCCTCTGATTATCTTGATATTGCATAGTTATTCTATTTCAAATACTTTAACCGTAACTAAATATCAATATTTAATAAAAGTTGCATCCGTTTCAATTATTCCGCTCTTTGATCCGGAAACTGTTTTTAAGTCTCTGAAACAGTTGAAATTTTCATACAAGCCTGGTCCTGATGATGTTCCTGCTTGTATTTTGAGAAATTACGCTCAAATTCTAAGTGTATGGGTCTAAGTGTTTACTAGTCTTTACAAATTTCATATTTTCCTGCTTCTCGGAAAGAATCATTTATTATACCTTTAAATCAGGTGGAAGGGCGAATGTACTTAACTTTAGGGAAATGGCAAAGTTAAGTATAATTCCTAAGTTAATGGAGAAATTTGTTACTGATAATCTCTCATATCAACTTAAAATCACGGTCAGTAGTTACTAATCTTCTAGAATTTTCAACTCATGTTTTAAAGGTTTCGTCCGTGATGAGTAGACGGACGCGTTATACACTGATTTTAGTAAAGCTTTTGATACTTTGATACTTTTCAAACTAAAACTCATTGGCATACATGAATCTATTATTTTTTGGATCGAATCGTATCTTACATTTGGAACTCAAAGAGTCCTGTTTCGCAATATTCAATCTCAGATTATAAGAGTTACTTCTGGCGTTCCTAGAGACAGTCATTTGGGCCAGTTATTGTTTTTACTATTCGTAACTGATCTTCCTTGTCTATGCAGGCGATGTTAAATTGATTATTTAGTTGAATGGTGTAATTTGAACTTAATGGAACTGAATCTTAAGAAATGTAAACATATGGTATTTTACGGTAGGGGGATAATTTCTGATGAGTATTGCATTAAAGGAATAGTATTGGACACCGTTCAAACATTGCTGGATCTTGATGTACTTATGGATTAGGAAACTAGACTTAATTGGTCATTTTAGTATGATTGTTAATAAGGCAAGATCTACTCTTGGTTTCGTTAGAAGATGGGCTAAACAGCTTTATACAGTACTTGTAAGACCAATTTTGGAATATCCATCAATAACATGGAATCCATATTATCAGGTTCATGTCAATGCAATTGAGTCTGCGCAATTTACTTGACAGCTCTTGTTTGGAATCCGCCAGGGTCTGGAGCCTGATGTGTACGTGGTCTCCACGTGAAAGGGTGGGTAATTTAGTGGCGTAGTTCGTTCGTTCATAAACCAACACAACGTGTCCAAATATTTTTGTTCCGATTTGGCATCCGCTCATTACGCTGAGAACAATAACGTGGCTTCTGTACCAAGGAAGCCAAAGCCTCTAAACTTTCCGGAGCTTAGACTAGTAGAGAGACTGGACTCTTGTGATAAGGGCGTTGAAGAGCACAAAAAAGGTGTCGCAAAATGTGGAATATTTTTAACAAAGATGGACTACCTGTTCCAAAAATTGACAGAAACGACTATAAAGTCCCTAATACAAGGTTTAACGGAAAAGGTCCATAAGTTCAAAAGTAGTGATTAGAACTATTAAAATTATCTTATTTTGAAAGCTTTTATATAAGTCCAATTAAATTATCAGTCGAACTAGCCGTATGTGGTATAATGTCCCGGCAGGTAAAGGGTTTTTCAACAGGGACGCTACAAAAGTAGAAAGACAGGGACAGCAAACGACGCCATATTTCTTGCCGCTCTTTTGACATTTCTCTTCAGTAAGGTTTGCCATTTCAAGATGGAAAGATATACGAGCCAACAACGAGTCGAAATTATTAAAATTTACTACCGAAATTCAGAGTCAGTGGCCTCAACGTTAAGAGCGCTACGTCCAATTTATGGTCGTCATAATCGTCCTAGCAGATCAACAATTGAGCGTCTAGTGGAAAAATTTGAATCCACAGGCACAGTACAAAATGTTCCTGTACCAGTGAGACAAAGAAGTGCCCGTAGTGTCGAGAATATTGCTGTCGCTGAGGCTTCAGTTGAAGAAAGCCCAAATGTGTCTCTTACACGTCGTTCTCAAGCGTTGTACATCTCTGTGACGTCGTTGTAGCGAATTTTGCGAAAAGATCTTGGCCTACATCCTTACAAGATCAAATTGACGCAAGAACTGAAGACGCTTGACCACCAGAAGCGTCGTATGTTCGTGAATTGGGCTGAGCAACAACTTGGAAATAATTCGGATTTTCATCGAAAAATCATCTTCAGCGATGAGGCTCATTTCTGGCTGAATGGCTTCGTCAATAAACAAAATATGCGTTATTGGTCAGACAGCAATCCACACGTACTCCATGAGTCATCATTGCATCCCGAAAATATGACGGTTTGGTGCGGTTTATGGGCCGGCGGCGTCATTGGGCCGTACTTCTTCCGTGATGATCAAAACCGGCACGTTACTGTGAATGGGAATCGCTACCGTTCAATGATAACCGAATATTTTTGGTCCCAATTGGATGATATGGACTTGGAGGACATGTGGTTCCAACAGGACGGCGCCACAAGCCACACAGCGAATGTCACAATCAATTTATTGGAAACCAAGTTTGGAGAACGTGTTATCTCACGAAATGGTCCAGTCGATTGGCCGCCTCGGTCGTGCGATTTGACGCCGTTGGACTATTTCCTGTGGGGCTACGTCAAGTCTATGGTCTATGCCAACAAGCCAGCGACGATTGATGAACTTCGTACGAATATCGAACGTGAAATTGCAGCAGTATCGGCCGATTTATGCTTGAAAACCGTCGAAAATTGGGTTCAGCGTCTGGACTTCTGCAAGCGTGCCCGTGGTGGCCATGCAAAAGAGATCGATTTCCATACATAATGGCATCGAACGTACTTTCACAGGAATAAAGAATTTCATTGATATCCAAAACCGTTTTTGTTTTATTTAAAAATACTTTTGTAGCGCTCTTATTGAAAAACCCTTTAATTTTGAAAATTAAATGTAGCTAAATAGAAATTACTCGAGCACTGGTTCTCCATTATCAATAAAATATGGATCATTAGGTCAAAGATATTTTAGTTAAAGATTCATTTTGTTGTTCTTATTCTCATTTATTTTTTCTCTATCTCTCTCTCGTTCTTTTTCTACGTTTTCCAGGTGGTCAAGAATATGGCGAGGCTGCTGCGTACATCCAAGCTCAATTTGAAGCGAAAAACAAATCAACCTCAAAAGAAATATACTGCCACATGACGTGTGCTACAGATACAAACAACATACAATTTGTATTCGATGCTGTCACTGATGTTATCATTGCTAACAATCTCAGAGGTTGCGGTCTTTATTAAATATTTTGTGCATTAATTTTCACAACAACAACAACAACAAAAACAACAAAATTTGTTTTACAAAAGCAACAACAACTACATTTGAAAATAGCAGACCCAAAAAAAATATTTGGAATATTTATTAAGAGAAAAAAAATGGTAAACATCTTTAAAAAAAAAACAAACAAAACCCACCATCTTCAAAAATATTAGCAAACAAAAACTGAAAAGAACCGTTAAATATCATAAACTATTAAAATTCCGAAACAAGAACAAATTACAATTTTTATTTTGATTCTTTAGAAGATAAAAAAACTAAAAGTAACAGTCATTCACACAAGAAAACAAAAGGTAATTCTCTCTTTTTTTTTTTTGTTTGTTATTTAACTATAATTAATTTCTTTAGCATTTAATTAGTTGCAATTTATTTTATGTATTATTGAATATAACTTTATTTACATATATAAATATATTTGTATGTCTGTATGTAACTAGAAAGGCTTATTTTCTTACGAAAAATGTCTTTTAACCAACAAAAAAAAAACGTAAACATTCTTAGTCAAACTCAAGCAACGTACATATTTTTTTTTATTAAATATTAAGTTTATATATACCGGAAATTATGCTATTAAAACTTTGTCCTTATTACGCTTTATTGGTATAGTGTAAAAACAAATATTTACAAAACAAAACACAAATCTTAAGCATTTCAAATTTAATATAAAAAAATCGATGTATTTTGTGATTGCAAGCACAAAGCGGAAATTAAAAATTAATTCAAACAGAAATTGTTTCGTAAAAAGTAGAGGAAGTTATGAATTTTTAAAATAATTACACATTCTTAATTATAAAAAATATATTGGAAATTCCACTCAGCAAAAAAAAAAGAACAAGAAAATATGTTAAGGAAAAGAATTAACAGCAGAATTTCACATGGGCTCGTCATAGGATCAAAGTTGTCTTTAGTATGTAGAACATGATAAATCTAATTTTCTGAATAAATGGAGATGTTGTTTTAGAAACATTTCAATATTTAAACACCACATTTATATAACTCCTATTTAGTTCATTATTGATAGCATTATTTCTCTGCACAGAAAGAAATTTCTTGACATTAAGGGTGGATTCAAAGTGGCTAAATTTCAACTAAATTTTCACAAAAAAAGTTTTGAATTGAGAAATATTGTAAACAAATATGTAACTTTCAAAGAAATTTGTTAATTGAGTTAATTTTAGTCACATTAAAATATTTTGATCTTAACTGAGCCTAAAGGCAATTGAGACCTTAACTTCAGTTAAAATCATATGTGATTTCTCAGATTCAGCAGATCTATGGAAAATATTAAGAATCTAGCAAATCTCCGAAATTCTTTAAATTTCTGTTTAGTACAGATCATTATGTTTAGTACAACGATATGATCAATGGCTATTTAGTTTCTAAATTATGATGTAATGCCGGATGTTTTCCCAGATTTATGTGACACCATTTAAATCCTAATGAATATGTTTAACCGAAAAATAATCTGATTCGGATTAACGTTCATCATAGAAATCATCTGCGATTTCAAAAATTGATTTTCTATTCACTAAAGTCAGACATTACAAAGAAAAATTTTAATGCTAAATTCTAAACACTTCTTAAGCGGAATATTCTCGCCAAATGCGGTATGTTTGGTCAATTTGACCAAGAAATGTAAGGTGGCCCAAATTTTTATAATGAAACAACATAATTTCCAAAAATTTTTTTTTATTTTTATTGCGAGTTGAGGAGCACAAAAAAGGTATCCCGAAATGTGGAATGTTTTTAACGAAGATGGACTACCTGTTCCAAAAAATTGACAGATACCACTATAAAGTCCCTAATACAAGGTTTTACGGAAAAGGTCCATAAGTTCAAAAGTAGTGATTAGAACTATTAAAATTATCTTCTTTTGAAAGCTTTTATATAAGTTCAATTAAATTATAAAAATCAAAACTCTAAGATCAAGATTTTTCGATCAATTGGGATATTTGTATGGGGGCTAAGTCTCATTACTTTTTGAAGATAATATCGGTCAAGTGGTCGCCGCCTTAGTTAATGACCATTTGGGATTTTTGTCACGTTTTCAATCGCTCTCGCTTCTCGCAATCTCCCGGATATTCTC
This sequence comes from Cordilura impudica, assembly GCA_963682025.1. Classification (NCBI taxonomy): domain Eukaryota; kingdom Metazoa; phylum Arthropoda; class Insecta; order Diptera; family Scathophagidae; genus Cordilura; species Cordilura impudica. Next base: position 54,220,097 of record OY821521.1, read on the forward strand.
TTTGAGAATTTTCAGAACTTGTTCACATAGACCTGCCACTGCAAATCGCCAAAAACTCAAATAATCTTGAAAAAGTCCATTGTCGCGTGAGCTGTGCAACGTCTTGTTGAAACCACATATCCTCCTATTCCACTTCAATAATTTTTGGCAATAAAAACTCGTTGATCATGGTTCTGTATCGCTCACCAGCTACAGTATTCGTGTTACCCAGGGCTCTATGACACCTCCGGCGTAAATGGCAATATTCTCGTAGGAACGAACAGTATGAAGACTTCCGGCGCCTAAGCTGTCACATGTTATTCCAGTCTCTTCGAGGCAAGCGGCTAAACGATTTTGGAAATTTTTTTGCAATAGTTTCTAAAATCGTTTTTCTGTAGAAAGTCCCAAGATGTGAGAATTTTTCTTCAATAAAGTAGAATTTGGATATTGCTTTTCTTAAAAAATATCCCAAAAAGTTTGAGGACATATTTTAATTTTGTTTTGATTTCTAAGAGAATATTCCTCATATTTCATGGAATTGTTTTCAAACAGAAATCGTAAATTCGGAAAATCATTTTTCTACATTAAATCTAAAGATTGCAAGATATTCTCATATCATTAAAAAAAGTCTCTATAATAAAAGTTTGTTCTTTCGAAGCAAAAGTCATTGAAATAAATGTTTTTTTTTTTTAATTCTAGAAGTGTATATTTTATTTTTTTGAAAAAAAATTTTTTTTGTAAATTTTCAACTTATTAATTTTTTGTAATTGATGATTTTCATTTTACAACATTAGTAACGGATTTCGCTGGCTTTTTAATCACTCTAAATTATTTAAATTTCAAAAAGAACAAAGGGTGACAGAATGAGACTACTTTTCCCGATTTGCTTGAAATTTAATGGCTGTTTTATAGAGTTTAATATGCCGATTTCCCATATATTATATCACCTCGTTGTTGAAAATTCAAAAAGTGCTATTTTTAACAAATTTGCTAGTGTTTAATTGTCAACACTGATTTTAGAGCCTAAATTTTTAGCACGAATGTAATTATATTGAATATAAGGATCTAAAAACTGACAGCCCAAATTTTTTAAATTTCCAATTAAATTGAAATTATTAAATAATAAATCTTTAATTTGAAATTTTTTTCTATATGTATTATGAGACGTAGAGCCGGTACACTAAAACTAATAGCTTTTTTGAAAACTGCGTGCCATGTTTGGTCTAAATCGTATCTTCAATCTTTAGTAAAGTGAACAATGATGCTCAGTGGTATGTTTTAAAAAGGGCTTAAATAACAATTTTAAAATTTTCTATCAACGATATCTCGTAAACTAAAAAGATGACTCAGAAAAAGTAATAGCATTTTTGGGATCAATATACCTGACATATCCAAAATTGACTTACAGTTTCTGGATGCAAAACCACAAAAATGTCAAAAATAGGCCTTTTTCGAAATTTGTTTAGGTTATATCTTGAAAACTATATGCCGGCCATAAACTACACAAATTCAATACTCAAGTCTAGCACTCTGTACAGTGCGTTTTTGTAATGTATGGTGGGGTGTTTGTGCAGTTTAACTGAGCAAAAATATCAAAATCGTACTGTACAGTGCTAGACTTGAGCACTGAACTTGTCTAACCAAAAATGGTTATTAGATTTTCAGAATATTACCTAATTGTCCAAAGTTAGTTAATAGATCCCCGGCAAATCAATCAGTTTGGCCCTATGTTATGAATGAAACTAGGGAAAATAAATTTGAAATCACTATTTAAAATCATGTTAAAATTTCGAAACATTTAATATAACTATGAAAATTTTTTCTTAAATTATAGAGGTTTAAAATTTTTTTTATTTTTTTAAATTTTAAAAAAATATTTTTAATTTTCAAGATTAAAAAAAATTTTTTTGTAAATAATTTTCGTTCTACTTTTTACGAATTAAATTTATTTTTGTTAAAATTTTTTTTGATCAAATTTTATTATTGTAATTTTTAAAATTTTTCATCATTTATTTTTAAAATCATTTCAATACTTGCCATATTTTTTTAGTCATGTTTGATTTATACATATAAATAAACATTTCTTTCCGCCTAATTTTTTTCACACAAAAAGAAACTCACAAAAATTATGAATTTGTTTTATTTACTTTGTTCTAGAAACGAATCTTTTTTTCTACTAATTTTCCCGAGAAAATTTAAGAAATAATTCTTAATATTTTTTGATATAAAACTCTTTACTTCTTTATAACTTTTGCATTTTTGATCATAGAGAAATGTTATTATATAATAACTATTTCTCTACAGAGTCTACTTAAAAATACTCCATTTGAAATTGTACGTATTTTTAATATTTCTCTTTTTGAGATTTTCTTTTACTGGTGAAGTTAAATATTTATAAAAAAAATTCTATAGAAAATAGTTTTTTCAAAGGGAAAACTTTTTTAAAAACTTTCACTTAGTAATATTAGCAATATCCCCGTAAATATATGTATACATATTTGTCATTAAATGACGAACTCTCTCTTTCTCTCTCTCTCTCTCACTACGCACAAAAATCTCAGCCTTTTAAATACTTTTATCATAAAATGTTTAAAATAATTTCTCAATATATGCTTAAGAAAACAATAATTAAATATTAAAACAAAACAACGTATTATCAAAAAATCCATATTATTATAAATAAATATAATTTTTTTGTGTTTGTATATGTAACAATATGTATTTTCCTCTTTATAAAATGGCATTTAACAATATAGTATTTTCATATTATTATTTTTTTTTATATAATAAATAATAATGTTTAACTGCCTTGTTTAATATATATATTTTTGTAATGTTTTAAAAAACAGATAAGAAATATATTTTCTTTAAACCATATAAAAAAAAGTTCTGTTTAAAAAGCAGTTTAGTCTATAATTTATGCAAAAGAAAGCTCTCTAATTTTATTTTTCTTTAATTTTCGATTTTTTTTATTCGAATTTTATTTATACATACTTTTTTCTATTTGTTTTTTTTTTTTTTTTTTGTAAAATGATTTTTATTTTAAATAAAATTTAAGTTTATTTGTATGTGAAACAACAAAGAAAAAACTATAATATATATATAAATTTAAAAAAATATATATATGTATATTAATTAAAATATTATTGTATTAATAATTTCAAGCAACAAGTTTCTATTTAAATATTGAATTGTCAAAATTCCTTTAAGAAACAAAAATTCAAATTTTATTTGTTGCTTTGTGGAATTTTTTTGTTCTTTATTATAACTAAAGTATTTATTATGTAAAATTTAAATAACTAAAAAACCAAAAATTTCTAAAAGCTTCTTAAAATTAAATTATAATAATATACACAATACATATTTATTTAAATTATAATACATAAATAAAAACAATCTATAAAAAAAACCTAAAACAAATATTTTTATTTTCTAAATTTTGAAAATTTAAGAATGAACTTTTCCAAAAAAAAAAAAAATGTAAATAATTTTAAATATTTATTTATAATTAAAATCGTGCAGATAAATATTTAAAAATTAGCCAATTAAATTTTTGTAAGATTCACATTTAAGTTTTAAACTAATAATCGTACGTTTTCTGGAATCTGAATCCACATAAAAAATTCAAAAGTAAAAACTTGCGAATGTTTTGGTCTTCTGTAATCCACTTCCGAATAATTTCGTTTTATATCGCTTTAAAAATAAGTTGTGCGGCAGTTTAGCGAATACGCTTTTTTCAAATGATCCAGATATTAAAAAAAAAAGATAAATGGTTTATTAGAGAAAGTTTTTGGGATGTGAGTTATACATCGGCCCTGAAGTGTCCCTATAAAAATTATTATATTTTTTCTTACATATATTTTATTTTTAATATTAATTAAGGTGACATAGTTTTGAAAAATTTACTAAATTTATTTTAAGAAAAACTTGTATGTCCGATTGTGTTAAACGGAAGGAACATCAAGTACATGGCAATCAGTCACAATTATGATATTTATGAAAGAGTATGACACTGTCTCATATCGTGAGTTTATGGAAAAAATGTCTCAGATTTTGATAATTTTTCTATACAAAAAAATAAAAACTATCTCATATTCTGAGAGATTTTCTATAGAAAAACAGTTTTAGGTTCTGAGAATTTTTCTATGGGAAAACTGTTTCAGATTTTGATAATATTTCTAAAGATAATTTTTCTATACAAAAACTGATTCCAAGAATTTTTTTATTGGAATTAAAAAATTTTTTTCAGATTTAAAAATTTGTCTATAGAGAAATAGCCTCTGATTATGAAAAAAATTCTATAGAAAAATCATCTCAGATTCTGAGAATATTTCTACAGAAAAACAATCTTAATTCCAAAAAAAAAGTTTTTTAGGAAAATAGTCTCAAATACTGAGAATTTTTCTATAGAGAAACAGTTTCAGATTTTAAGAATTTTTCTATGAAAATAGTCTCAGATATTTAAAATTTCTGTATAGATGTTTCTATAGAAGATTCTAATATGTCTATGGTGAAACAGATTATATGAATTGTTCTTTGAAATTGCTGATTCAGATTATAAGCAATTTTCTATAGTAAAGCAGTAATATGCTTACAAAAGAAAAACTATCTCAGATTCTGACGCAGATTTTGAAAATTTTTCTATAGAAAAACAGTCATATTTTGGAAATTTTTCAGAGAATATTTATTGTATACAAATACATTCTCAGATTTTACGATTAGTTCTATGGAAAAACCATCTTACATTCTTTTTTTTTTTTAACAGCAAACGAAAACTTGAAATAAAAAACATATTGAAACAAAATAATTTTCATTTTCAAGTTTTTTATGATTCTCATGCCACGATTTTATATATTAATGGAATAATGGAATAATTTAGAAAAATAACTTTCAGTCTTACTTTTGTCAATTTAATTAAATACATTTCTGTTAATTAGTATGTTTTTTTTAATAATATTAAATGATTTATACCTAGATTAAATATCCGATAAACGAATTGGCGTTGAAAATTTATTATATTAATATGGCTATCTTTACTAATATTACGAAGAAAAAAAATCCATTCAAAGCAACAACCATTAAAACAAAAACTCGAGTTCATAAAAGATTTTTCTTTTGGAAATTAAATACAAAACTTAAATTACTACTCATTAAACACAAACGAAAACATAGGCCGATGTTTTGTTCTACCGTTTTATCCCGATTTTGACAATAATAATAAAGCATAAATGTGTTGGTTTGTGAATTGGCTAAGTTGAAAAATAAAGCTGTCTAGAAATTGCACTCGAATGTCGAGCGCTGGAATCTGCTGGTTCTATTTGAGCTCCCAAATCTTGCTATGTTAAACTTGAGTTAAACCACATCCCAAAAACAGAACTACATAGTTAACTTAGGACTAATTTATATTACGATTTAACTCACAGCCCCAAAAAAATTGCTCTTAGTAAAATTTCACTAAATATGATTAATTGAAGGTAATATTTTAAATAATAATAATAGGTGTAAAACCTCGGAATTCATCTGAAATTTTTGTGGGTAATCTTTTAAAAAGTTGCTTATTTGTCCCCAAATTGTAAATAAAAGTGAAATAATGTGTCTGGAAAATGGTCCGTCTTTTCTTCAATTTAAAATTTAAAACTATTTAACTAAACCAAAAAAAAAAAATAAAAAAAATGGCACAGGTTTTAAGGATTTTTAAAAATAAACCGTATTTTTTATAGGAAAAAATATTAAAAATTCGATTTTATGTTAAGAACATTTTTTATTATAATTTGTTTTGTACTTTATATACATTCATATTTTTTTTTTTAATTTCAAGAGGGAGTTACTAGAAGAACACATCAACAAAATTTATAAAAAAAAAGAAAATATAAATATTTAATATAATTCAACAACCAAGCAAAGCATTTATAATTAAAAAAGCTCATATATTTTAAAAAATTTTATTTTCGCACAATAAAAATACAAACAAATTCATCTTTATATTTAATTAATAATAAATAATATTTCATAAAAGCATATAATAATAAAACTTAATTTTTCTCCTCAAAACAAAACAACAAAAAAATCAACATAATTACACGCATATAAAAATAATAAACAAAATTCTAAGAATAAATTAAAAAATTGATTTTTTTTATTAATTCTATTTTACTTTATTTACAAAACAAACAAAAAAAAAGTAAACATTATCATTACAAGAAAACTCGAAGATGTTCTAAAACTACAAGTTAAACCAGAAATAATTTAAAAAAAAAAATCCGATATTTTAAACATTATTTAATATTTAATAAATATAAAATTTGAAATCTTATATGTTGGTTTAAACCCAGAACATCTCATAAAATTATTTACCACTAAATTAATAAATTGAACATAAAATATTCACAAATAATAATAAAAATAATAATAATAATAATAATAATAATAATAATAAAAATAATAATAATAATAAAAATAATAATAACAATAATAATAATAATAATAAAAATAATAATAATAATAATAATAAAACAACTTCAAAGTGACCATTTTTACAAATAATATTATTAAAAAAAATCTCTAAAAACAAATTATTTGTAATTATATTTATTAAAAAAAGAAATTAAAACCAAAAAGAAATCATTTAAAACAAAAATCACAGAGTTAAAAATTAAAGAAAGAAAAATTTACATTCAAAAAAATTAAAATGTAATTATTAACGTCATTAAAACAAATCATTATTTAAAAAAAAATAATTTACAACAAACAATAACTAAAATATTTTTCAAAAACAGTTTGATTAATAAATATGGAAATATACAACAGAAATTGAGAGAATTCTAAAAATCATTTTTTTTTTATTTAAATATATTTTTAAGATTTTCAAGTCCTTCGAAAATCTTTGGAACATTTGATGTCTAGTTGTCGTCTAGCTAAAATAACGATACGTTTTTATCTCAGCTTCAGAAATTCTCTCAATAAAATATTATTTCTATGGTATTTTTTTTTTAATTCCAGATAACTAAAACACTTGTAAAAATCTTATTAAATTAATGACTACTATAAAGCATATTTTTCATCATCAACAAATGTTTTTTCTAAGCTCAAAAACACTAAACTAAACGCATAAACCAAAAAACACAATATTATTTTAAAGATCTTACCAAATAAACTTTATTTAGAATATCAACTTTAATTTGAAATTAAATAAAAATATTTGAAATTATAGATAATAGAATTCTAGAACTTGACTAAAAGAAAAATCTTTTGAGATTTGTATTTGAATGAAATTTATAAACTAATCTCAAGTTTTTATTAAAAAAATTGAATTATTCCGGAAATATGAAAAATCTCATGCAAAGCCATGTTTCCACAGTAGCAGAAATTGAATACTTTAAGAAAAATATAAGTTTATTTGGAACGATTTTTAAAATAATGGCAATTTATTTACTTTATATTCGTCCTTTTTCAAGGATAAAATGACTAGTCATATTTTTTTCAGAATGAACTCTCAACTTATTAAGCAAAGAAAAAAAAACACAAAATACATTATAAAAAAAGTTAAAAAATAGTTAGTAAAAAAACTTTAGATGTTAAAGCAGTTTAGTTTTTTCGTAAAAATATATATAATAATTTAAAACTATGTTTGAATTTTGCATTAAATTTATAAAATATTAAACTTTAAAAAATATATGTTAGCTTATTAACAACAAAAACTAAATTGCTTTAGTTGTTTTTACATTAAAACCAAAAAAAAAAAACATTATCGAACAAATGTAAGAAAACAAATCATTAAAAAATAACATCATTGTCTTATTAAAAAATAAAAAACGAATTGTTGATTATTTAAATTTTTTATAATTAAAATTTCTTGCGTTTATTTAAAACACTTTTGCTATAATTTCAAACTTTTTTAAAATCTTATTTTTCTAATCTAACTTTTAAGTTTTTTTGAATGTGTTTGCTTTTATTAAAAAAATTTATAAGAAATTTAAGTATAAATTAATTCATAATAAGTAGCAAACAAAAAAAAAACTACTAATTATATCTAATAAAATTAAAAAAAAGAACATTCGCAAAACAAGAGTCCTTTAAAAACCATATTTGTATGTAAAAGATAAAAAAATCTCCCAGTGTTAGAGAGAGATCATCTTGAATTAATATAAAATTATATATTATATAATAAAAAATTAAAATTAATAAAGAAACGGTAAACAAACAAAAATTACCAAAAGTATTTGTTTAAACAAGATTAGGGGAAACAAACAGGTAATAACAAGATAAATGTAAGTAACATTTTTTTTATTTTATTATATTTTTTTTTTTGCCAGGTTATACGACATATGGATCCCTACACAACCTATGCCTTCGCAAGTGAGGTTAGGGAGAGCAATTTGGTTTCAATCTATAAAACTATCAAAACGATCGGCTATGTAACATAACCAGAAAGCATGCATTTCCGTACATGACCTAAATGCATGCTGATCAGCAACCGCTCGGATCAAAAACCAACCACCGAAACGTGTTATCCCTCAACCAAAAATAAATGATATTCAATCAGCCAGTACATACAGTGTATCACTTAAATAAGTATGCACTTTATAATTTGCATTAACATCATCGTTCTTCCTATTTTCTTTATATCATTAGTATGTAGATAAAAAAAAAACTAAAATTTAAACTCTTAAGTGCGATCCTGTTATTTTTTTTAAGTTTAATGAGAAATTTGTCAATTTTATGATCAACAAAGTATGGACTAATTGAGTATCAAGTTGTTATTTAGCATTATTAAAAAGAAGGGCTCAGTCTTTTTTATATCAAAACCAATATATATGTGTAATAATCTAAAAAAAAATAAAAGTACGTGATTAAAACCAATTTTCATTATAATTTCACCAAGGAGGAGTTATCTAAGGATTTGAAGGATGTGATAATAAAGCTGTTCAGTATTGTGAATAAAAATAATGCTACTCATGATGGCATAATATAAGAAAAAACCAATCATAAGAAAAGACAAAATAAACAAAAAATTCTATTGAAAATAATTATAAATAAAAATATATATGATAGAAACCCCTTTTTTTTAGATACTTCTAGTTTTTTTTATTTTATTGTTTTTCAATTCTGTACACCACCAATAGTTTTATAAAAAATGACAAACTTTTCAGTTTCACTTTTCCCTTTTTATACTTTTCAGGTGTACAGATCTGACGTCATATTCTTTATGACAAAAATTGAAAAGCACTTCAAACTGAATTGAGCAAAGTATTTTTTGCTCTAACACGGCCATCCTGTAAAATCATCGCTCTCGATGAATTCAAAACTTTTGTTTTCAAAACGGTCATTTGTTTATTACAGAAAGCAGAAGCTAAAATCACAAGAAAACAAACAGTTTACAGAAATCACAAATTCATTATCCCAAATTCCACAGCAGTAATCTGTCCTCTTGTACAATTAACCACCAGATATCCAGAGCTGTAAACAGAATCATTATTTCAGATGTTAATTCTTGAATCGCAACTTGGAGATAATCTTAAGCTTGTTTGCAAATCAACACTTAAACTGAAAGTTATGACTCAGAGGCAATCTTAAGCTTGTTCAAAACTTCAACACATATACTGAAAGTTATGACTCAGAGGCAATCTTAAGCTTGTTCAAACTTCAACACATAAACTGAAGGTTATGACTCAGAGGCAATCTTAAGCTTGTTCAAAACTTCAACACATAAACTGAAAGTTATGACTCAGAGGCAATCTTAAGCTTGCGCATGAATTCCATTCTTATTGAATAGAGAATTTTGCAGAAAATTTTACCTTATATTAGTTACTAACATCCTTCTCGTCTTCACTCTCATTTATTTGTTTTCGGTCAACTCTTTGTTTAGCCCAGCAGGTTTGTTCTTCGTGTCCAGGTTTTCCACAAAAAGAACACTTAAATTTGGTTCCAATGGGTTTGCTTGGTATTTTCTGTACAACCAATTCGTTTGTTTTTTGTTTTTCCGTGCAATAAGCTCTAATATGGCCCTTTTTTCCACATCCATAGCAAAGTTTCTCATCCTCTACGCGCCTACGTTTCAATGGATTAGGTAACTTGTCTTCTTTTTCAATATTGAATACTGGTTTATTCTCTTGCGAACGGCGTGTTATATTTTCTACTTTTCGCAAAGGTTTTTCTCGTATCGAAGACAAATGACTCATCAAACTTTGCACAGTTGATGGCATAACAAATGTAAGAGAATTTCTCAAACTCACCTCACTAATGCATCCGATGACAATTTTGACCATTTTGTCTTCTGGAATTTTAAAAGGTAATTGATTAATTTGGCAAACCTTTTCCATTACGAACTCTGTATAGGAAGCATATTCATTGCTTTCTGAGTTGGCGACCTTCCTGAGTTGTGTAATAATGTCTGTACCATAAGAAAAAGCGTGTATCAAAGAAGCACGTAAATCCGGCCAGCTATAAAGTTGATATCCGTATTTGTTGAACCATAATTTTGCCCTCCCAAGCAGAGAAACTTGTATTCTAGGCAAAATGTCAAAATTCTGTAAACCGTCTCGTTGTACCCTTGCATCAATATCCGTGCACCACTTCTGAATATCAACGCGGGAGTGATCCGGATCAAAACTCGGAAAACCCACCAACGCGCCGGTTGATTGTGACCCTTGTGTGGATTCTAAAATTTTATTAATTGCTTCCACCGTAATTACAAAATTGTTAGAGCTCGACTCTGGACTTTCCGCCTGCAGATTCAAATTTTCTTGAATCTGACCTCTTAGATTGGAGTCATCTTCAGTCATCTTCCCAATAGAGTGTAGTGTAGGCTGAATTTATCCCACTTCTGATGATAGTTTTTTTTATTTTATTGTTTTTCAATTCTGTACACCACCAATAGTTTTATAAAAAATGACAAACTTTTCAGTTTCACTTTTCCCTTTTTATACTTTTCAGGTGTACAGATCTGACGTCATATTCTTTATGACAAAAATTGAAAAGCACTTCAAACTGAATTGAGCAAAGTATTTTTTGCTCTAACATATATATACTGGTTTTTCTGTTGAAATGCTAGTCCCTTCGTTTCAACAATAAATACTTTTTCTAATTATAATATAATTTTACTTATTTTACTTTGTTTTAATCTATAATATTAATAGACTAGGCGATTTATTGTTACCGATGTTTTGTTCTACCGTTTTATCCCGATTTTGACCCAAACGTATATTATTTGAAAGGTATTTCTTTTTAGCTGTTTACCATATTTACAGATTTTAAAATTTTTGCCTTTATTTTGAGTAAATTACATTCCATGTTGCTACTAACACATACATAAAATTATACATATGCTATGTGTGTGTTTATTAAATTTGTTGATGTGTTTGTTAATGAGTTTGTTATCTTCATTCACAATAATAATAAACCAAAAAAGTGCTGGTTTGTGAATTGGCTAAGTTGAGAAATAAAGTTGCTAGTTATAATTAATATACTTTTTTTTAATTATTATTTATTAAAATTACCCTACAAGATGAGGTGATATGAGTGTCAATAATGACCGAAATAGCGATCATCGCGTAGAACAAAGTTTCTATCATTTTATTTAGGCCAATATGGTAAAAATGATCGAAACTTTCGTGTACATGTGATTTTGCACTACTGCATATATTACATAGCAAAGCTTGCTTAAGGTGTGTTTACACTATGTGTATTTTCCATATGTAAATTCAGTTTTACGATCCATACGTAATTCCGTGTGTGTGTCAAAATTAGCGTTTTACATACGATTCATAATTTTTGCGTTCAAACGTACATATGTATTTCCGTTTGACATAACCTCCAAATGTAAACAACAGCTGATTTAATTTGTGAATTTACAAAAATTTATTGTTAAAAAAAAGTTATATATTTTTTTAATTGTTAATTAATATTAAACAATTTATTTTTCTTTCAATATTAATCTTTATAATTTACTCTTTTTTTCTTTCGCCACAAGCAGTGTTGTATTTTCATATGTTTGTCTTGCAAAAATAGAACCTGCTCTAATTGAAAAATTTACATATGTCTTGCAAAATGTGTTGTACATAAACAATGTTTGAAAGGGTTTACACTATGTGTACAAATTACACGTACTAAGAAACTAAGAAAAACACAAGCAAAACACGTAGTGTGAACGCAGCTTTATGGTGTGTTTACATATGTGTATTTTCCATATGTAAATTGAGTTTTACGATCCATACGTAATTCTGTGTGTGTGTCAATATTGGCGCTTTACATACGATTCACAATTTTTGCGTTCAAACGTACATATGTATTTCCGTATGACATAACTTCTAAATGTAAACAACAGCTGATTTAACTTGTGAATTTACAAAAATTTATTGTTAAAAATAAAATTATATATTTTATATATTTTTTAATTGTTAATTAATATTAAACAATTTATTTTTCTTCCAATTTAATCTTTATAATTTACTGTTTTTCTTTCGCCACAACCAGTGTTGTATTTTCATATGTTTGTCTTGCCAATATAGAACCTGCTCTAATTGAAAAATTTACATATGTCTTGCAAAATGTATTGTACATAAACAATGTTTGAAAGGGTTTACACTATGTGTACAAATTACACGTGCTAAAAAAAATAAGAAAAACACAAGCGAAACACATAGTGTGAATGCAGCTTTAAAAAAACGACCGCACACTGGGAGCTTCGAGCAGCGTTATCAATCTCACAAAATACAACTCTGTCCAGTGACTATTTCAACAGATTTAACAACTCTGTTTTCCTCTTTGCTTAAGATTTATTTTGACGTTTAAGCATATAATTGAGTTATAATTTGGCGGTATTTAGTTCATTCGTTTGTAGAGCGTAGCATTTATAATTCCTGTTATTTTTACTTTTATTTTACTTGTTTTATTTATTAATTAGATTTTTTTTAATTGAATTGCTATTAAATTGTTGCCTTAATTATGAAGTGTAAAATTCCGGAAATATCATGGCATAATCGTGATCCCGTTTTAAGTGTTGATATACAGCCAAAAACGAATGTCAATAATAACTATTACCGTTTGGCTTCTGGTGGCACAGATGCTCATGTCTTAATTTGGTATATGAAATTAACATGCTCCGGAGAAGATATAGAACTAGATTTAGCGGCTGATCTAGCAAGGCATCAACGTGCTGTAAATGCTGTTAAATGGTCGCCCAATGGTGAACTTTTGGCATCGGGTGATGATGAAAGTGTGGTGTTCATATGGAAATTAAAGTCTGACAGCGAACCGGTTAACATATTGGATTCTACTAATGAACAGGATAAAGAAGTATGGATAACTTTAAAAGTGTTGCGTGGTCACATGGAAGATATTTATGATTTGAGTTGGGCTCCTAATTCCATGTATTTGGTATCGGGTTCAGTGGATAACTCAGCCATGGTCTGGGATGTTCATAAAGGTAAATCGCTATCGATTCTAAATGATCATAAGGGTTTTGTACAGGGTGTGGCATGGGATCCTAAAAATCAATATATTGCCACATTAAGCACGGATAGGTGAGTAAAACCATAATCGTAAATAAATCAAATAAGAAATGACAACTTTTTTCTTTGATATATTGCCTTAAAACCCAAGTATTATGTTATTTAAAATTTTGCTTTGATTTTGTAGATATTTACGGATTTTCGATATACAAACCAAAAAAGTCCTCTATCGCATTAGCAAGGGAACATTGCCTGTTGCGGAAGATAATAATTTTCATGGTAAACGTATGCGTTTATTTCACGATGACACTTTGCAAACATTTTTCCGGCGTTTGACATTTACTCCCGATGGAAAACTTTTGCTAACACCAGCGGGTGTTACCGACTACGATGGTTGTACAAGACCTATAAATACTACATATGCCTTTAGTCGTTATGGTTTTCGACAACCGGCTATAGTGCTACCATGTCCCGATCAATATACAGTGGCTGTCAAATGCTGTCCCATATTGTATAAATTACGAGCCTTTAATGCAGATAAAAATCCCCCGGTGGTACCATTACCCTATCGCATGATATTTGCAGTGGCTACCAAAAGTTCAGTTTATTTCTATGATACACAACAAAAGCAACCGTTTGCTCTAATCTCGAATATACATTATACACGTTTGACTGATATCACCTGGTCGAATGATGGTCGTATTGTCGTGGTATCTAGTACAGATGGATTTTGTTCTCTCATCACTTTTGAACATGGCGAACTGGGAGAAGAATATGAAAATTCCGAAGCAGTGCTGGAAGCTGCTTTAGCGCAGGTAACCAAGAAAACGAAAAAACAAAAGGATACGGATCCATTACAAAAAATTAGAAAACCGTCTACTGATGACAGTGTAGTAACTAAGGAAACTGTAAGCATGCTGAAAGAACCACAATTGGAGAAAGTTGAAGAACAAGACATTGTAAACATTACAAATCCCATTGAAGTGATACAAAAACCAGTTGGTGAAGCGGTGGAAATTGAAGATAAATTAAAAGAAAATGTAACCAAACAAGCTCCTAGAGCTATAGCAGAAAATAATGATAAGAATAATACAAAAGCTAATCCTATAGCCATAAAACGGAAACCGGGACCTGTGGAAGGTAATAAAAACCAAGAAGAGAAGAATGTTGAACAAATAGCTACGCCCATAGCAATTAAACGTAATCCGGGACTTACTGAAAAAGCCGATAAGAATGATAATAAGGAATCCCCTAAAAAAGTTTTAACATTACAGTCTGAAAAATCAACTCAGGATAATACAAAGGCAAATCCTATGGCCGTAGAAGGTAAACCAGGGCCAGTGGAGGAGTATAAAAACGAAGATAAGAATGCTGAACAAATAGCTACACCCATTGCAATTAAACGTAAGCCGGGGCCTATTGAAATATCCGAAAAAAATGATAATAAAGTAACCCTTAAAAAAGTTTCAACATTGCAATCCGATGAATCAACTAAGGATAATACAAAAGCTAATACTGTAGCCATAGAACGCAAATCAATGCCAGTGGAGGAGTATAAAAACAAAGAAAAGATTGTTGAACAATTAGCTACACCAATTGCAATTAAACGTAAGTCGGGACCTATTGAAACATCCGATAAGAATGATAGTAAAGAAACTCCTAAACAAGTTTCAACATTGCAGTCCGAAAAATCAACTCCTAAGGATAATACAAAAGCTAATCCTATAGCCATAGAACGCAAACCAGGGCCAGTGGAGGAGTATAAAAACAAAGAAAAGATTGTTGAACAAATTGCTACACCCATTGCAATTAAATGTAAGTCGGGACCTAGTGAAATATCTGATAAGAATGATAAAGCAACTCCTAAAGAAGTTTCAACATTGCAATCCGATGAATCAACTCCTAAAGATAATACAAAAGCTAATCCTATAGCCATAAAACGCAAACCAGGGCCAGTGGAGGAGTATAAAAACGAAGATAAGAAGAATGCTGAACAAATAGCTACACCCATTGCAATTAAACGTAAGCCGGGCCCTATTGAAATATCCGAAAATAATGATAATAAAGTAACTCCTAAAAAAGTTTCAACATTGCAATCCGATGAATCAACTCCTAAGGATAATACAAAAGGTAATCCTATAGCCATAAAACGCAAACCAGGGCCAGTGGAGGAGTATAAAAACAAAGAAAAGATTGTTGAACAAATTGCTACACCCATTGCAATTAAACGTAAGTCGGGACCTATTGAAACATCCGATAAGAATGATAGTAAAGAAACTCTTAAACAAGTTTCAAAATTACAGTCCAATGAATCAACTCCTCCTAAAATACAGGCCGTAATAAATTCTAAAGTTTTAGCATCTGAAATTGTTATAGATAAAGAAATTTTAAGTTCTGAAGAAAAATTCGAATCTCCCGAAAAGAAAAGTCGTCCTGCTACCCCCATATCAGTAAGAAGGCATCCTCGTACACCGAGTAATATTACACCAATAAAACCACAATGTCAGACACCAACAACCATGACCAATGTTTTAAAAACCCATTTGGACCTGCAAAATCAATCGCCTTTATCTTCTGTATCGCAAGAAGTAAAAACACCACGCCAGGATAAAAAGGCTACGCCTATTGCTGTTAGGAGAGCCCCCCGCGCTATTATAACTACTCCCTCTGTTGTTGCGGCACCCTCAATGATAGAAGAAGCTATGGACGCTTGGCCAATAAGTAATGATTCAAACCCAGAAGGTGCAACTTTTGAAAGTTCTGCTAAAAAGCCTCTTATAGAATCTGGTATAGCACCTTTGCCAATAAGTGATACCACCTGTGAACGTACTGAAGATATACGTTTAGTCTATGAAGAAACTAATGAAGAAGTTCCTGTTAAAGTATCTTTGCCAAAGCCTATAGAAATTGAGAAGAAGCCAACCGATCAAACGGAGAAAGACACCGAAGTTGTTACGCCACAACAACAAACACCTAGTGGTAAAACTCCTCGACGTGTAGCGTTAAAAACGATTTCAACACCAAAATCGAAAAAGAAATTATTAGATTAAGAAGTGCAATGTTAAGATAAAGTTAAAACTAGACAGGCATTTTCATTAATATTGTTAATGAACAATTTAATTAATTAATCCATGGCTAGTTAAATGGTTCAATATATTTCGTTTTTCCCCCATATGCTTGTAATAAAAATAACCATTATGAATCCTAATTTGAAAAACCTTAGCATTTCAGAGAAGTTTTGAATTAAGATGGAAACGTTAAAGCTTTCATTATACTGTATCAACACTTAAACAGCGAAATAAAGCTAAATGAAAAACAGCTGTAGAAAGAAATCGCATGTATCGGATCGGTATGATACACAGAAATCTAAGATTCATTTTTAAAGAAATTGATGTAATCAACTTTTGGAAATAAAACGAATTCAACCATAAATTGTGGACATACTTCAGATTGAAGTTTCATTTTGCCAAATTTTAGGAAGGGAAAAACTGAAATATTTAGAAACAATATGAATATAGACAATTTTAAAATATATATGTATATTGGTATAAGCTAAAACCTCCAGACTACTATGAATTAAAATTAGTTATACGCAGTTAAAAAGTTTCAAATTATATTCTGTTAAGCAAACTGCACTTAAAATCAAACGCCCCAAAGTATGCTGTAAAAATTTTAATAATGTCCAAATAGCGCCATCTATTGTTACGAGGAATGTTTTTTTCAATTTCAAAAACTTGATTTTGTCAGTCTGGCAACATTTTGTTAAAAAATTGATGATTTTGCCAGTGATGCCACATCAAGTTCTTAAAACTTAAATATCTTAGCAAATACTTAATAGATAAAGATCAAAATTATGTCATATCGTAGCTAAACATTACAGTTTTGAGATTTAAAATGCAGAACAATGGTATAAGTATGCCTATGTATTAAGATTATATATGTTTCATTATATGTCACGAACTGTTTATGATCTAGAAGAATCTTTCATTTATTTGATCTTATTTGGCGGTTGTTAAAAAAGAAAACAATTAGAAATTAAATTAATATGGCTTATATTAGACAGATTTAATCATTTTTTACATTTAGAGAAAATTCAGATTCAATTTGGTTCAGTAGTTCCATTAATAAAGGCATTTGAAGATATTGATCTGGCAGCAATGGTAAAATGATCGATTTTTCGTGTCAATATTGCCAGACTGACATAATTCATTTTCTGAAATATGAAAAAAAAATGTTTGCAAATATAGATGGCGTTATTTTGACATTGTTAAAAATTTTATAGCATATTCTTAGGCTTAAGATAAGATTTGCAAGATTTTTAATAAAAAAAAAACAATATTTTGTATTATATTTTATTATTTCTTAAATTGTTCAAAAACTACATCATATTTCCTAATTATGACGCATACCATCACCCATATTGGCCGGTTGGGATTGCTGTTGCTGCTGCTGCTGTTGTTGTTGTTGTTGCTGCTGCATTTGCTGTTGTAAATGTTGTTGCATTTGCTGTTGTTGTAACCGATATTGTTGTTGTTGTTGTAATTGCTGTTGCATCTGCTGCTGCTGGTGTTGTAATTGAATTTGTTGCTGTTGCAATTGCTGCTGCTGTTGTTGACTGGCTCCCGGCATACCGGACATGTGAGATAGATTTTGTGAGTTTGTCGGTTGGGATTGTGCTCCTGGATTGTTGTTAATACTCTGCATAGTTTGCTGAGACTGCTGTTGTTGCTGCTGTTGTTGTTGTTGTTGCTGCTGTTGCTGTTGCTGTTGTTGTTGGTTCGTTAAATTTCCAAAATTTTGTTGCATTGTATTTGCCTGATATTGCATTGTTTGTGCTGCCAATGAGGTTTGTTGATTAGCGTTTGCTGCCACCTGCTGTTGTTGTGGTTCACTTGACTTTTCAATGTGTTTATCTTCAATGTTCAAATGACTTATAAAGCGTAAACGCATTTGCAATGATGGTCTTAAATTTATAATTATAGCTTCCGATTCATTTTTAATAATGTTACCGACATGTATATATTTGATGTGATATAGAAAATCGCATATGGGATCCATATATTCCAAGGGTGCAGCATGTTGTTTGTCCACAACTTCCAACATTTCGTACAATAGAATTGCAATGCCGGCCACAGCATTGGGTTTCTCCTGTTCAATACGCTGCAAGAAGGGCCCAAAGACATGACATAAAAATATCAATTGATGTTCAGTGAGTACGCAGGGTTTCAGTTTTTCATCAATATATCTAAACAAATAAGATGAGAAAAATTATTAAATCTTAGTAGGACTTTCAAAGATTACGAGCGAGTTTTCCATAAAAATATAACTTTCCTTTCATTAAAAAAAAAAAAAACTTTCGTTTGTAATATGTAATAAAAAATTTTCTTAAAAGCTGAAATCTGAACTTAAAACTAGCATATAAAAATATATATAAACAACAACAAAATAGTAATCTCCTATGGGTCCCAACGGTTATTGAGACCAAGAAATTTGACACTTTGGAGTTTGAACAATTAATATGATTTTCTAAATATCTCAATGGAAATAAATATTAAGTGTTAGACTAATTTAAATGATTTTGATCATTAATTACAATTTTTATTAATATATTTTCGTGAAAATTAAGTTTTCAATAAACTACCTTATTAAACCAAAAGCATAGGGTGCTAACGGTGTGAGTTTAGACATGTTATAAATAAATATGCCAATGTTTTTTAATTTATTTTAAAGTAAAAGCATTTGATCTTGAACCATTCCCACTTATTCAATTGATCTGAAACTTGGCCCATAGTCTTGTTGTGACTACAGATTAATTTTGGGGTAGTCACTTTGTCCATAGACTTGTGACCAAAGATTAATTTTAAAATAGTCACGCAAAGTCACGCACAGTCACGAAGAGATTCAAAACTCATATGCATAAGGAAAGAAAAAGTTTTAATAACAACTTTGTTTTTATGGGATAGATTATTATATTTGTAAATTTAGAAAACAACAAATAGTTTGAATAAAGTTTCATTTAAATTTTTATCAACTTATAAGCGAATAGTTTACGTTCTAGAATTTCAAAGTATTTCATTACAGTAGGTGAGCAAAAGAACCATATGGGAAAAGCAAATAATAAAACTGGTCTAATGTTTTTTTCAAATTAAAGGCTTCTTTACCAATGAGTAATAATATAAAGTTACTAGCTGACCCGGCAAACGTTGTTTTGCCTTATAACTAATTTCTAGTTAATATTATTGTTGTTAATTAAAAAATAACGAATATATTGTAAGTGTGTGGTGATTGGATCTATAACAGAAAGACGAATAGATCGCTATAGACCATATTCGCCGATGAAAACCAAAAACACCAACAATTTATTTTCTCAATGTATTTCTTTAACGTAACGAACATATTAATTGTTAGATCTCTTAAAAAGTAATATATTTTTTATTCTGTAGTATGAAAATGAAACAAAGACAATCAATATTCACTACGAAGAGCAATTGAGTCACTATTTTTTTGTCAGTCCGTCTTTAGCCAACAGAAATAAGCTTGATGGTTTGCCCACGCGAGAACATGCCACGTATAATTGTCCGTGTGAAAAACATGGTATGCCCAAATCTAAGCCTCAAACAGACAACGTTTGGCCTTTCAACTTATTTATTGTTATTGCGAATGCCAATCTAATAGGGAATTGAACGCGTTTATATTCAATTGGTACGCCTGTGGGAATCATCGGAATTCTTGGCAGCAAAACATCTTCGGCTCGGAAATTACCATTCAAAATGGTGGCTTCGATAACGTTTTTCATCAACTTTTTAATGACCAATCGTGTGCCATTGCACAGCCGTGGTGGGTTCAAATTCCGAAGTAGAATAACAGGAGATCCAACTTTCAGTAGTAGAAGGTATGGTGGCATGCCAGGCAAATCCAGTGAGTTCAAAAACTCTGTTGGATAATATACAGCTTAGTATCTCAAATTGTATCGATCGATTTGTACGATACTAATTCACCTGGCAACGACTACTGTATCTTGAAGTTTAAATCGTCGACGTCCACATTTTTTGCTGCCAAAATAGCTCTTTCTGCCAGCCACACGTGAGTTATGTATTGTGTACGTATATCGGAAAATATGCGGTCAATGAGATCATTTTGCGACCCAAAGATAGTATAAAAATTATTGGGCAATTTTATGCATCCAGTATTTTCGTAGAGAGGAACTTTTCTGTTGTCGATACCTAATAATTGGTTCGAGAATGTGTTATCAGATGGATCTTATCAGATGGACATGCATGTTTGTTCTTAGGTGGACTTTTTCAACATTACGCTATAGTGGCGATGATTTCAAGCAAGCGTTGATCTCATCAGGGTACGTTGAACGTGGAATGACGGGAAGTGTTTGTCTGAAATCACCTGAAAGGAGTAACAGAGTGCCGCCGACTAGTTTGTCGTTTGTTTTTATATGTTTAGAGTTCTGTTCAACGCCTCAAGAGAATGTTTGTGTGCCATAGTGCCAGAGCTGTGAAAAACTGCAATCAATTGGCATTGAAATCAAAGTGATTTCAACCAAACTGATTTCATTCTTTGATTTCAAAATGATTTCAGATTTCAAAATGAAATCTTTTCAAAATTGCAATATTTTGTGATTGCAATCATTTTGAAATCATTTTTTTAGAAATCATTGATTGCAATTAATTTAATTTAATCAATTCGATTGCAATCAAATTTTTGTTGAAATCATGCGATTTCAATGAATTGCACTGAAATCACAACTAAAGGGAAAGTTCTACGAAATAATATACACTTGGAATCTAGAATCTAGCTGTTTCCACTAGAATATGGTGGAAACCTCAAATTTTTGGTGGAAACCACCAGATTTTAGTGAAAACCACTAAGTTTTAGTATAAAACAACAGATTCTAGTAAAAACCTCCACTTATATTTAACTCATTACTTTGAGCATGTTTTACATTAGTTAGCTCTCTATTGGCTTTTAATAGAAGTAACTTTTCAAAGTTACCATCTGAAAGCGATCCACGACGCGGATTATTTAGCAAAGTTGCAAAAGAAAATAACCTTTCTACTGCAGATGATGACGGTAAAGGTGCGTTGAATTTCATAAATGTGGATTTCAGAATCGGATAACGATCAAGCATTTCAAATGATGTGTCCGTATCTGCTAGATAGGAACAAACTTTGCGTGACGTCATACGAGTAAGACTTCAAAAAAACAGAAAAGGGGTGGGGGCTGGGATGGCGTAACCTTGTATACATAAACCTTGATATGAACAATTAATTTATTAGCAATCTGACACAAAACTGATTGCAATTAAAAATTATGTTTACCAATTTTACAAAACTTTAAACTTCAAACAAAAATTTACATTGTTGGTAATTCAAAATTATCAGAGTCATCTTTGTTTCTAGAAGAAGGAGTTTTATTTGAAGAGAACGAAGATTTTGATTTTGATTTTGATTCTGATTTAATTTTGATTGCAATTACTGGATTTGATTGCAATTAAAGTAATTGTAATCAAATCGATTGCAATCAAATTTGATTGCAATCAATTAATATATGAATTAATTTCAAAAAATTGATTCAATCATTTTTGTCGTATTGATTTCATGATTTCAAATTGAAATCATGAAATCAATTTAGGATTTGGAATGCAATCAAAAAATTAGCAATCATTAACGAGAAATCATGTGATTGCAATTAAATCGATTGCAATCGTTTACAGCCCTGCATAGTGCATTCAGCTCAGATGATAATTTTACATTGCTTCAGTACCGCGGCCATGAATGATTGTTTTTTAATATTCAGTGGCAGCTTAAATGCTGAATGAGCTGTTCTGCCTCCATCCAATAAAGTTGATGCAACGGCCAATGCATGAATTAAGAATGTCATTGACAACTTTTTAGATTTTCGACTTTTGCGATTTTTGATTCCACCCATATTTTTCACGACTACCCACAAACTTTTATAGGAGATGCCACGCCCAACAACAATATCCCGCGCATTTTTTATCTGACTACTCACATAAATATCTGATGGACTCTTTTAAAGTTTCAATGCTTTATTTTATAGTACTTGAGTTATATGATATTATGTATATATTTAATTTATATGTGCGGCGCCATACCCACTGATCCGATCACGCACATTTTTTAGTCGACTAATCATATGAATAACTTATTGGCTCATGAAATATTTATTTATTCATTTATTTATTAGTCTATGGAAATTTTTCCTTACAGACTATAAAAGTAACAAACATAACATTTGTAAACATACATATATAAATTCGACCAAACATGTTTAAAAACAATTTAAAATTAAAAAATGCAAGCTAAATACTTGTTAAATATTATTTAGATAAAGTATTAAATGCTAAAGGCTCTCACTATTACAGTACTCCAGAAATATGACATTTAATATTTCCTTTCTATGGAGGCTACCACGTCCATTGGTCCGATCTTAACCACTTTTTGACCGACTACCTACATTAATAATAGATAACCTCTCTCTCCCTCTTCCTCGCGTTTTCGGCATGGCTACTAGCATTAATAATAGATGACTTCACATAAATTTGCAAACTCTCCTTGTCATAGTACTCAATATATATATTAGAATTAATTTTGTATGGGTATGGTCCGATCTCACCCACTTTGTGTCCGACTACTTACATTAATAATGGATAACCTCAGACAAATGTACAAAGCTGTGGCTGTCATAGTACTCAAGATATATGGCCTTTAATATTTACTTTGTATGTGAGGTGTCACGCCCACTTATCCGATCCTGCCCATTTGCGGCATAGCTACTAACATCAATAATAGGTGACCTAACATAAATTTACAAAGCTCTCCCTGTCATAGTACTCAATATATATGATATTTAAAATTCACTCTTAATTGGAGGTGCCACGCCCTAACCACCTAGCGATACGAAATATACCTTAGGACCTATTCGCATACCTATCAAACACACATACAAAATTTTATATCAATCGGTCAAGCTGTTTCGGAAGAGTTTTATCACAAACACTGTGACTCGAGAATTTTATAAATTATATTACAATGGACTGCTCGCAGCATTCACTTCTTTTTGAAGAAACAAATTTTGTCTGAATAATAAAATTTCAATAAAACACAAAAATTTTTACTGCTATAGACACGATCGCCAACATGGCGGAGGAGGTAGTGTTGCTATACTATTAAAAAAGAACATACAACATCAACCATTAGCCCCACAAAAAACAATTGTTGTTATTACCCTCGTGAATCGGCAAGTAGGAATCCTACCCGAAAAAAACATTCTGTGCAGATTTTCGAGAACTTACAAGTACCTAATACAACTACACTTTAGGTGGAGACTTTAACTGTAGCCATGGCTATTGGGGATGTCACAGATATAAATTCAGATTGTAATTCCTCATGACTAAGCAGCCGTCCATATTAGATTTCTTTCATGTGTCACAAAATTTGTTCGGGGGCAGAGTAATAAACGATATCAGTTTCGATTGCCTACCAATTATTACTGTAGTAAATTTGAGCTACGGCACGGTAGATAATTTGTGTCATGCTTTTGCTTTTAATAAAGCTAACTTTCCTTGGTTTGCCAAATTTATGAAAATAAATCTCCTTACTCCAGACGATTTAGATGAAATAACCAACACTAATCGAATCGATAATATGATAAATGTCTTCAATAACACAGTTAAAATTTGAATTGATGAGAGTGTACTCAAACGTAGATTAGCACCGTTGACAAAACCATTCCCAAATAACATAAAAATTATAATACAATCTATGTATATCTATAATATTAATAGGCTAGGTGATTTCTTGTTACCGATGTTTTGTTCTACCGTTTTATCCCGATTTGGACCAAACGTATATTATTTGAAAGGTATTTCTTTTTAGCTGTTCACCAGATTTACAGATGTTTTAATTTTTCCCTTTATTTTGAGTAAAATGCATTTAAAGTTGCTACTAACACATACACAAAATTATACGTATGCTCTGTGTGTTTTATTAAGTTTGTTAATGTGTTTGTTAATGAGTTTGTTATCTTCATTCACAATAATAATAATAAACCAAAAAAGTGTTAGTTTGTGAATTGGCTAAGTTGAGATATAAAATTGTCTAGAAATTGCACTCGAATTTCGAGCGCTGGAATCTGATAGTATATAAAAATGGATGTGTGTATGTTCCGTATGGAGTCCAAAATGGCTGGAGCGATCTTGATGAATTTTCAGGGAATCTTCAGAATAGCCTGGCGGGTCACACTGTGAAGTCTGATTCTTTATTTTGGGTCTGTGTGCGGAGGGGCTTGGAAAACCTTAATTTTGATATTGCACCACTAATGGCATCTGAAAACTCATTTTAGAGTTGCAGGCAAAGTTGCCTATTAGTAAAAATAATTTTGTGATGAAAGGGTCTAAACCGATATTGTTCATATTAAATAGAATACCATTATGTAGGCATGATCAAAAGATTTTTCTATGTCGGAAGATATAGCAATAGTGCAACGTTGTTCTCTTAAATTATTCACAACATCATTATGAAATTTAATTAGCGCATGACACTTTTTGAAACCAACCGGATAGTTTGCAATATATTGTTGCTGCCAGTTATTTTTGAATGACTTTCTCAAAGAGTCAGACAACAAAGAAGTAGGTCTTATGTTACCTTAATCGAAATTGCCAGGTCTCTTTTGAATTGAGCAAATCTTTGCAAATTTTTTTCATAAAAGTCAGATGATAACAGTTCTTTTTTGGATTTTTATTTTTTTTTGCAAAAATAACAGATTTTAAACACTTTCTTTTAACTCATACTCTCTGTCTGTCTGTTTGTCTGTCGTGGGTCAACCCCATTGCCCCTTATCCAATTGATCTTAAACTTGGCCCATAGTTGTAACCACAAATTAATTTTGGTGTAGTCACGCAGAGTCACGCACAGTCTCGGAGTGATCTAAATGTCATTTCCCCTCATCCGATCGATCTGAAACTTCGTCCATACACTTGCTATGAAAAAAGATTAACTTTGACTTAGTCACGAACAGTCACGCATGGTCGCGCATGGTCACGCACAGTCACGGAGAGATTTAAAACGAATTTCCCCTCATACAATCAATCTGAAACTTGGTCCATATACTTGCTGTAAAGAAAGGTTAAATTCGACATTGTCACGCACAGTCACGCATAGTCACGGAGTGATATAAAACCCATTTCCCCTTATCCGATCGATCTGAAACTTGGCTGATAGACTTTCTGTGAAAAAAGATTAACTTTGACATAGTCACGCACAGTCACGGAGAGATTAAAACCTCACTTCCCTTCATCCAAATGATCTGAAACATTGTCCATAGACTTGCTGTGGCCAAAGATTAATTTTAAGATAGTCACACACAGTCACGCATAGTCACACACAGTCACGGAGTGATTTAAACCCCATTTCCCCTCATCTGAAACTTTGTCCATAGACTTGTTGTGAGCAAAGATTTTTTTTTTGAAATAGTCACGCAAAGTCACGCACAGTCACGGAGAGATTCAAAACTCATATGCATAAACAAAGAAAGAGTTTTAATAAAAACTTTGTTTTTATTGGTTAGATTATTTTATTTTAATTTTTTCGAGCAAAAATAACAGTTATTTTTTGATTTTTATTTTTTCAAACAAAATAACAGTTATTTTTTGATTTTTATTTTTTCAAGCAAAAATAAAAATATATATTGTTGAAAAATAAACACCAAAATAAGTAAAAAGATTTTGACTAAATAGAATCAAAACAAATTATGGTATTGGAAAATGACAAAATATATGCTGCATTATTCTTGGATCCTAGATTCAGACGTTTGCCAACACGTCAGAAAAATGAAGCACCAAAACGGTACCTAAAAAATTTTTCAGCAAATTCCGTTAATAAATGTTTTTCTTAATTCAAGCAAAACGATCAGTCTATCGTACCAACACATGGTGAAGATTTATCATCCTACAGACAAGCCTAGTGGCTTCGTGGGGTTATTATTAATATAAAAATTGAATTTGTAAATAAATAAAAATTTAAAAAAAAATGAACTATTTTTAGTAGATGAAAGTAGTGTTCAAAGATCATGTTCTTTACTAAAAAGTGGTTTGCGGGAAATGGAAATTTTAAACTCTTCCTCTGATGATGACGATGATGCCATAAAAATTAACGACAATGTTCGCAAAGCTTTTTATGAAATTGATAACTATACAGAAAAACGAATGGATGTCAAAGAGGATTTGATGGAATACTGGAACAGTAAGAAATATGTATTTCCCTGCGACACAAGTTAGTGTAGAGAGATCCCTTTCAGCCCTCATACTGATTCTAGGAGAGTTGTAGTACAATTTGTCAGTGGAAACTTTGGAACCACTAATGTTAGTAAAACTTCTGATGTTTAAAATACACTCGATATTAGCAATGATATTGGCTCGAAAAAATAAAAATCAAACAATAACTGTTAATTTTGCTCGAAAAATAAAAATCAAAATTAACTGTTATTATAATAATAAAAATAAAAATAACTGTTATTTTTGTTTGAAAAAATAAAAATCAAAAAATAACTGTTATTTTTGCTCGAAAAAATAAAAATAAAAATTTTAAAAATCAATATATTTTATCATAGATGAAATCATAAGGATGAATATGGTATACTTCAATCAGATTTCCGACAATTACTTCTATATGCTTTTTTTTGTTTTAAAATTTCAAAATAACTTTTCGGTCCCTGATTTTTTTTTTATAAATATCAAAAATCCCTCAAAAAACTGAAGATATATCCTTTTAATCTATTGATCGTAAGCTTCTAAGCACTTTTCAGTTACAGATAATAATGTACGAATAAAAAAAATGTATTTGTACTTACTTTGTCATCGTTGCCAACTTCAAACCACCCATATGATGAAAGACAGAGTGTGCCACGGCCAATACAACAGCATATGATTTTTCCACCATTGCCTCGCGAACGATTTTGAAATTGAACATTTCAAAAGCATTAAAACGATAAGACCACCTTAACATTTTCGGCGAATTGAGCACCTCTTGCAATCTTTCATAAATACCACTCCAATAGGCCTCGGGTAGTTCAGCCAAAACTATGCCAACCGCATTAATATAAGAATGTATCTCTTTTTGTGGTATCAAAGCATAACCCTTGACAATGACATCTATAATATTATTGGCCACAATTTGAGGGGCAATGGGTAAACTTAATAGTTCGACACATGTGACATACATAGCATGAGCTGGAGCATTAGAGAATTCATTGAAACGCCAGTCCGTATGGAAAAACACATTTTTGCCGCTAATAGCTACAAAATAGATTCAAATTATTACAGAGACAATACAGCGTTTACATAGAAGATAAAAACATACTTTCTGCTAAACGTCTTATTAAATTCATGTAATACGATAATTCGGGATTCCAAAGAAGATCTGGACTTTGTAAAAATAGTTTGTATTGTTCACTAACACACCAATTAGCTGGACGTATATCACAAAATGAACCAGTAACAGCACTAACCTAAAGTTAATAAAAAAAAATTGATTAATTTGTAAATTTCATACAAAAATAAACTCTATATTCATACCAATTTCTTTTTTAATGAAGGACGATCCCTTAAAATACGCTCATAGAAATGTAAAGTATTATATAAATATGTTATAGGACGATCTAGAATTAATCAAACAACATCGAAAAAACATGATAATAAAAAAATTTATTACATCTTACCATGAAATTTATATAAAATACTCAAATGATCTAAAATCACTTCTAAAATTTGATGGACATGTTGTATGGGCAATTCAATAAATCGATGTATGACCACATCTAAAACTGGTAAAAATCTTAGACACACATTTGAGAAGTAAACTGGCAGAGGTGGATGTGAAGCTGATTCATCGGGTGCAAACTTTTCAGGATATTTCTGATGGAACAGCAAATGTTTTTCATGACTAGAACGAACAGTAAAATGATCAAATAATCTAATAATAAATTTAAAATAAGTGTTGGTAAAGAAAAATTTTTTAAAGATTTTAAATTAAAAACAATTAAGAAGTGTTAAATTCGGCTGTGTAGAATCTTTGAAACCCTCCGTGAAACCCGTGTACTAAGCACAATAGTAAGACGAAAGTTGTCAAAACTAAAAGAAACAAGTAAGAGTATTAAATTCGGCTTTGCCGAATTATTAATTATTAATTATTAATTATTAATTATTAATTATTAATTATTAATTATTAATTATTAATTATTAATTATTAATTATTAATTATTAATTATTAATTATTAATTATTAATTATTAATTATTAATTATTAATTTATTAATTATTAATTATTAATTATTAATTATTAATTATTAATTATTAATTATTAATTATTAATTATTAATTATTAATTATTAATTATTAGTTATTAATTATTAATTTATTAATTATTAATTATTAATTTATTAATTATTAATTATTAATTATTAATTATTAATTATTAATTATTAATTATTAATTATTAATTATTAATTATTAATTATTAATTATTAATTATTAATTATTAATTATTAATTATTAATTATTAATTATTAATTATTAATTATTAATTATTAATTATTAATTATTAATTATTAATTATTAATTATTAATTATTAATTATTAATTATTAATTATTAATTATTAATTATTAATTATTAATTATTAATTATTAATTATTAATTATTAATTATTAATTATTAATTATTCATTACTAATTATTAATTATTAATTATTAATTATTAATTATTAATTATTAATTATTAATTATTAATTATTCATTACTAATTATTAATTATTAATTATTAATTATTAATTATTAATTATTAATTATTAATTATTAATTATTAATAATTAATTATTAATTATTAATTATTAATTATTAATTATTAATTATTAATTATTAATTATTAATTATTAATTATTAATTATTAATTATTAATTATTAATTATTAATTATTAATTATTAATTATTAATTATTAATTATTAATTATTAATTATTAATTATTAATTATTAATTATTAATTATTAATTATTAATTATTAATTATTAATTATTAATTATTAATTATTAATTATTAATTATTAATTATTAATTATTATTATTAATTAATTATTAATTATTAATTATTAATTATTAATTATTAATTATTAATTATTAATTATTAATTATTAATTAGTAATTATTAATTATTAGTTATTAATTATTAATTATTAATTATTAATTATTAATTATTAATTATTAATTATTAATTATTAATTATTAATTATTAATTATTAATTATTAATTATTAATTATTAATTATTAATTATTAATTATTAATTATTAATTATTAATTATTAATTATTAATTATTAATTATTAATTATTAATTATTAATTATTAAATATTAATTATTAATTATTAATTATTAATTATTAATTATTAATTATTAATTATTAATTATTAATTATTAATTAATAATTATTAATTATTAATTATTAATTATTAATTATTAATTATTAATTATTAATTATTAATTATTAATTATTAATTATTAATTATTAATTATTAATTATTAATTATTAATTATTAATTATTAATTATTAATTATTAATTATTAATTATTAATTATTAATTATTCATTACTAATAATTAATTATTAATTATTAATTATTAATTATTAATTATTAATTATTAATAATTAATAATTAATAATTAATAATTAATAATTAGTAATTATTAATTATTAATTATTAATTATTAATTATTAATTGTTAATTGTTAATTATTAATTATTAATTATTAATTATTAATAATTAATAATTAATTATTAATTATTAATTATTAATTATTAATTATTAATTATTAATTATTAATTATTAATTATTAATTATTAATTATTAATTATTAATTATTAATTATTAATTATTAATTATTAATTATTAATTATTAATTATTAATTATAAATTATTAATTATTAATTATTAATTACTAATTATTAATTACTAATTATTAATTATTAATTATTAATTATTAATTATTAATTATTAATTATTAGTTATTAATTATTAATTATTAATTATTAATTATTAATTATTAATTATTCATTACTAATTATTAATTATTAATTATTAATTATTAATTATTAATTATTAATTATTAATTATTAATTATTAATTATTAATTATTAATTATTAATTATTAATTATTAATTATTAATTATTAATTATTAATTATTAATTATTAATTATTAATTATTAATTATTAATTATTAATTATTAATTATTAATTATTAATTATTAATTATTAATTATTAATTATTAATTATTAATTATTAATTATTAATTATTAATTATTAATTATTAATTATTAATTATTAATTATTAATTATTAATTATTAATTATTAATTATTAATTATTAATTATTAATTATTAATTATTAATTATTAATTATTAATTATTAATTATTAATTATTAATTATTAATTATTAATTATTAATTATTAATTATTAATTATTAATTATTAATTATTAATTATTAATTATTAATTATTAATTATTAATTATTAATTATTAATTATTAATTATTAATTATTAATTATTAATTATTAATTATTAATTATTAATTATTAATTATTAATTATTAATTATTAATTATTAATTATTAATTATTAATTATTAATTATTAATTATTAATTATTAATTATTAATTATTAATTATTAATTATTAATTATTAATTATTAATTATTAATTATTAATTATTAATTATTAATTATTAATTATTAATTATTAATTATTAATTATTAATTATTAATTATTAATTATTAATTATTAATTATTAATTATTAATTATTAATTATTAATTTTTAATTATTAATTATTAATTATTAATTATTAATTATTAATTATTAATTATTAATTATTCATTACTAATTATTAATTATTAATTATTAATTATTAATTATTAATTATTCATTATTAATTATTAATTATTAATTAATAATTATTAATTATTAATTATTAATTATTAATTATTAATTATTAATTATTAATTATTAATTATTAATTAATAATTAATAATTAATAATTAATAATTATTAATTATTAATTATTAATTATTAATTATTAATTATTAATTATTAATTATTAATTATTAATTATTAATTATTAATTATTAATTATTAATTATTAATTATTAATTATTAATTATTAATTATTAATTATTAATTATTAATTATTAATTATTAATTATTAATTATTAATTATTAATTATTAATTATTAATTATTAATTATTAATTATTAATTATTAATTATTAATTATTAATTATTAATTATTAATTATTAATTATTAATTATTAATTATTAATTATTAATTATTAATTATTAATTATTAATTATTAATTATTAATTATTAATTATTAATTATTAATTATTAATTATTAATTATTAATTATTAATTATTAATTATTAATTATTAATTATTAATTATTAATTATTAATTATTAATTATTAATTATTAATTATTAATTATTAATTATTAATTATTAATTATTAATTATTAATTATTAATTATTAATTATTAATTATTAATTATTAATTATTAATTATTAATTATTAATTATTAATTATTAATTATTAATTATTAATTATTAATTATTAATTATTAATTATTAATTATTAATTATTAATTATTAATTATTAATTATTAATTATTAATTATTAATTATTAATTATTAATTATTAATTATTAATTATTAATTATTAATTATTAATTATTAATTATTAATTATTAATTATTAATTATTAATTATTAATTATTAATTATTAATTATTAATTATTAATTATTAATTATTAATTATTAATTATTAATTATTAATTATTAATTATTAATTATTAATTATTAATTAGTAATTATATTTTTTAAAATGATAATGACCTTTGACCTGTCGAAAATAAAATTTGTGCACATTGTCATTGTAAAGGGTGTCCCAAATGTACCAATACCTTCTATCTAAGACCTTGATTACAGTTATAGGCTATTGAAATTTTTTCATAAATTTTTCACTTTTCGTGCCGGCAATTTCAGGCACTGTTAGAGATAGAGGTTCAAAATTTTATTATACCCTATACCACTATGTGGTTTGGGTATAATGACTTTGTGCTGCTGTTTGTAACAACCAAAAATATTTGACCTACACCCATCTTTAATTATACCGATCGAATCAGAATCAGTATCTGATTCGATTTAACGATGTCCGTCCGTCCGTCCGTCTGTGTGTCCATGTAAAGCTTGTAATCAAACTGCAGGTCGCAAATATGAATATATTTTGATGAAATTTGGTATTTAATCTTCTATCGGCCATGGGATGAACGCTATTGAAATTGGTGAGAGTCGGTCCATGTTCAGACCTAGCCCCCATACAAATGACCCCTATGAAATCAAATTGCCATAAGATCCAAATTATCATACGAATCTTAGTCAAAAACAAGGTTCAGAAAATACACACACGAAACACACAATGTTCTGTTCAAAAGCAGCCAACACATATCTTTATTTTCATATCAATTATGTGCGTTTCAAAATTTTCTACGGTACCCAACACAACCATGACTGTGTTCGTTTTAATATTTCGTTATTTACACGAACATTTTTGTATCACATACTTTTTGCTTCAATCACACATAAAGCACACATTTTTGAGTGTTGCTTTATTTGAAGTTGATGTTCTGGTACGTGTAGTGAAAAAAAACACAGAACATGTAAAATAAACAGGTTCGAGTTCAGTTATATTTTAAGTCGTGTTGTGGCTCGTGTAGTAAGAAACAACAGAACATGTACAGTAAACAGGTTCGAGTTCAGTTATATTTTAAGTCGTGTTTAAAATATAACTGAACTCGAACCTGTTTATTGTACATGTTGTGTTTTTTCTTACTACACGAGCCACAACACGACTTAAAATATAACTGAACTCGAACCTGTTTATTTTACATGTTCTGTGTTTTTTTTCACTACACGTACCAGAACATCAACTTCAAATAAAGCAACACTCAAAAATGTGTGCTTTATGTGTGATTGAAAAAAAAAGTACGTGATAGAAAAATGTTCGTGTAAATAACGAAATATTAAAACGAACACAGTCGTGGTTGTGTTGGGCACCGAAGAAAATTTAAAAACAAACATAATTGATATGAAAATAAAAATATGTGTGTGTTGGTCTAAGTTATGTTTGTTTACATATATGTACGAGTTTTTTATTCAGTGTGTGTTTTTTTCTGAACTCTGGTCAAAAATGATCCCTATTGGACAACTCTTAGTCACAGGCCCCATATAGAGCTGCTTCCCGATCTTCACTTAAATCAAAAAACAAAAATATTGTACTGATTCTTCTCAGATTTTGTTTGTATATATTTTTGCAAAATACAAGAGACTTTACCAAACATGGTCAGGATCGGTCCATTTTTGGGCGAAGTCCCCATATAGATATAGCATCCGATATGAACTTTTTCATATCTGCAGCCAAAAAAATTAATAAAAATCCCACTCAAATTTGGTTTATGCTAATTTTCTATATTCAGTTAGTTGGGCCTGAGAGATAGGGTCTCTAAACGCATGGTATAGGGTATCGTATAGTCGGTCTAGACCGACTATAATTTTCTTACTTGTTTATTTATTGACTTAGTGAAATTAAATTTTATCAAATTCAAGGAGTGTACGGCTGACAAAGCATATTTTTGTTGGTAATAAATAGGACAACAAATATGCTACTTTTCGGGAGTTTTAAAATGGTGTGACCTTGTAAAAAATACGTTAATTAACCATACGAAATTCAGAATTTTTAAATTTTTTCAAAACACCAAAATGTCATTACCATTATCACCTGTTAATACAAAAGTAGTTGCCATATCTGAATGATATATACAGCGTAGGGATACCTGATTTTAAAAATTATTTTGGATATGGACATTCTTTTATTATAGACATATCGAACAACCGCTCTCGTATAATTTTGACTAAACTTTTATTTTATATTCCACTTACCAGTTATTTTGTTTCCAATGATCGGGATTATTTTCCTTGCAAAACTCGGTAACACGATTGCGTAATTCGGAGGCTTTAAGCAATAAAAGCTGTATAATCAAGAAACAGACTTGAGCCTCGTTACCCTCTTGGGTACGTAAAGCCAGACAAAGGACGACACGATCAATAGTAACAACATTATATTTCCAAATCATATTGTTAATAGAATCAACACATTTATGTATAAATTCTTTGCCATTGGAAGAAGCCACCTCGCTAACTAAATAATCACATAGTTTACGTAAGTTGGCGGATAAGGCTCGAGCACTAATGCCTTCTAAGATTCTAAAGCAAAAGAATTATTTATTTTTTTGCAGGTGATATTTGAAATATAATTGAAATATACTCACTTGTAAGCTACAGGACTAATGTTTTCAGTTTCCCATATCATTTTGTAAAGCAAACACAGGAATAACGGACTTGTGTTGGGCTTTATGAAATGATTGATTATATCATTTTCATTGGTCATCGATGTCCAGTTACGGTATTCTTCTTCTACTGATTTTTTCAACAATTGTTTATTTTCAACGGGATGATTATTTTGTGCGAAAAATTCTGATAGGGCGGCTGGAAAACAGGCCATCGAATGAGATGCCCAGGCATGGGGTGTATTTTGCATTATGGTGGATAGTAGTTCTTTACACCATGCCTGCATATCGTCACCAGAGCCAGTAATATGCATAGCACGTGCTAATGTTAATATCAAGACACGATTTAGTTCTTCACTTTCGGCAGAGGCCACTGAACCGGGTGATTTTTCATTGAAATAACGAGATAGCTGTGGTTGAAATTCAACAGAACCCAGACCATTTATTAAACGAAGGGCCGTAGATTCAAAGCTAAGGATATCATATAAAATGATAAATCAATAATAGAATAAACTATAAAAATATTTTTATTTAAAACTTACCACAAATTCAACTGCATTTTATTAGTCTGAGGCATAGGAGCCAAAGAATGTAAATGTGATAACAGTTGTACCCTATAGTGGGTGGGTATATGATGAAGTCTATAGGAGAACATTTCCAATAAGGTATGCAAAATACCCCAAGCCTGATGTTTAAAAACATTAGGTAATAATTGTACTGGAAATTAAAGAAAAAGACAATACTTAGTTACGATAAAAATAGGAATTATTTTTTTTATAAAATTTAATTTTAATACTTGTATTTTTATAAGTATGTGTATATAAATATTTTTATCGGTCCATGTAGTTTTTATATTAATTATATTATGAACAAATAAATAATCGTACAAAGAAACTTACATAAAAATCCTTTTATGCCCAACGTTTCAATTTCAGTATAAACTAATAGACGAGCATAAGTCTCCACCAAAGCTGGTGTGGGTACTGAAGTCTTAGTTTGGGCTTGTTTTATCATATGTGTTACAAATCTAAAAAAAAGACAAGCAACAAAATAACAATTCAAATGTTTTGTTTTTATTAATGTGAAAAAAATTTAACTTACCCATGTATTAAGGACATTTTACTGTGTACGGTCAAACTATCAAGTACCACCATAGAAAACGGTATTGGTTGAACTGGAGCTCCAGTGCTTGATTTTGCATTGCCATTTAATGCTTCCACTAATATGTTCATGGGACGCGCAAAGTACTCCTGATTCGTAGAGTAGGCGTTGCATACCAAAACAATGCGAAAATCATTGCCCAAGGTCATGGACATCATTGTACTGGGCATCACTAGATGTTGAAGAAAACTAAAACAGTAATAACATTTTTATTTGTTATTTTCCATTTATAAACAATGAAAAAATATTGTTTTTGATCTTTTCAATGATTGACTTTGAAAATTTTTTCAGGCTTAAGATAAAATGTTTTAACTTTAGAATAAAGCAAAAAACATTGGTACATTTGTTTCAAAAATAGATCTATATTCTGCATGACAAGTTATACAGCTGTTTCGGGAAGAGTAACCAGCCCTCATCAGTAACCAAGCAGTAGATAGTTTCTTTGGTAAAAAGTTAATTCATATACCTTTGCTGTGAAACCAATGCAATGAGAATCTAAGCAAAGAGTTATACTATTAAACTTTTCCCACTATAACAAACTTAACATTTTTGACTAATTATTTATATTTTAACTCCACATTATTTTCTATTAAATTACAGATTTTAAAAAATGTGGCTGATTTTTAATGATGTATGATTAATATTTAAAGTTATAAAATATCACTTATATGTCTAGAAATCGAAAATTAGTATGCAGCTTCCAATATCGTACCTTTATTAAGAGAGGTCCTTTTCTTAAAAAAGTGCCTCTTTCTTAAAAAAGTGCCTCTTTCTTAAAAAAGTGCCTCTTTCTTAAAAATTTCCTCTTCTTAAAAAAGTATTTTTTCGTAAAAATAAGTATTTTTGTTTAAAAAATATTTTCTTTAAAATGTACCTTTTTGCAAAAAAATTAATTCTTCTTAAAAAGTCTTTTTTAGGTAGCTTTTCTAAAAAAGTTCCCATTCTTTAAATGGTAGGCTTTCTTAAAAAAGTATATATTTTAAAATGAAGTACATTTTCTTATTAAAGTACCTTCTCATAAAAAAGAACCTTTTCCTAAAAAAGTATATTTTTTTAAAAAGTACATGTTCATATTTTAAAATAAGTACATATGTATTCTTAAAAAAAAATCTTTCCTTAAAAAATACCTTTTCTTAAAAAATCTACCTTTACTTAAAAAAATTCATTTTCTTAAAAGGTACCTCTAAAAAGTACATTTTCTTAAAAAGTGCATTTTCTTAAAAAGTACATTTTCTTAAAAAAGTACCTTTTCTTAATAAGTACCTTTTCTTAAAAAGTTCCTTTTCATAAAAAGTACCTTTCCTTAAAAAGTACCTTTTCTTAGAAAGTACCTTTTCTTAATAAGTACCTTTTCTTAAAAAGTACCTTTTCATAAAAAGTACCTTTTCATAAAAAGTACCTTTTCATAAAAAGTACCTTTTCATAAAAAGTATCTTTCCTTAAAAAGTACCTTTTCTTGAAAAGGTAGCTTTCTTAACAAGTACCTTTCTTAAATAAGTAAATTAAAAAATAAGTACATTTTCTTAATAAAGTAACTTTTCTTAAAAAGTACATTTTCTTAAAAAAGTACCTCTTCTTAAAAAGAAGATATTAAAAAAACCCTTACTTGTTCTTAAAAAAGTACATATTAAAAAAAATATATTTTCTTAACAAGAGCCCTTTCTTAATAAAATACCTTTTCTAAAGATAGTACCTTTTCTTAAAAAGTATTATTTCTTTAAAAAGTACCTTTTTTTAAAATAGTACATTTTCTTAAAAATTACCTTATCATAAAAAGTACCTTTTCTCAAAAAAGTAAATATATAAAAACAGTACATTCTTAATAAGCGTATTTTCTTAAAAAAGTACCGTTCCTTAAAAATGTACCTTTTCTTAAAAATTTCCTTTTCATAAAAAGTCTTTTCGAATGAAATGTATATTGTAAGGCGGTCTAGTTATGCTCTTATTGTACGTTCTTAGGAAACTATCTGAATTTTTAGAATTATTAGAGGGCGATTAATTGAGCTTTTTGGTGCTGAATCAGAGCGTTCATTCCCTAAGATACAAAGATGTCCTGGAATCCAGAGAATCGTAACTTCTTTTAGCAGTTGAATATCGATAAGGATATATTTTCTTGTTTCACCATCCCGCTTTAACGATTTTACTGCGCTGAGACTGTCGGTAAATATTGTAACGTTTGCATTGTAGTTTTCTCTTTGTTGTAAGAAAAGTTGTTGTGAGATTTGTTTTGTTTTGTCATTCTTTTCTGCCATGTTCAGTGAGGTATTAATGATTAACTTTGTTTCTGATGAAGTAATAGTTGTTGCTATGTCCTTGTGGATTGCCAGAGGTATCTTTTGGAGACCACAAGGCTAAGGTATGTCGGGTTGATTCTTAATTGCCAGAGTTGTTTGTGAAGCACATGGTCGGGATTGGTCAACCGCTTAGGGAGCATTTTGATGGATTGTTTGCTTAAAAAAAACTTAAATTGATTTATTTTTGCTTCCCCTGCTAGAGCCTCGATGCGAGTTCCCTCTAGTATGCCCGTTTATGTCTGCGTTTATGCCTGTTTATGTCTGCGTCAATTTTTTTGATGTTTGTTTGTGTTGTCCAACCATACATTGTTATACAGTGTTGGATTGATCCTTTAACTAGTGCACGGCAGATTGAAATACCTGTTTCCACATGGGGGCCTTTGCGTTTTGTACAATTTTCAGGAGATTATTTCCTTTTTTTAATTTATCAATGATGTTTTTAGTGTGATCTTTCCAGATGATATATTTTGTAAATGTGATTCCAAGAATTCTCATTTTCTTTCTTATTGGGATAGGAATACGTGTGGGCGGCAAGTTGCATTTGTATTTTTTTTTTTTAACATGAAGAACTTGGTATTTGTTTATTGGAATAACCACTCCTACATCATTGGTCCATTCGTTTATGATTGAGTCACAGGAGTTTAGATTTTAAGCGATTTCTTCATGTGATCCAGATGGATAAGTGGTCAATTCCACTGGCTTGTGTAAGTTTATTGAGCAATGAATTGATATATGCTGCGTACAATACTACAGACAGTGGTGAGCCCTGTGGTACTCCATTATCCAGGTTGCATGTGTTGGAGAGGAAACCGTCAACTCTTACTGTTATTCTTCTATTTGACAGAAATGATTTTATAAGCTCCAAAATATTTTTTGGTACACCCCATTTGTATAATTCTTCTATTATTTGAAAATCTACAACTTTATCGAAGGCTTTTGCTAAATCTTCAGATAAGACTATGAAGTGCCTTTTTTTAATCTAAATCTCATTTGGTGGCATAGGTAAAAACTCCTCTATTCGAGTTATTATTTTGGTATTGAAGTTAAAGTCGCTTGTTTCCAAGCGTGCGGATAAATTCCCTTAGAAAAGATTGTTGTGTAAAGTACCTTTTCTTATTAAACAACCTTTTCGTTAAAAAGTAAATTTTCTTACTCGATATGTCAGAAGGAAATATCAATAATTAAATATTTTCTCTTCTTAAAAAAGTTTATTCTTTAAAAAAAAAGTTTATTTTCTAAAAAAAGGTTAATTTTCTGTTAAAATTTAATTTTCTTTAAAAAAAGCATATCTTTAAAAAGTCCTTTTTTTAATTTTCTTTTTTTTAAAACGTACATTTTTTAAAAAATAACATTTGTAGCTTTTATTAAAAAATTATTTTCATCATTTTACAACTGGTTACTTAGCCGCCTTACAATTAACTAATTAGATATATTTGTTTTTCTTTTTTTTTCTCATTTGATAAATCAGAACAAAATATCGATAAAAAAAATAATTTTCTTTTATAATTTAAAAACTTTTTCAATTATATACTCACTCGTGATGATTTTTCAATGCAATCGGCAAAGGTCTGGTAATATTCATGTTTTCAGCTCTAACTTTTTTCATCAAATGAATCCAAATACATATTGGTGCCATCTGAAAACCGAGGTATTATAACATAGTAGGACATAATAAATTAATTTTACTTTTAAACATTACCTGCCTTAGCGATGAAGATTTATTGCAATCGGGCAGTTTTAAAGGTTCTTGTTCAGGATATAACAAATCAAATAGTTTAAACGTAGACAAAAAGGTGGCAATCTAGAATATATTATAATAGATACAAAAAATTTTCTTTTTTTTTAATGCTATTTTAAGAAAAGCAAAAACTTACAGGATTCTTTTGTATACTGCCAGAAATAAATTGTAATAGAATCCACATTAACTGATCACGACCTTTGCGTAATTCTTTTTTAGACAGCTAAATAGAAAAAATACAAATTTTGTTTTTTTTTTTTTTTTTTTTGTTTTACTTAATAATACAAATCTTACCTTATCATATAAAGCCAAAACAATATGCATAAAACTAACAAATTGAAACAACACAAAGTAAATGATTTGAGACGATAAATGCAACCAAATCCATTCATTTTGCGATATTTGTTCCTCGGGAACATTGAAACTACTGCCGGCAGTATTTTCATTAGATTCTGTCATTTCCATAGCATTTATGATTAAATCTACCAATTGATCTTCCAAGGTGTTACAGCGTTGTTTTTGTTGCTTTTGTAAATTTAACATAACAGAAACCATTTCCTTGGAATAGGTTTGTTCCAATACATAACGCAATAATTGAGGCTGCTCCTCCATTAATTCTGGTTCATAAGGTAATGAACCTTTATAATTGAATTTTAATGTATTAGGATCTAACTTCCAAGAGTTCATCATATGATCAGCATAACCGAAATGTTCTACTATAGGCAACATATGAGTATGACCAATAATGGAAACCATTTGAGCAGTTTGACGAAATTCTTCCACAACATCAGTCATTAATTTATTAAGTTTCTAATTGATATAGCGTTTTTATATTTAATTGTTTTGTAAACTGGTATTTATTTCAAACTTACCCAATGATATGGTGATGGTTTCATTATTTCATTAGCTATAAAATAAGCTGGCAATAGACAATTATTACGATCAAATATATAGCGTATGGTATCTTCTAAGGCCAGTAATTGTGGCAGATATGCCACATTTACATTGAGGGGAAACTTTTGCGCTTT
Source organism: Cordilura impudica (assembly GCA_963682025.1). Classification (NCBI taxonomy): domain Eukaryota; kingdom Metazoa; phylum Arthropoda; class Insecta; order Diptera; family Scathophagidae; genus Cordilura; species Cordilura impudica. The sequence continues at coordinate 54,261,215 of OY821521.1, forward strand.
ATCTCGGCAAGCTTTCATTATTTCTCTAACACCCTTGTAATCAACATTATCAATGACTTTTTTGATTAAACAGAAACTTTCAATCCAAAAATTTTTATTTTCATAATTTAGTTTTTCGCACAAGAGAATTTTATCGCAAAGTAATCTGTAATGAACCAAAAAAAAAACAAGTAATCTTATATATTAAAAGAATTTATGAACAAACTTTGCATTCAAGATTTTTTTCAATATTTTTCTTCTCTCAAACCTCTATAACTGGAGTTCTAATTAACGTAGGCTGTTGACATAGGTCTTAGAACACTCTTTTGAGCTATTAACTGCTTAAATTCGTTGGGTTTGAGGAAAGTTATGCGTGGAGAATCAACTTTACTTTTACTGTACGTTAACATATCTTGGCATATTTTGGCATTACTGTACGTTAACTTCTCTTGGCAAATTCGTTGGGTTTGAGGTAAGTTATGCGTGGAGAATCAACTTTACTTCTACTGTACGTTAACTTCTCTTGGCATATTTTGGCATTATTGTATGTTAACTTCTCTTGGCAAATTTTGGTATTATATTATAAAAATTAATATAATATAATATAATATAATATAATATAATATAATATAATATAATGCTGCGGAGCAGCAGGGGTCCTCTAGTAATTATTACTATTATTATGATTTCACAAACACCATATAAGAGCAATATATTGTTCAATCTTTAGCCATAGTGAAAACTCTGAAACATAATCATTTGTTAAAACTTACTTTGCTGTTATCAAATGAGATTCCGTTAATTTTCCCAGCGTAGACATTAAAACCTTCAAATGGTTTGTATTTGTAGCGGAGGCAGCCTTCTCTAGATATTGTCTGACAATGCCCTCCTTGCTGTCATGGGGAAGATTACCAAAAGCAGTCACTATAGGATATAAATTTTATAAAAAAAACTATGCGAACATAAAAGAACAAGAAAACAACATTTACCAATATCATTCGAAAATTTGGTGGCCTTATCTTGTTCTCCCTCCGGCCGGTAGACAATAACACTTAGAAAGGCCTCCTCAATAGGTTCTACTTTCTGTAAACAATCGATAACCAAAGAGATAAGAAAACTAAATTTTGCTATAATATAAATCATATATTTACCATATAATTATTAACAGAATCTAAAATTTGTACGTCCATTGCAAAAAACAACAAAAATCCATAAACAAAACAGTGAGGTGGACAAAAGTCTCAAAAAATGCCGGTGTTCATTTATGCCACAAAAACTAGTTAAATAACCACTCTTATTAATGTAACAAATAAACAATTGTTAAAAAACCAGTTTCTTCAATTGATAAAACTATCACTTTCTTATTAAGTTATAATTTTTCTAATTATTTTCACAAATTTCTACTTTTTTGCAGTCTGATTAATATCCAGCGAATAACAACAAAACAAAACACAGTGCTGTCTTTAACAATATCGTTGGCCAGCACTGTTTTTGCGGCAAAAACAGAGTTGTTAATATATTATTGAATTAATTTTGACTAACAACACTAAAGAATAACGTTATCTTTAATTCAAATTTGAATTCTTTTTTGAAAATTAATGTTTAATTCAGCTTAAAATTCAAAAATTATCTAAATTTTTTTGTGTGAATTAATTAAATAAAAAAATAAATAAATTAATAAAAAAATAGTGTGTTTTGGCGTAAAGTTTTAAAATTAAAAATGCATAAAGTTTGGCACAAACCGTTACACAAAAGAAAAGTGGTTCGTTTCTAATCATTTTCATAAGTTTTTATGGATTCAAATACAGTTATTTTAAATTACTTAAGAGTTTAGATTAATTCTCAATAGCGAAAAGTTTAAAGCATTTAAAATTTTATATGAATTCATTATTTTCTTTTATTTTTTCGACTTTTAGTGGAAAAATATGTCTTTAATAAGCAAAATTCTATACTACATGAAACCCTTTGTGGGTCAATTATTGGATACTTGGCTGCAACCTTTACCCTTTCCCACCCTATTTAAATTGGTGTATTCCTGTGTTCTGTTCGTAATTATCTTTCTGCCCATTATGTATCCAATCACTTTAATAACTTGGTATTATGGAATGCTACAATATTTTGTAGAAAGGTAAAATTACGTTGTGTTTTAATAGAAAAATCTTTAATATATATCTTATTTATTGCTAGTGCGCTGGATATACGCTATCCTTATAATCTTGATTTAATACATTATGTAGCCAAGGTTTATAAACATCAAATTGATAATGAAAAATACGTTTTATTTATTAATTTATATTTTGAAAAGTGGCGTTTTATAGCTGCAGCCTTTGCATCATGTATTGATTATATGCGTTTGGCTTTATCACTAGTAAGTGACTAAAATTAAAACCAATGGGCAATTTGAAAATACATTAAATGTTTTAAATTTTATTTCATCATTCTCTCGTAAACTTTGTGTATGAGTGTGTGTTTAATTATGTATAGATTAAATGTAGCAATAAAAATAATAATATAATACATGTGTGTATGTGGTTTCTTTTAATACGATAATATGAACTGTAGTAGAATGTAAATAAAAAATTTATAATGTATATAAACAAATGAAAATAAAGTAGATTTTACTTTTTTACAAATCAATAAATTTTATCCTCAGAATTTTTATGGAGATTATCCTTTTTTTTTTTTTTGAGTTGTATAAAATACTTATAAGACTTTTTGTTATCAATTTAATTCCTACAAGATGCAAAAAGAAAGTATCGTGGTTTTTTCTTTTCACATTATATAAATGTACATTTTTTTATATAAATAATAAAAAAAGAATAAAAGAATAGTAAAGAAATTATTAGAAAATATTTGTTATAGGTAAATACTAATCCAGTGGTGGTCTAGCTGAGGGATCATCACGATCGATAGGTGGTGGTGAGGTCAGCACTTCAACATTTTGTGCTGGTCCTTGAGTGAGGTAGCCTGCAGTAGGATTGATACCTGTAATCATCGTAACAAAAAAGTTATTCAATTAAAAATTAAAGAAATACGAATTGTGACCAAAATGTTTGCTAACCCGTTAGGTATCCTCTTATATTTGTATCGGTTATGAATAGATCATGTCTTTGATCTTTAAATTCAGACCATACGGGATGTTTTAGTAAAATTTGTGTCACACGATCGCCATAGTTGAGGTTATGTGTCATGCCTTTGAGGGCAGCTACAATTTGTGCTTTAACAGCCGATGAATTGTCTACATAATCTAAACGACTATCTAAGAGCCCCAGCAGAAATGGTATAAGACCGACATCCAGAGATTGACATATTAAGGAATCCTGAAAATATTAATTTCACATTTATTTGTATATATTTTAATAGAATTGAGTTGTAATAAGCGGCCAAAATGTGAGTAGATCCTACCTACTTCAAATTACAACTTTTGCACTAATTTCAATTACAGCTGATTGTTATTGAATAATGTTCAGTACTTACATGTTGATGTTTAAACAAACGACTTAAAGTTTCACAAGATTTTTCTATACAATCACGATTATGTTCCATGCATTTCTTTAAAGGAAAAATACATTCAGTTTGTGAAACAGCACTAACGCAAAACTAAATAATAAAAAACCCCAGAGAATAGAAACCATTATTAAATAAATAAAAAAAAAAAACATAATAAATAAAAGGTCACACATACCTCTGATAGAGATAATTGATGTAATACGGATAAGGTATTCTTTGGTTGTACGGCCAGTAAATTAAATAATTTGGGTATATGACCCAACACTGGAATATCATCGGCCAAATTGGGTTGAGAACGTAAAAGTTCAACCAAGGCTGTTGTAGATATATCTAAAACATCTTTCTATTAACGAGAAAAAAAAGAAAACATTTGAAAAATTATTAATTTGTAAATAGGATTTATTATTTTTCAAAATTACCTCCGAAGAGCTTTTACTTATTTGTTCCACCACATAATCTAAGAGATCTGATAAAAATTGTTTAGGTTTACGTAAAGTCCAGGCAGGATTAGCTACAAATAGACGCAGATAAACACCAGCTACAACTATTTCATTTGATACGATATCCTTTAAGATTTCCGGATCCTTCCATAAGTGTTTGGCATTAATTTTTTGTGCTCGATAGAAACTGCCGAATTAAAAACACAAAATAGAAAATTCAATTTGAGAAGTAAAATAAATATATATCAATATACCTTTCACACATATCGTTGACAGCATCACAGACTGTATTTCTGGTTTTATCATTCCATATAAGTTCGGGATGTTCATGTATAGACTCGAATAGTTGTACTGAAGTTTGCGGTGATTCTATCATGGCATCCACAAATAATGCTGGCAAAAATTTCGATACTGTTATGCGAACCTAAGATTGAAAACAAGTAAGAAAATTATAGTTGGCCCAGACGATACCCTACACGATGTGTTTATATAAAAGGTCTTCGGTTCAACTAATTGAAAATTTGACTGCGATGTGTCCCTGCCGATATGAAAAAGTTCATATCGGATGCTATTTTTATATGGGGATTCAGAGACAAGCAGACTTATACCGAAATAGCCCACAAAATCAAGTGTTCCAAAAAGAAAGTGTATAATGCTATCAAACGCTATGAAAAAATTAAAACCACAGAAAACATTATTAAACAAGTAAGAAAATTATAGTCGGTCTAGACCGACTATATGATACCCTATACCATGCGTTTAGAGACCCTATCTCTCAGACCCAACTAACTGGATATAGAAAATAAGCATAAACCAAATTTGAGTGGGATTTTTCTTAATTTTTTTGGCTGCAGATATGAAAAATTTCATATCGGATGCTATATCTATATGGGGACTAGGCCCAAAAATGGACCGATCCTGACCATGTTTGGTAAGGTCTCTTGTATTTTGCAAAAATATATACAAACAAAATTTGAGAAGAATCAGTGCAATATTTTTCTTTTTTGATAGATTTAAGTGAAGATCGGGAAGCAGCTCTATATGGGGACTATGACTAAGAGTTGTCCAATAGGGATTATTTTTGGACTACTGATTAATGGATGTAACATATACATACAAACCTAATTTGACTAAGATTTGTATGATAATTTGGATCTTATGGCAATATATGTTGATTTCATAGGGGTCATTTGTATGGGGGCTAGGTCTGAACATGGACCGATTCTCACCAATTTCAATAGCGTTCATCCCATGGCCGATAGAAGATCAAATACCAAATTTCATCAAAATTTGGACGGACGGACATCGTTAAATCGAATCAGATAGTGATTCTGATTTGATCGGTATAATTAAAGATGGGTGTAGGTCAAATATTTTTAGTTGTTACAAACAGCAGCACATTATACCCAAACCACATAGTGCTATAGGGTATAAAAAGACGTATAAGACGACCGAGAAAACCGACCATGCTATAGTTCTGAATTAGCTAGTAATATGTTAATTTAAGGACATATTTAACACAAAAAAAAACCAAGGTAAGAAACTAAAGAAAAAAAATTAAAATTTTTAATTTTAAAATTATAATTTTAATATTTAGGCGCTTATCGAACATCGACAATCGAATGTCAAATTCGTATTATGAGCTGGCAGCACATTCGAAAATTTCGTTGTACAACGAATTTTCAATCGAACACAATTTTGCTTTCGATACTGGATGACAATTTGTAAAACTTATTGAAAATATATTGCCGCAGCAGTTCATCTGTAGTAGACAGCAATTCCATAAACGCCTCCTTGCAGTCGAAAATTTGCTATAAATCTGTAAACAAATGGTAGCCTTGTTAAAACCTCGCATACTCACGTAGTGGAATCCATTTCCAAAATGTTAGAAGCATCTCTCATGACGAAGCATTCATATTCATCATAGAGCCATAATTCCATGTTAACTAATTAATTATTTTTTTCTTTAATAAATTTGTAAACAAACAATGATTATTTATAGTGCCAGCTGATAAATATGTACTATTGTGAATAATCCAATTGAGTGAAATTCACAATAGCGCTATTTTATCGAATGTGCGCCATAATACCAAATGAAAATTCGTTCGATCAGTTAATTCGACCACAATCGAAAATCGAAAGTTGCTCATAATTTTTAATTTTTAAAGGATGCTTTTCTTAGGATGTACATTTATTAAATATGTGCATATGCGTATTTTGATACATTTTTGTAAGGTTATCAAAACAAATTGTCCTGAATATTTAAAGCGGCATTTTAGATTTTCACGGTCTCTAAGAAATCCACAGTTTTTTTTTCCCCGTATCAACACTTCAATTTATGAAAGATCATTTCAGGTGCGAGTCACAAGGATCTGGAATTCCTTACCGCGATCTTTAAGATGTTTTGGTGTTTCAGTTAATGTATTTAGGAACAGACTTGTTGAATATGCTTTCGGTAATAATCTCTAAAATCTTTATTTCTTAAGTAAACTTTCAATCTTTAAGTGTAAATAAAAACTTTAATTTTGAACGCAAATAGGAACTTTTAATTTTTGTACCCGAAATTTATTAAAAAATGTTTAACTTAGTATTAGTGCTTAATTGTTATTGAGTAGTTTGTGAACCATATTTGGCCCAATTGGGCTTGGTTTGAAAATATAAATAAAAATAAACAAATAAATAATACTATGTGCTAATACTTGCTTAGGCCAATGTGACACGTGTATTACATAACTACAATGATTACAGCAATAAGAATAAACACAACATATGTATCTTAATAAAAAGAAACAAACTTATTTTTTCAAAGTTTCATTCATATCTTGTGACCCTTTAAAACGATTTTAACAATTTTAAATATCAACTCTTTGGGATGTTATACAAAATCGATATTGACAAACGGCCATCGCTAAATCAGCTTTCCATGTTATAAGGATTAAGCAAATATCTGTGGTTTTCTGGAATTACCGCGTATGTCCAATTTTGTCAGTTTTGAGTTAACAATGCCAAATATATTAATTTTTAACGCTCTTTACATGTGCTAAATTTTTAAAAAAAAATATTGACCATTTCAGAGTTTTTTCTTTAAATAACGACGTAACTTAAATGTTTATTAAATTAATTTGCAGCACTATCGACGTATGTCAAACTACGTTTGATCGCTGACAAATTATTTTCTCAGAAAACGACACATAGCGACATACGTTGTTATTAATGAAAAAAATTGCAAAATAATTTTGGATTATTTTTCAGTTTATACCCACTTATGAAAACTTGTGTGTTTATTTCTGTTAGTTTTTGTCACTATTATTCTTGATACGTTGTTATATTCTCATCCTAAGTCCCGTTAACTTTTTGTTGCCGAACAAAAAAATCCATTTTTCAAGCAACAACAACTTATGTCTACATGGGTGGTTGCATTGGTAGTTTTCTTTTTCAAAGAAAACGACGTTAGTCGACATAAGTTGTTTTATCTGCACACACTTTAAGTGTAATTTACATATTGTTTTTTTCGCCCTTCTCTAGGATGTATTCCTCTGATGATTTTTGACTCAAAATTTTATATAAAGTTTTATTGCCCATATCTACAGGATTGTTAAATAAAAAGCTCTAAAATCTTTATATCGAGCCCATAATTTCAAATATAACGGTTTTTGGCTCCCCTGAACATTTTGATTTTATGACATACGCGGTTATTCTAGAAAACCACAGATATATGGCCTCGGAATTTATTTGGATTTGTTAAAAACGGATTACAAACCTATATATACCCTCTGCACAGTGGTGTGGAGGGTATAATAAAAACAAACTGCGTGAAAATATTTTGTTAGGGCACATTGCCAAAAATGTCTAAAAACAATAGAACGAACGTTAAAAATTTACTAAGGATCATATAAAAAAAAAAACCTGAAAATTGGTGGAATAATATTCTTTTTACGGATGAATCAAAGTTCAATCGCTTCGGATCAGAAGAGAAGAAAAAAGGTATGTGAGAGGTAATCCAAACACAGAATTTCATCCTATACACACATTAGAAACGGTGAAACATGGGGGAGGATGTGTATTAGTCTGGGGAAGCTTCTCCTGGTATGGAGTGGAAGCAATTACGAGTATACTATGGAGGGTACTATGGATCAAATAGTATTTTAGCAGACGTTATGATGTCTTATGTAGAGGAAGAAATTCCTCTTAATTGGAAGTTGCTACAGGATACCGATCCTACTAAACACACTGCAAAGTCTGTACCAAAATGGCTCAGTGACAACAAAATCAATCTATATAATGTGAAGCGACGTAAACATACAAGTTGGCCGTATTACAGCTACAGCAAAGAGCATGATAAGATGTCGGAAATTAATATCGTCAATGCAGCGTCGATGCACCGCCGTTGCTATGTTAAGGAAATTAAAATATATTAATTTGGCAAACAAATGGCGAGTCGTTCCGAAAAAAATTAAAAAAAGTCAGGGATATTTGAAACATTTTGGTTCCATTTGATGAATAAGTTATCGTGCTTAACAAAAAAATAATAGTGGAAGAAAAAAACTTAAATGTGTTTATATTTTTTTGATAGAAAACATTCTATTTAAAATGTCGTCGCTGTATACAAACCAAATTTGAGAGAAATATACACAATATTTTTTTATAGATTAAAAAAGATCGGGAAGCACCTTTATATGGAAACTATGACTAAACATGGCCGTACTGGGTTTATTTTTAGAATAATTATTACACCGAATTTGACCGAGATCTATGTATATGATAATCTTAAGGAAATTTAAGACGAGAAAAGCTTATAACCAAATTTTATCGAAATATCTTCAAATTTGCGACCTATAGTTTGATCGCTAAATCGATTCAAAAAATGATTTTCAGTTACAAACAACAGCACAAACTCATTATATCCTGACAATAGAGTGTATGTTTACCTAAAAAAGGGGGGTTTAAATAAAAAAATGTCATTCAATTTACCTTGGGTCCACTTAATCTATCGGCCGTCATTTTGGCCAAAATTTCAGCACACATTTCTCTTATTAAAGGATTTCGGGAATTACAAAACATATCCAATAAATATATGACAGCGCCTTTCATTTGAGCTTCTTTGATCATTTCCTGAACATTCATAAGACCCGATAAAGTTTCCAGAACTTTTTGTTGACTGGCTCTCAGGTCAGGATCTTTAAGAGCTACCAAAAAGTTACCCAACACCTCACAGGCAGCAATTTCAGTAACACAATCTTTATTGCGTGACACCAAAGCAACAACTTCTAAGGCAACCGATTTGACAGTTGTGTTCTGTATAAAAAGAAATACAAAACAAAATTCTTTTATACAAAAAAAATATATATATATATAATCCATCTTACATTCGAAAATAGATTATTTGCTAGAAATCCGAAGATCATATCGAAATTTCCAATACACTGTATCTCGACTTCATGGTTAGCTTTAACGACGGCAATTAAGGCTTTCAAGACCATAATAATATGTTGTTCTACTTTAACATCGTTGACGAAATCATATTTATATTCACTTTGCATTTGTTGCTGTTCGATCAGCGCATCTGACTCTAACTTTTTGCGTGATTTAGAACGGTTATAAGCATTCAGAACTTCATCGAATGTAGAGCCAGATTTGCCAGTGTGCTGTTGTTTCAATTGAGGATGATTTGGTGCTAAAGTGGGCTTAAGTATACCATCACCCCCACCACTGAGGGAAGGCGAAACTGGTTCTGCATATGGTATAGTATGAGCATTTTTTAGCGTCATCATGTAATGATAGGCTTGCTTCAGGTATTCCAACAAATCTATGGCAAATTGTTTAGGATTAACTATCGGAAATGTTGGCATGTCGTTGTAGATGCGTATGAAAACACCACCAATTTGTAATTCATCTCTGTGTGGTTAAGTCATTTTTGTTTTTTATTTGTATTCACTGTTATATAATTAAGTGAAAAACTTACTTGTGTGCATCAAATTCAAATTGTGCTGTCATTTCATGAATCTCTGCTATATCTTCAAAAGTTTCTTTGACCGATGCAGAGCGTTGTTGTTCTAGAAAATCTAAGAGTTGCGCTCTAGTACCATTATCCCATATTAAATAAGGATTGCGGGTGTTGGAGGTAAGAATTTTTAAAATCTATAAAATTAAATTAAATTAGAAAGTTAAATATCAATAGTTTCAGGAAAACATATCAGATGCAACGGTGAGATCTCAACAGTAATGGCATAAATCAATTTCAAACAAATTTGTCATGTAAAATATTGTTCACGTTAAATGCTGTCGGATTTAGATTTTACATTTGAGAATTTTTATAGTTCAGGATAATTGCATTGTAATACAGTTGTATTGGCCAAGGTAGCTTTTATACATTAAGCGAAATTTTGATAGACGCATAATAAATTTTTAAATTTTATATTATAATTTTCTATGAATAACTAGCATACTTTTTCTTTGCGAAAATTTAAATTTTTAACGAAATTTTAATAGACGCAAGCTTTAAAATTGGTGTAAAGATAAAGTTTTAAGTCTTTCTCTAATTTTTATACACTCAAACCTCGTTTTATGTGAATTTTTTTTATGCGCATTCGAATTTATGCGGTTTTTAATTTTTATTATTTTTTTTGCGTCATTATTACACATTTTAATTTAAAGCAGTTGGCAACACTGATACATATCTTGGCCGAAAAAAAAAACAGTTCTCAGCTACGAACTTTATGTGCGCGCTTGCAGAATTTGTTTACAAATTAGGGGAAATCCCCTTTAAGTAATAGTACATACAATATCAACACGTGTAATTTTATTGCATTGCTAGTTTCTACGTTGTAGTGAAATACATACAATATTTAAAGTGCATTTAGTGTTTTTTACCGTAAAAGTGAACAAAGTACATATGAATAGAATATTTACAATTTAAAAGTTGTGTTAAAAATAAATTTTTAAATTTTTTGTTGACTTTTTATGCGACTTTGTTTGAATTCTAATGTTTTGATTTGAATTTATGCGATTGTTTTAAATTCAGGAACGAATCATTATGCTGCGTACACACGATGGAACATTAAGAGAAACATGCGAAAAAAACATGTTTCCATTTTGTAATACAGACGATGAAAAAAACGAAACATCAGTTCTGTATGTTTATTGAATATGCTACTACTAAAGGTGCTATTACATGATGTGTTTTATACATACATATGTACTGTCAAATTTTCCCACAACAAAAGTTGTACACATCGTGTGATACATATGAAACATTGTTTATGTACAATACATGAGGAAAGTCACATGTACATTTTTCAATTAGAACAGGTTCTATTTTTGCATGACAAACATATGAAAATACAACACTGCTTGTGGCGAAAGAAAAACAGAGTAAATTTTAAAGATTAATATTGAACGAAAAATAAATTGTTTAGTATTAATAATTAAAAAATATATAACCTTTTTTTTAACAATAAATTTTTGTAAATTCACAAATTAAATCAGCTGTTGTTTACACTTAGAGGTTATGTCATACGGAAATACATATGCACGTGTGATAGCAAAAATTATGAATCGTATGTAAAAGACAATTTTGACAGGCATGAGGAATTTCATATGGATAAAAAAAAGTGACAGTACATATGTAAAAAACACTTCGTATAATAGCACCTTAAACAAATATACGCGGAAGAAAATAAATTTTATGTTTAGCTATAAAATTTTTAAACATTTATAAAATATATTTATTTATAAATTTTTATATCAATTGTTAAAATTTTTCATAGTTTTTTTTCTAATAGAATGTTTTGTGTCCAATTTAATGGAAATTTATCGGGTTTTGGGAATATTAGTTGTGGTGTTCCACAAGGCTATATTTTAGCTCCTCCACCTATATAATATCTTTATGCATGATTTTCCTCATTTTAATACCGCTTTAAGCCAGGTTTCAAATCACCTCTCAATAGTGAAACAGTTTTATAATGATTGGGGAATTAAAATTAATGCATCAAAATGTATTCGCAATGCTTCAGGTAAATGCAGGAACTTTGTTGTTCCTGAAAGTAAGACTTTAAGTCTCTTCCTCGAAGGGACTGAAATTCCATTAAGAGTAAATCTAAAATATCTTGGTATATCATTTAATAAGCTTTTAAAGTTTAATAAGCATGCAAGGCAAGTGATAAAAAAATATATAAAATTATTGGCACGTTTTTTAAAATTTTACATAATAAAGATTTACCAATAAAAACAAAATTGTTATTATACAAAACCAGCATAAGACCTGTTTTTTTATATGGATTCCCAATTTGGTTTAATATATCACCGATAATTGTTAAGGAATTGGAAATTTTAGAGCGTAAAGTTTTAAGGTGTTGTATTGGGAAATATTTTGAATCTTTCTCCAAACGTTTTTCGAATTTTTTTATTTATGATGAATCAAATATTACACCCATTGGACATTATGTCGGTGATATTTTAAAGAGGTTTATACTAAGAATATCTAATCATGAAAACAAATATGTTAAAGATATTTTTAATTCTCAACGAGACTTTAACTTGACAAATATTAATTATTTGTCTCCTATTGGTTACATGAATGAAGAATGTACTCGCTCTGAGTTATCGGTTTCTTTATGTCCCAATTTTTAAGTTAGTTTTAAGTTTATTTTAAGAGATACACTCTCCTGCTATGTAGGGCGTTGAAATTAAAATAGTTTGTTATACAATTTTCACTATATATTGAAAGCAGCCATAATTCCACAAATATTGTATTTAAGATATTACACTATAGTCTTAAGTTATCTTTTGTTATTGTTACTGTATCATTATATTGTAGAAAAAAAAGACTCAATAAATTTAAACTTTAAACTTTATATTAATTTATAAAACTCTTCATATTTTCATTATCACTATTCATTATTATTTATAAAATTCTTCTAATTTTCATTATGTTAAATTTTCGTAATTTTCGTCTCTCTTTATTTTCTTTACTCCGATATTCAAAACAACATTACAGCACGGCTGCTTTCAATGAAATAAGAGAGCAAAAAAAGTATACATCGATACAGACGATGGAACATTGAGTTTGGAAACATAAAATATCAAAATAATTTGATATTTGAGGAACCAAAATTGAAACATGGATTTTGACAGGAAACATTGCTACACACGATGGAACATGACGATGTTCCTGTTGATGTTCCATCGTGTGTACTCAGCATTAGTTTTTATATGGAACTAGTGAATTATTTTATGAGAATTAAATTTATGCGGATAAAACATAAGTATTAGTTTTAACTAGCAGATTCCAGCGCTCGAAATTCGAGTCCAATTTCTAGGCAACTTTATTTTTCAACTTAGCCAATTCACAAACCAACACTTTTATGGTTTATTATTATTGTGAATGAAGATAACAAACTCATTAACAAACACATTAACAAATTTAATAAAATACACATAGCATATGTATAATTTTATATAGGGGTTAGTAGCAACTTTAAATGCAATTTACTCTAAATAAAGGAAAAAATTTAAAAATCTGTAAATTTGCAAAACGGCTAAAAATAAATACCTTTCAAATAATATACGTTTGGTCAAAATCGGGATAAAACGGTAGAACAAAACATCGGTCACAAGAAATCGCCTAGCCTATTAATATTATAGATTTAATGTACTGACAAATCATGTAAGATATTTACTAAAAAAAGAAAGTAATATTATGGTTTTGGGAGGTTTCAGCTGCCACGGAAAACCAAACATGGTGGAAAATAGCAAATAAAATCAGAAATCAAAATACAAACGAAAACCATAATATTTCCACAGCCGAGTTTATTGCATACTTTATCCTACTGCAAACTTCGGGTGATATTCATTCTGCATCCTTGTTTCAAATTGATAGTTTCTTGGACGATAATTTTTTCTCCCGCAGAAATTTATAGTTCTTGAAAAGGCCAAAACAGACAAGGCAACAGGAGTGGATAGACTCCCTTACGAATTTTTTAAAAATGCTCCGAACCAACTATATTAAACTATGTTCCCCGTCAAAATTTTACGATTTTTATCTGGGAACCGGATTTCAACCTTTTTGCGCTTAGTTTTCGATTTTATGTTCCGCGGCTAAATTAATACGTAGACGTATGATTGATAATTAATCACATAATTCATCATCTATAATATTAACAGGCAAGGCGATTTCTTGTGACCGATATAAATATGTAATTAATAACCGATTTTGACGAAACATACCTCAGTTGAAAGGTATTTCTTTTAAGCTGTCCACCAGATTTGTACCGTCTGGAACAGTTTTTTGGAGTAATGCTCATTTAAAGTTGCTACTAACGCATACTGATGTGTTTATTTTAAATATCAAAAGACCTGTGTTGAATTTTGAATTGGTTAAAATTAATTAGCATACATTTATGCTCCTTTAAAATAATTTATTAACCAAGCCATTTATATATCTTCCGTGTGTTCAACAAATATTTATAATGAAATTTATTGAATATTATTTAAAAAGTGTTGAATTGTGAATTGGCTTAAATTGATTAGCACACCTTAAGGCTCTTATAAAACTATTTATTAAATGAAAAAAAAAAAAAAAATATCCTAGAATTTGCACTCGAATTTCGAGGGCTGGGCTCGGCTAGTACATATAAATCCAGCAGTACAGAATCAGCAGATCAGCACATAAGCAGATCAGTGATGAACGAAACTATAATATGATTGCCTGCTAATGTAAACTTATGTAGTTTTTGAGATGTGATATTTCCGCATTAGCGAAAGTTAAGATCTCATGAAGTAAATAGCAACAGTTCTGATGTCCGAAGTATAATTCTGCAGAGTGCCTAGCATTTAGCAAAGAAAATGTTCGATACTCTCCATTTACTCTACATCTATGCAGCTTTCGAGGCGGTCAACTTTTCTTCGTAAATGGTAGTGTCGAGCTCATTTAAAGTCGAAATCTGCCTACGGTGGATTGACAGTAACGCGTTTTCAACTCAGAGGTGGTTAGATTTGTCTTGTTATCCTACATCTACGATTTGTTACGCCAGTTAATCTTCCTTGTAAAAATAGAAAGTTCGGTTTTGAGTTTACGGTTGAATTCAGCCCTAGGTACCAAAATAGTGATCAGACAACACCTGCTTGTGGGATTCCGTTTTCACGAATAACGATATAACAGATGTTTCCTATTGCCAAGCAGATTTTTAATCAATGAGATGATCGCACAATTTACTCCCAGACCAGATAGTGCCGCTATCATGGAGTCATGGTATAATCCTTTACCGATTTTGATTTCTCAATGGCACCAACAAGCTCGGAAAGACTTGACTATTTCCATAGGTATGCTATCTTATCGAAAGCAGCTAGAGAGTCAAAAGGTCAAATAAGAGTCAATTATACGCTCAATTGTCTTCAATAAAAACGATGATAAACTAATGGGTCTGAAGTGGTTCGGGAGGATGTGAACTTATTAAAGCTTTTAAAATGAACACTTTTTGCTCACTTTTTTTCATAGGAATATACGCCAAGTTTATTCAACACGAGTAAGAGCTTATAAAACCAATAGGAAATATAGTCTGGCACATGCTGGAGTTGAGCTGGAATGATACCGCTGAGGATTTGTAAGACTTAAAGCTTTTAATCGCATGTTAATTATTTCTGAAGTAATATCACAAACGGGGTTTAGGATTACCAGAAAAATGAGTATTAAGAAGTAAATTAAGCGATTCCCCACAATATAAATAACCCTTACAAAAATGTTATAAAAGATAACATCCTTAAAATTTGGAAGGAGAATATTCTCCAGTATTCCATCTTTCATTTTCAAGCTTGCAATTGCAATAAAAGCAGACTTACCTCACTATCCTTTTCCTTTGTTAACTTATTAGCTATATACTTGGTTAGTAAGCGATCCAGCACTTGTTTAACCACAGTATTCTGAGCATCGGATGTTACCAGATATTTCTGCTTCAACAGATCTAAAGCTTTGGCATTTTGATCTGGAGATACTATTTCAGATTTTTCACTAGCCGTAGAATCTTGTTTACTTATAGCACTTGTGGCCGTTGCAGAGTTCGATTCCTGACTCGATGTTATGGCTAGTTGTTTGTTTAAGGGATTATGTGCATTTTGGGTATATGCAGTTCTAGGTTTAGGTGGTATCGATGGAGCCGTCTTTGTGCTTGTCACTGCACCAGCTGTAGGTGAATTGTTTTCTGAAGAAGTTAAAGATTTATTAGCTGGTGTAGAGCGCAACTCAAGACCATAGCCAGCTAAAGCTATACAAGCCAGAACAGCCATTTTAGCTAAAGTATTGGATTCTTGTTGACGATTTGTTTTGTCACTAGCTTCTACGCCACTTTCGTCTAGTGTGTAATCATACTCAAAACAGAAAAGTAGTAAAGACCACAGGACACCATTACAAGCTAAATTACATTGTAATTCATAATTGTTGGCCGCCAAACTGGTAACTAAACTAACCGACAGGGTGTGTTTGAAGTAGACAACACGGCAAACATCTGACATAAGTCGAGGTAGAGTAATGATTTTTTGTTTACATTTCTCGAAATTACAAGCAACTTCAAAACAACGTGTTACATTTGAGATGACTTGATAATGCAAAGATTCTGGTTTAGAATCAGCACCCATAATGGAAACGCAACGATCGTAGGCTTCTAGCAAAGCTTCAATACCCTCTTCTCTTCTCAGTTCTTCAGCATTTAAGGCCGAACAATGAACCGTATGATAACACAGTTCAGAAGCAGCTGTAAGTAATTGAGTTTCTTTAGAAAATAGTTCATCATCTTTTGTCTCCAAACGTATGGTCTTGATAAGTTGAGGATAGCCAGCATATTTGTAGGGACGCAATACTACAAAATCATAGAAAGCACAATCAAATAAAGCAAATTTTTAATAGGCTCCCCCGCAAATAGACAAACTTACCATCAGCATAACGTTCAAAGAGTATACTTTGTGTTCTCAATATCAATACGATATTATTGGGATCTGGGCCACCAGAACTCCATACATTGCGTGAGCATAGAAACTCATAGGCCTGATTAACTTTCTCGAATATCTCACGACCATTCGGATTTTTATCCGGATGATACATTTGTGCCAAACGATAATATGATTTGCGTATCATGGATTCGTCGGGTTTGGCATATTTATTCAAATCAATACCCAAATCATTGTAGGCTTGTTGGACGGTCATTTGTGGGGGTTTCTTTTCAACTTCTTTACGCCAGGCATCTAGAGTGTGTTTTAGTAATTGCACCGGATCAGTTATTGGCCAATTGGGGAATTTTTGTGTATCACACAGATGTCTCAAATAGTAAATATGGCAGAAAAGTTCATTTTCCAATTGGGGATAGCTTATAGCTGGTATGGCAAGGTAGGGATATCTGACAAATACACAAAAAGAAAGAAAACAAAAATTTTACTGTCATACAAAAATAGTTTATCTAATAATATTCTTACCGGGCCATTGTATGACCTCTAAGGCGTGGTGTAAAATCAGCAATATGAGCAGCAATTTTCTCAATTAGTAATCTTCTCATTTCTGAACTCCATATAACTTCGGGAGTATCGAATTCACCCAAAAAGATTTCGGCAAATTTTTCGGCACTATAATTTTCCAAAAAACAAACCATAGCCTCTGGTAAAAGTTGTCCCAAAATACTACGATGCATAATACCCGACTGTGAAGATTCCTCACTACGGAAACCCTGTTTCATATGAGTCATTTTTAAGAATTTCGTAATCGGTAATATGTTACTGCCACTGTACATAAGCATAAAATAAAAAACACCCGTCAAATAGACTTTAGGCATTTCGGGATTGTCTTGCATAATTTGACACAGTAAGGTGGCAACACGTTCCAATAGACCCGGATCATGAGTCAAACAAACTTGTACAATATGCGGTAAACATATAAATTCAGAAAGTTTACGTGATAGTTTGGGACCCGGTATCAAAACAGCTTGACCATTTTGAGTGCGGGATGGAAAGAAACTGGTGCATGTAATGAGTATGTCTAATATCATAGAAGATAACTCTGATTCATCGTATAGGGGATGACCCTTAGCAATAAGGCACCATTTAAGTTGTGGTATCTGCTGTAATGAACGCCAACCATCCATGCCAATGGCCCAGCACCTCGTTTTCGGTGTTATAACACCTTTAGACCATAATTCCTTTAACTCGGAATAAGTAATGGGTCCTTGGCGTTCTGGTTTTTGTCCCTCCTTCTCTATGTTATAGTACCAATCTTTCTCTTCATATTGATGCATATTAGGACCAGCCTCTATAACATTTGTTTTTGTATTCGGTTGTGCTCGTCCCCGATGTAAATGAGCTAATGTGACTAAATCTACAAGACACTGAACGTGATCGACTAAGGGCCGACAATTCGATTTCTCCATAACTAAACAGGATATCAGATTTATAAGAGCATCTCTTAATGCGGGTGAAAAACACTGTAAAGGCGAAAATGTAATTCAAAAGTTATTTCATATCTTCCAGATATTAAAGCACAAAATAAACTTACCCTATCACTTAATTGCATTATATACGACATATCACTAAATTGACCAATTTCCTTGTGATAACGTTTGTATACTTTGGCCAAGGCTTGTAAAGAGGTTACGGTCAATTGATCATCATTAACACGTTGGCGACATAAAACACGTCGATAGAGAGCATTAAATAGCTCAATTCTAAAAGGAGTTTTTATAAATTTCTTGCGGATTTTTCTTTAAATTGCACAAATAAATACTCACGGATCTTTGACCAGATTTTGTGGCCAATCATCCTTTTCCAATATCAAGCGTATATAATAGTCGCCGATTTGTATCTCATCGGCCAAGCACTAATATAAAATTAAACAGATATATAACAAAAATGAGTGTCAAAACATGCCAAATTCTATTTGAAAAGATTAATCTATTGTGAGAGTGTTGCGAGTAGAGTCCGATTAATCGGATAAAAAAATATCGCTTTAAAGTTATCAATAAATCCTCTAGGTAATATCGATAATTCGATAAATAATAGAAGCCTTTTCCAGGTTTCGGTGATGTTTTTTTTTTCGCAAAAAATAATGTTTTATGAGCACTCGAAATTCATTAAAAAAGAAAAATCCTCGAGGTTGTCTGCTTTCAATGACTGCTCAAAATGTTACAGTAGTTTATTAGCAGATGGTAGTTGACGTGGTAAGTTCAAAAAGTCACTTAGTTCTGAAACTGCCCTTGTATTTGAGGTACCGAGCAGATTTCTAGATTTTTTTTGCAAGATTTTGTTTAAAAAAGTCTGATGTTCATAAATTATCTTATTTATTACAATGATCTCAAAACGTGATGAATGTTATGAGTCGAACGATGGTTCACGAGGATCACAGCAAATAAAATTATAAGTAAAAATGTGAAAGTTTGCTATAAATACTTAGAATTAGCATATAACTACATTCGATCCGTGCAATAAACAAGTGTTGGATCAGAAAGACCCGCTTACAAAAAAAAAATAAAAAAAAAATTGAATTAAATTCTATTCATATAACATTTATCAATAAAAATCACTGATGAAGGCTGAAATTCCAGAAACTAGTCTGATTAAAGGTACAGTGTAGTTATGAATTTAAGATATATATGCTTTCTTCTTCTCTACCACGACCCATTGAAACAAAATCGAAATTTGCGTATTAATTAGTTAAAGATAGATAGATTTTCTTTATTGATTTACAGTATTAAAGAGCTAATTTTTTTAATCGAATTATACATAATTTAATTTATGTGATATTTTGCAATCACTAGTTGCTAGTAGTTCTAAATTGTGCCGAAACACCAGTCATTGGCCACTGGTTTATTGATTTGTTTGTATTAAGGAATAACCCGATTTTATCACACAGATAAGATATTTTTTAATTCTCAATTTTCAGTTAATCTTTGAAAATAAAAGATTAAAAAGGATAAAGTTGAGCCTAGATTCAAAGAAAATTTTAATTCACTATTGTCCGTCTTCTAGATATTAAAGTTAAAATTCATAAGTTTATGTTATGCCTTCGATGTGTGCTACGAACAACGAGTTCACAACTAGAGTGCTTTTAAGGCTTATGCACTGAATGTTCGCGAGTCTACTCATAACAAGGTTTTTAAAGTTTTCAATGTTTCATGTGTACCTATCGCCTTTCTTAATTAATAATCTAACGCATAAAAACAAAGTTTTTATTAAAACTCTTTCTTTCCTTATGCATATGAGTTTTGAATATCTCCGTGAGTGTGCGTGACTGTGTGCGACTATTTTAAAATTAATCTTTGGCCACAACAAGTCTATGGACAAAGTTTCAGATCCATCGGATGAGGGAAGTGGGGTTTTCATCTCTCCGTGACTGTGCATTGACATTTAGATCACTCCGTGACTGTGCGTGACATTGCGTGACTAAGTCAAAGTTAATCTTTTTCACAGCAAGAATATGGACCAAGTTTCATATCGATCGGATGAGGGGAAATGACATTTAGATCACTCCGTGACTGTGCGTGGCCACGCATGACTGTGCGTGACCACCCCAAAATTAATCTGTAGTAACAACAAGACTATGGGCCAAGTTTCACATCAATTGGATAAGGGGGAATGGGGTTGACCCACGACAGACAGACAGACAGAGAGTATGAGTTAAAAGAAAGAGTTTAAAAAGTATGTTTTGTTTTGTTTTTTTTTACAGTTTTTTAAATAATTTTGTTATTATAAAAAGATGTTGACCGAATTGTCAAAATTTCAGCAGTTATTCAAGAGTTAAGTAGTATTTGCGCATAAGTTAAACATCGTTTGTTAAATCCTGTTATGAATAAGAATTGCTTATTCAATTGATATGTAGAGTCAAAATTTTGGTTATGAATGCAAACAATGGAATTTTTACTCGAAACCAATAGGCGGTGGTATCACCTTTCAAACTTTGTTTTTAATTTTTTTTCAAAACTGCTTAAATCATTTTGGCAAAATAACTTTTTAAACATACCTGATAATTAACTTCAAATTCTTGATAATTCCAAGCCACAATCATATTACCAGCCAAATCACGATCATTTATAAATTGTCTTAATTCATTTTCCAAACAAATGCGTAATTCTTCGCGAGTCTAAATAAAGGTAAAAAACTTTTTTAAAAAATTACCACATAATTATAGACTTACCTTATGGTTCCATATTAAATTGGGTATACTATGATCTTTAGAAAAATTATAAAAGAAATATGGTAGATTAACTATGGTATCCGAAGTTTTTTTACGTTGACGTCTGTTGCGTAAAACAACATGACGATTTTTTAAAGCTTGGGCTGCAGAATCTTGCTGTTCTATTAAATTCATACCCCAGTGTTTAATTCCCTAAAATTACATAAACATTATTATAGCAAGAGAATATCTAAAAAATTATATATGTACAGTGAGTGACAATACAAGGCAATATATTTTTGAGGACTTGAACGGTCAATACCAAAAATTGGATCATGAAATAAAAACTCTTTTTTATTTAATTTATTATTTATTATTATTTAACAGCACTTATAATCATAGTAAATTATGAGTATAAATATATTTATTTTATTAGGTACTAACGACAGAGGTTTTTGACCCAATTTTTATAAACATGAGAGTTATTTTTATATAAGGTGATATATATTACAATATTTAAGAATGTTTTTTACTAAATTTATATTTTCTATGTTTACATTGCGTAGCAAATCGGGTAAACATAGTTTACCCAATAGGTTGATTTGGGCTTCATTAATGGAACTGCAGTTGAAAATTAAATGGTTTGAGCTTATGATGTCTGTGTTGCATAGCGGACAAATTTCTGGTCTCGATCCACTGAAAATATGTCGATATGTTATGTAGGTATGACCTAGCCTTAATCTGGTGTATTTTTGTAAATTCAACCTAGACGTATTATGGGGATATGTTGGTTTTATTTTATTAGGGTTGATGATTTTGTAGTGATGCTGGTAGTTTGCCCATTCATCGATATCCATTTCATTAATGTAATATGAAATAAATTTGTGAATATCTTTTTTGTTTGTAGAACGATATTCTATAATTGGTGCATGTGTAGCGTATTTGGCGGCTTTATCGGCTAATGTGTTTCCCAATATACCAATATGACCAGGAAAACTTTTGTATTTGTTTATAGCATAATAAATAGCTGTTGCTTCCGCTGTGAAAATAGAAGACCTGTGATCGAGAATTGCTATAAAGTCGGTTTGAAGGTTATCGTTTATAATCGCTATTGCAGTGGAAGTATCTGTTTTTGAACCATCTGTGTAGAGAATTTTCCAATTCTTATTTTTGTATGAAGAAGAAATTTCTTCAAATAGAGATGTATAGTAATGATCGTGTGTAGAGTTTTTTGGTAGAGTCATTAAATCTTCTACAAAGCTGCAGCTTTTTAAATTCCAAGGCGGTTCGGAGGAAAAATAAACTTTTTGTGGTTTTGTGTCAATATCCATATTTTTAGCATGTTTAAGGGCTAGATATATTGTGGACGGAAATCTAAGTGGTAATTGAGTTGGAATGAGTGAAATGCGTTTTAAGAGAAGCTGTTCTGCAGGGAAAATAATTTTCGTGATCAGCTTTGATGTTAGCCAATTACATCTTTGTTCCAATGTGGGTAATCCTGATTCCGCTATTAAATTTTTTATTGGAGTTGTCCTTAGCGCACCAAGGGCAATTCTGATAGAGGAATTGTAAATCGGATATATTTTTTTAAGTTGAGTTTTTGAAGCTTTACCATATATGACTAAGCCATAATCTAGTTTTGCTAAAACCAGGCTGCGGACGATGTTTAAAATAGTGTCTGGATGAGCGTTACTGTTTTTAGCAGCAAGGCATTTAATTATGTTTAAACGGGGTTGAATGGATTTTTTTAAGTAATCGATGTGAGAGGACCATGAAAAGTTTCGATTAAATATAACTCCTAGTATTCTTAGAGATTCAACGATTTCTATTTGGTAACTTTAGATTGTAATATTCTTATTATTACAGTTTTTCTTTTTACATATGTGTAGACATTTAGTTTTGGGGATTGATATTTTACCACCATTTACATTGCATCAATCATTTAATGATATGAAAAGTGTATTAATTTCTTGTTGTATATCAGAATTTTGTCTGTGTTTTTATTTAAAAACTTGTATGTTCCATTATTTAAAAAAGAAAAAATATTAACATAAAATAGCTTAACTTAAGAAAAAAAAACTTAAAAGTATACCTTTTTATGCTGTTGACAAAACATTGGGAATAATTACCATACAATAATTGAAAACTTCCCTCTATTTTTAGTTCAATATTTTGTTGGATATATTTTATTTATTTATTTATTTCATTGACTGTCCTATGCTACAAGATTAAATCTTATAATTACAGCATAGGATTTTATAAAGCTAAACATGTTAATTTGTTTATAAGAAATAAATGTAAATTTAAAATCATAAAAACAAAATCATGACAGAAATTAAGCATTTTTAAATTTTAATGCGTTACTATATAGCTGAATGTGATATGGTAGTGCGTTCCAAAGGCGTATGGCATTGATAAAAAATTGCCACTCGGATACGAGCGTTCTATATCTAATGGCGATAACTCTTTCCCCCCTGCTGGATCTCCCAAATCTAAGTAAGTCATGTAGATACTTTGGTGTTTTCTCATATATAATCTTGTGTAAACATGAAATAGTTCGTAGTTTGAGGAGGTTTTCGAAAGAGATTCCAAAAAGTTTTGTGTTGAACGGGGTGACTGAGCCATATTTTCTTATACCAAAAACATATCGCACAATATTTCCAAAAATGGATTTTAGTTTACACTTGCTAGCAGCATCACAATTTGAGAAAATTTCACATCCATAGAGCAAAGAGGGAATTAAATAAGCTTTAGCAAGAAGCATTCTAATGTTTAATGGTGTGCAGTGTTGAGTGGCCCAAAGTGTTCTTAACATTCTATATGTTCTTCCCGCAACATTGTTTACGTGATTTGTCCAAGAAAGGCTGTCATTGAATATAATTCCGAGATTTTTGACAGAGGTTACGACTTCAATTTGTTTGTTATTTAGTTTTACGTCAAAAACACGATCAAGATTCAGTAATCGTTTATGAATAACGATACATGTCGATTTTTTTGGGTTGAGACACAGCCCATTTGCAGCTGCCCATTTATGTATGTTGCTTAAATCATAATTAAGCTTGGAAATTGATGTATTGAGCATTTTAATTGTGCTACTGAGATATACCTGGACGTCGTCAGCATACATATGTATATTACAATATTTTAGTTTACCTGGTAGATCATTAGCATATATGGAAAATAAAAGGGGTAGACAATCGGTTATGTAAGAATACTGATTGTGAACGATCGGATAGGTACGAAGACATAAGTTTAGCTGAAGTGTAACTGAAATTAAACATATGTTTCAACTTTTCACATAAAATAAAGTGATCTACCGTATCAAAGGCTTTCGAGTGATCGAGCAGTGCCAAGAGAACCACTTTTCCATTATCTATTTGTTGCCTTATTTCTTCGGAAACACTTAACAGAGTTATGACACAGCTATGCTTTGGACGAAAACCCGATTGCCTCTCAGTAAGTAAGTTATTTCTTTTAACAAAATCGCTTATTTGAGAATGTAACAGCTTTTCAAAGACTTTAGAGAGAAATGGAAGGATTGCAATTGGCCTAAATTCCTTGTTTGATTTAGGTATTGGTATAATCTTAGCATATTTCCATTTAAGTGGATAAGAACTTGTTGTAATGATGTTGTTGAAAAGATATGTAATATAAGGTAGAAGAAATGGCAAAAGTATTTTTATGAATTTTGGATGCATGTTATCAAATCCAACAGCATTTGACTTGATTCTTGAACAGCACAAAGCGATATCATACTGATTTACACATTCAAATTCAAATATCTCAACTAAATTGGTGTCAAAATTTGAGTCATGATTGTTGACAGATGGGCCATTTTTCGTTGGATTAATGATTGTATTTAAGGTTTGTAAATTTGTTGGTGAGGAATTGTTGAAATTGTAGTATTCGGGGTTAGAATCAACCACAGGTATATTCATAAAGGTGTTACTAATTTCGTTCACGTCAGCCGAGAAATTGCTGTTATTTTCTACTCTTCCTATACCGATTTCTTTTATAGTCTGCCATGTTTTTTGGAATTTAGCGCATTGGAAAAACGTTGAGAATAGTATTCAGATTTTGTTATTCTAATTAGACTAGTGGTATCTCTTCTTAATCGTCTATACTCATCGTGCAACTCCGTGGTTTTAAAACGTTTCCACCTTTTGTATGCAATATCTCTTTGCTCAATGAGACGCCTAATTGCTTGATTGAACCAAGGTTTAGAGTCGGTTGAAATATGTTTTTGTTTTATTGGGACAAAAAAGTCATACAGATGTAGTATATTATATTCAATGAACGACAATTGTGAATCAACTGAGGGAATGGTATAAATCACATTCCAGTCAATACTTAAAAACTTGTTAATTAAAAGTTGCATATTTAGGTTTTTTAAATCACGATAAGTGTGCAGTTCTCCTTCCCGTATCAATTTAAAATCAAAGAACAGACGAGGCATTTCCAACAAAAAATACATCCAGAAGACTATTTCTTGTTGTTGTGAGGTGAGTTGGAAGTCTATTATTTACTGGAGTTAGTCCAAGTGACATCATATTATCAGCTAAAAAGGTTCGAGTTAGCATATCTGAGTTGAAATCTCCAGAAATAAAAATATCAGTAAATGGCAAAATTATAGTTTCTAATTTTTTCATAAACTTGGTTATATCAACGTTTCGATTTGGTCTATAAACACAACCAAAGAGCATTTTTTACCATGTGATAAGGCCTCCACAAAAATATATTCAACCAAATCCTTTTTCTTTTTTTCTCTTCCTCTTTCCTCTTATCAACCTCTTTCCCCTCATTCACAATTACCTCATCATCTTTTTCATCAAAATTATCGTTTTCTTCATCCTTATCACCAGACTTACAATAAAACTTACAGGGAATATTGTTTCTCACAAAGATGGCAACGCCACCAGCTCGAGTCTTTCTATCAGCTCGGAAAGTATTATATCCCGTGAGTGAAATAAAACTGCCAGGTGTTTTTTAATTTTTTTAATTTCTTGTACTACTTCACAACGCCGAGGCATGGATATCCATTGAAATTTTTTGCCACTCTGAATTAACTGCCTCTGCGAGATCTGTCTTGTAAGTGCAATTTCGTGTCCGTATTCCCATAGATTTTCTGGTGATTGGGCTGGTCATTCCAAACCCCTAACTGCATTAGATTGTAGCCATTCGGTTACAACTTTGGAGCTATGGATACATTATGTCATTAGAAATTGCCTGTAGCCAATTGCAATTGCCTGGCCCATTCCTTGGCTCTAGTCTTTTTCCCTTTGGTCGTCGTACAATCGTTCTTCCACCATGGCCCCTTACATTAAACTTGGACTTATCTGAAATAAAATAAAATTTATGCGAGTCAGACAATTTTTCTCTGATATCAGTGGTTTCTTCGCAGGACGATAACAACCGAGTTCAGCCTCAATTTAAGTTCAAGCACATATTTTTAGTTTCAGATTGTTAATGACCTCATTATTTACCAATTTTATTTTTAATTTTTTTAAACTCTCTTGAAATTAAATTATCCTGTCATAGACTCGTTCTACGGAGCCTGCGCCTAAATGCTGAGTCGTCACGGTACCTTGTTCATGATATTTCTTGATCATTTTTGAAGTTATGGATTTATTCATAGAATATTTTTTTTCACAACTTTTCTTTTGCTTAAGATCAATAGTAAAATCATCTATTATTATGGTTTTTAACTCTTCACAAAACTAAGAATGAAACATTGAAAAATACAATGTTTATATGTAAATAATACTAATTGAAATTAACTGCTAAGTAGAAAAGGAACGTAGTTCCTAATCTCTTTATCTAAATAAACTAAATGCAAAATATTAACATTATAATAAATAAACAATAAGTTAATACGAGCGCATATGGTCTTGTTACCGGCGCCCTTTTTTCCTATATTTTATGAATTTACTTTGTAAAATATTTTGTTAATAAATAAATAAATAAACAATAAGTAAATAAATGAATAAAATACAATTGTGTTTAGAAAACAGTTGAAAGAAAATTCCAGAAACTATAAATATTTAAATGACAGTTAAGATTTTATACATTTTCTGCCATACACCATCTATTTATATTGTTTTAAGTAACTCTGATACAGAAGTTTCCATTGTTTTGGCATTAAAAATTCGTTTATCTATTTTTGTTTTTATTGCATTTTCTTTCACAACATATTATATTTTTATTGTTTTAATCATGCCATTGTTTTGGCATCACTAAAAATATTTATTTTTTTCGTTTATCTATTTTTGTTTTTATTGTATTTTTTATTTCGATAGAGCACACCAAACAGTGATTTCGCAAAAAAAAATACATAATATTAGGAATTAGCGCGAAATTATTAAATTTGTAAAAGTTTCCTATGTATTGTCACCCACTGTATGTATATTAATTAGTAACTAAACCAACCTGTAAATGCTTTTCAATCACGTTTTTACGAGTTTTATTGGAATGTTGTATGGCAAATTTTAAATTATCACGAAAATTTAATTTATCTTCTTCTACATCTGTATCCGGTACAGCTTCTTCCGATTCCAAAAACATTAATAAGCCAGCCGGCTAAATAAAATGATAACATGATAAATTTTTCAATTAAAATCCCTTAAGCGTAATACTTACAAATATACGTTTGAATAATTCCATGGCCTCGATATTATCAGTGACCCAGAGACCGATTAAATGTCTAGACAATTGACGATGTGTTGTTAGGGTAGGATCATTTGAGGGCGTGTATAGGGCTACCAATAAATGCCTACATAAAGCCGCCTCATCCAAAGCCAACGATTGCATCTGCTCGGCTACTTTATGTTCGCCTTCTTCTATAATGGCTCTTAAAACTAAACCGGCTCCCTTGACAATAGCCAACGAAGGATGTTGAAAGAGTTTATATAAATAGCGACCGCGTTCAGCTACCAATTCCAGTAAGATATCAAATTGCTTGCCTTCTGTGGTCTCTGAATAAGGCACACATAGTGCAAACGTTAAGAAATCTAACATGGCCGATAAAACCAAGGCACCACTGCCATGACTAACATGATTGGTCCACATATTTAGTAAGGTTTCCAAAAATGATTTCGACGATAATATTGAGGATTTATTCAATTGTTCCTGCTTCAAGTCATGATCAGCATTTACCGAATGCATTAGAGAATTGATCATATCAATGGCTGAATAAGTAACTGCCAAATCTTTACGTCTCAAAGCTGCCACAATTTTTGTGCCAATAATTTCACGAAATCCCGGCAGATTTGTAAATGCAGCATAACCAGTTTTACTAGCCAATAGACGGGTAAGACCATGAAATATTGCTTCTAATTCTAAATTTGTTAACTGGGCTGTTGGATTGTCTACCTCTTTTTGGGCTAAAGCTTGTAAAGCACTAAGTATAAGTTTTTCTTTATTTTCAGCAAAGAGACTCTGTAAAAAAAAAACATACATATGAAATAATTACAATTAAAGACTAGTAAAATTTCTATTTACATCCTGTGTTACACTATAATTTAAACCACTATGTGGTATATTAGCATTGAAACGTTCCAAAACCTCGTAACGTCGACCAGGATTTTGAAAATTATTTATAACCAAACGCAGGAGATTCGTTTCAGTTTCTTCATCTACAATATTGCTTAGAGGAACATAACGTTTACCCCTTGGCGTACTGACAATACGTATATGAACATCTTGATTACCGCTTGAACGTACAGCATCCAATAAAGTAGCCAACAATGAATCACGATCGTTAGTGGTATATGAGCGTACTATACCATTTTTATATTCGATACAAAATTTTTGTAGATTATCTTTATCACGTATTAAAGCAAAAACATCTATAAGGGGCCGCAAAGTGCAAACACTATATGTTTGAGGATCACGTTCCAATAGGGTAGTGTCGGTCAAACAGAGTATACGTTTGACCGGATCTGGATGACGTGGTGTATGTTTTTGTACGGTAAATTCAGTCATTGATGTTTGAAATTGATCGCCACTAAAAAAAAAACATTCACACACACACACAAAGTTGTTATTGATTAACTTAATTTCTGCTAAGAGTTTTGAAATATTCACCTATACTTTCCAAAACGTTGTCTTTCAAATTGTTCCAATGTTATTTGGGACTTTAATATCTTTATATCAATACCCAAGAATTGCGTTGACTTTTGGGCTATATTCTGCACGATTTCATGATGATTGAGGGCTTTGAAGAGATGTAAGCGACTGAAACCGCCATAGGCCATAACAATACCACCTTCATAATCAGAAATCCCTGCTTAATTCGCATTTAAACAAAAACATAAGATGAAATACATGTGAAATAAAAGGGTTAGAAGAGCTAGAGAAGCAGAATAAAATTAATATAATGAGTGTTAGTATGCCTAAACCTCCATTATTAACAATAGTATAACGCCTTAAGTCTACACCAATATACAAAAAACTAATACATGTTAAGTTTAACCTTTTAAAGATTATATGTATAAAAAAATACTTCTTCGACGTGATATAGAAATGGTTTATAAAAAGACTTTAGGATTATTTTTCGCGAAGTAATAAGAGGACAAAAAATATTAAAAATAAAGTTTAAATATGAATATTAAAAAAATCAGAGTAACCTATAATATATATAGGCTAGGCGATTTTTTGTTACCGATATTTTGTTCTACCGTTTTATCTTGATTTTGACTAAAGATATATTATTTTAAAGGTATTTCTTTTTAGCTGTTCACCAGATTTACAGATGTTTAAATTTGTTCCTTTATTTT
Source organism: Cordilura impudica (assembly GCA_963682025.1). Taxonomy (NCBI): domain Eukaryota; kingdom Metazoa; phylum Arthropoda; class Insecta; order Diptera; family Scathophagidae; genus Cordilura; species Cordilura impudica. The sequence goes on from OY821521.1 coordinate 54,291,058, forward strand.
GAGTAAATTGCATTTAAAGTTGCTACTAACACATACATAAAATTCTACATATATTATGTGTGTGTTTATTAAATTTGTTAATGTGTTTCTTAATGAGTTTTTATCTTCAGTCACAATTATAATAAACCAAAAAAATGTTGGTTTGTGAATTGGCTAAGTTGAGAAATAAAGTTGCCTAGAAATTGCTCTCGAATTTCGAGCGCTGGAATCTGTTAGTTAAATCAAATAGAAAACAATCCACAGTTAAAAAATTAATTAAAATTTAACTCTAAATAAAAATTTCATATTAAAAAAAATACAGAATACATTTTTTTTTACCCTTTCAGATCTAGCTGTATCGATTGTGAGATCTGACTTACGGGCTTAAAATATAAATTAATACATTTTTTCTGACTTTTATTTACCGACGATTGTGAGTTCTCTTCAATGCTCTTTACACAAAAGAGAATTAAAAACTACTCAGGTCTGAAAGGGTTTTAACAAATAAAATTTAAAAAAAAATAATGATTATGAAAAAAATTATTTAATAAAATTAAAGTAAAAATCAGAAAAAAGTTTGGAAAAAGTCTTTCCAAATATAATTTTAGAACAAAAAGAATAATAAAATTTAAGAAACTAAATAAAAATTTCAGGGTAAAAATAATACAGAAACAAGTTCTTTAAAAAACCCAATAAAATTAAAAAAAATAATGATTATGGAAAAAAAAATTTTAAAATAAAAAACAGAAAAAAATTCTGAAAATTTTTTTCTGAATAAAATATTAGAACAAATAGAATAATAAAATTTAAGAAACCATGAAAGAATTTTTGAAAATACAATTTTTTGAAAAGTGAATATAGTTCGGCTTAAGGTCATCGGTTGTTAAAAGATTCTCTTTGTTATAAGAACATTTTTGTTAAAAATAAATAAAACACAAGTTTTTTTAATTTTTAAACAATATTTATAACAATATTTTTTTCCAATATATTTCCATCAACTTTGTTGACCATCATCCAGGATTATTTTAAAACAGTGTGAAGAGAAATTGTAATTGACAATGTCAATTGACAATGTCAATTGACAATTACACAGTGTGAAGAGAAGTTGTAACTCAAACAAATTAAAAATTTGACGACAAATAGTCATAGTCGCATGTTCTAATGTTAGTCATACTCCTTAAAGAAAAATTGTAATACAAAAGATGGGTCTAGGTCAAATATTTTTGGTAGTTACAAACATCAGCACAAAGTCATTATACCCTGACCACATAGTGATGTAGGATATAAAAAATTATTTAAGAATAAATGTAAATCACAAAAATATTTAAAAAAGTCAAATAGAAAAAACTAAAAAAATAATAAAAAAAGTTTAGAAAAACAGTTTCATATTACAAAATCATTTATGAAAAATAGTTTGCAAAAATATTTCATAATAATAAATATTAATTAAACCAGTTTTGATAAAAGCGAAGTCTAATAAAAATTTCAGGAACAAGTTTTGAAAAAAATTGGTTAATAAAAATTTTTTTTACAAAAATGCAAAAAAATCCCTAAATAATATTTTGATAAAAAAGAAATAATTAAAATAATTTGTAAATAAAAATAAAAATATAAAGCTTGGAATTATTTTGTCGGAATAAAACTTTATAAAAATATGTCAGGAAAAAAATTTTTTTTATTCTAAAAATTATTTTGAAAAGTAACACTGTGCGACAGAAAAAATACCTGGGATGAGATACTGTTTTCTGGTTGGTCTTGTCGAGTACACCAGGACTGTGACCTTGAAATTTGCGGAACACCTCCAAAATCTTAAGTTTGGGTTTTCGGGCCTTTTGCACATATAAGCCAGTAACTTTGCTGAATTCTTAGGGGAGTTAGAAGAAACTGAGGCCTTTCGAAGATATGAACATGATATTTATGAATTAATCAGACATCTGTGCTTATTCCTTCAGCACTCATTTCTTTTTTTTAATTCTCTATTTTTCAACTTTGGAGATATTTTTACACATTTTTTTATTTAGGAACCGTATAATTTATGAATTTATTATAAAAGTATGAATAAATGCATGCACAATGTTTTTCGTTTTCTTTTTATGCGCTTTCTGTATAATGAAGTTGCTGGATACAATTTTATGAAAACAAATCGACGCATAATAGAAAATTGCGCGACGAACAAGGTGAAAATTTTCACCAAGAAATGGAGTCAATGGATGTCAAAGGAAAAACAAATGATTTCGGAATACTGCTGGTCACTTCGATGGGAAACTGAATATGCTGAATTAAAAAAAATCGGACAAACATTTTTGAGTTGAATGGCCTAAAATGTTATTTGTTGCAAAAATCTTGTTTGTGCAGGCATTTATTCCAAAATTTTGTTTTTATTAAAAGATTAATAACTGAGTAAACTTTAAAAGGATTTTTACTAATAAATAATCATACTTTTATAAAAATTTCATAAATTATACGGTTCCTAAATAAAAAAAAATCATGTGAGTCCGATCACTGGGAAGATGTGTAAACATCTAGTAATTAAAGATTTTTTTATGGCACTTTTTTTAAATCAAACAGAAAGTGTCATCTATGTACCACTTATAGCAATCAACTGCAGGGGCTCTGCTAATATAAAAAAATTTATTATTATTTATTATTTCAACAGGTTAATTTTTAATTTATCATTTTTTATTTTTCATTTTTTATTCATTTTTAATTTTTCATTTTTCGATTTTCGTTTTTTAATTTTTCTATTTTAATTTTTTAATTTTTCATTTTTTTTTTCATTTTTATACCCTATACCACTATGTGGTCACAATCAATTTATGAGTCGATTTAGCGATGTCCGTCCGTCCGTTCGTCTGTGTGTCCATGTAAACCTTGTAATCAATCTACAGGTCGCAAATGTGAACATATTTTGATGAAATTTGGTATGTGAGTGAGCTTCTATCAGACATAGCATGAACGCTATTTAAATTGGCATGTTAATTGCATGTTCAGACGTAGTCTCCATACAAATGACACCTATGAAATCGACTTAAATTTCCACATGATCCAAATTATCATATAGATCTCGGTCAAATTGATTTGTTTGTGTTTATTACACCCATTAATCAGTAGTCAAAAAATAAACCCTATAGGACAATTCTTAGTCATAGACCCCATGTAAAGCTGCTTCCCGATCTTCACTTAAATCTATGAAAAAACAGAGACATTGCACAGATTTTTCTCAAATTTGCTTTGTATATGTTACCAAATATGGTCAGGATCAGTCCATTTTTCGACCTAGTCCCCATATAAATATAGCATCCAATATGAACTTTTTCATATTCAAAGGAAAAAAATTAATAACAATGCCACTCAAACTTGGTTTATGCTTATTTTCAATATACAATTAGTTGGGCCTAAGAGATAGGGTCTCTAAAATCATGGTATAGGGTATCGTATAGTCGGTCTAGACCGGCTATAATTTTCTTGTTTATTTTTCATTTTTTAGTTTTCATTTTTTTATTTTTTATTTATCATTTTTCGTTTTTCATTTTTCATTTGTCATTTTTCATATTTTAATTTTCATTTAATTTTCATTTCTCATTTTTAATTTTTTATTTTTCATTTTTTTTTTCATTTTTTATTTTTCATTTTTTATTTTTTATTTTACATTTTTCATTTTTTATTTTTCATTTTTCATATTTTGTTTTTCATTTTTTATTTTTCATTTTTCGTTCATTTTTTATTTTAAATTTTTTTTAATTTTTTATTTTTCAATTTTCGTTTTTTATTTTTCATTTTTCGGTTTTTATTTTTCATTTTTTATTTTTTATTTTTCGTTTATAATTTTTTTTTTTAATTTTTTATTTTACATTTTTTACTTTTTATTTTTCACTTTTCATTTTTCATTTTCGTTTTTTGTTTTTTGTTTTTCATTTTTATTTTTGCATTTTTTATTTTTCATTTTTCGTTTTTCATTTTTTATTTTTCATTTTTTATTTTTCATAGTTCCAATTTTCATTTTTCATTATTTATTTTTAATTTTTTATTTCTTATTTTTAATTTTTTATTTTTCATTTTGCAATTTTCATTTTCACACAGGTTATTACATATCATAATTTTTTCACCAATACAGTAATAAGTCACACCGATTTTATCTTACGTCTCACATGTTACGCTGTTTTTGTGATTGTATTGTGAAATAGAAATTCACACCCCTGCGCGTATAAATGTTTACACATCAAAAATGTGTAAAAACATCTCCAAAGTTGAAAAATAGAGAATATTTTTAATGAGTTTGTTCAAGGAATCCAATATTTACCAGGTATTTCTGTTTCATTCTTTTTTCTACCACTGTGTAATTTATCGATATATACCATTGTTAATAAAGAAATATTAATACATAAAAAATTAATCAAACGACAAGAAATTGTCTTCTCTAAGTTGTTTTTTTCAAATTCATCTCCAATTTCCTATATAGGCACAAATCGAACTAAAATTCCAATAAACAAATCAAACATATCTATATTAATATGCTAGGCGATTTCTTCTGACTGATGTTTTGTTCTACCGTTTTATCCCGATTTTGACTAAAGGTATATTATTTGAAAGGTATTTCTTTTTAGCTGTTCACCAGATTTACATATTTTTAAATTTGTTCCTTTATTTTGAGTAAATTGCATTTAAAGTTGCTACTAACACATACATAAAATTATACATATGTTATGTGTGTGTTTATTAAATTTGTTAATGTGTTTGTTAATGAGTTTGTTATCTTCAGTCACAATAATAATAAACCATAAAAGTGTTGGTTTATGAATTGGCTAAGTTGAAAAATAAAGCTAGAAATTGCACTCGAATTTCGAGCACTGGAATCTGCTAGTATATATATATTTATATATATATATATATGTATCATACAATTAATTTCCATTCCATAAATTTCCTTCCTTTTTGTTAACACTTAATATCATCACCATTATTATTAAAGCTATAACATAAAAAGTATGGTACCTATTATGCCTTCAATATCCTTATACATATAACTGGCAAGTATTTCATTGGTGGTAGGATCCAATTGATCTAATGAGCAGGGAGTCACTTCTAGCATTGTGGGTAAACTAATGCCTGACCAATGGTATTTGTAAGCAGAAAAACGCTAGAAACAAGAAAAGATAATAAAACTCAATAAAAATAATGTATAAACAAATGAAGAGACAATAAGTGTTACTCAAAAATAAATAAACTTTTTGGCATATGAACAGATGCGGGCATAAAAAGAGTAACAAAATTTAAAATATCGTCAAAAATGTTCAAAAATTTTTTATGTAAATATTCTTATTAAGTGATCGTAGTTAACAACATAAACATTTCTGAAAATATTTAGATATACAAAATTTATAACATCTAGTATTACTATAGATATGCACGCCACTGTCGATAACAATTAAAAGAACGAACGAAATTGTGTTTGTGTGAATTAAGTAATTTGAAATACAATACATACTTGAGAATTTTTCGGTTTATCAGCAAATTCTTTATAATATTTTAAAATGGATGTTAAAATATCATTACGGTACTCTGAACTTAGTTTAATTGAATCCAATTTTTTATCTTTTTTAACCGTCAATACAAATTCATTGGGAATCTAAAATAAATAACAACAAACTACGTCTGAAAACTTAATTTATAGTTCAACCAACAATGGATTAATAATAATGTTGTGACAGACTTGAAACAATAATTTGAGATAAAAATCTTTATGTTACTTTCAAATAGTGAATATTTTAACTCGATACTATTTAATACGCTGGATCCATAAATTGTATTTTTGTAATTATTACGTCTAACTTCATTCATTGAATTTTCAAAATTAGTTTCAAATATTACTTTAAAACATTGTAACTAACATCAACTGTTTTTAAATTTGTTGACAAATTTTTTTGTTTATTTGAACATCACCAAAGTTTTTGTTTCCAAGTTAATAAATATAAGAATTGTCACATTTTTTCTATAATACAAATTGCACCAATTATTAATCCTTGTAGAGTATAAAAACTAGGGTACATTACTTACATTTGAAGATTTTGAGGGAGCCGCTGATACAATATCTGAATATGGCCATCTATTGGTTAAATCCAATTTGTCCGGATTATAGGTTGATACACCTACATTGCCAATAGCTAAGATTCGTTTATACTTGCCTTTCCATGAATGTTTAGTTACTAGGAAACATTCCAAATCAATGCTCTCTTTCGGAGGCACCATTTTTATGATTCTTCTATTGTTTACAGCACTTTTCAAGTTAAAAATTTAATTTTCTATCAATCACGCAATGCTATTAATCTGTAATATGTAGATATAAATAAAAACAACAATACAGTTGATAAAAATGGTAAAACAAGAAGTTTTGCAAAATAATGACCGACCACTGTTTGACTCATCGGTATCATATATATGAATTATAAACATTTCAAATTATATGTATTACGAAAATCGTTCACTCCCTAGTTAACACAATTTCTAAATTTCCATCACTTTCAATTATATGGTTAAGCTGTATCAATTTCTTAATGGAGTCTTAATTTAAACTTCATTATTATGTATGGAAAAAGGGGAGTAAACGTCATATTTTATTTTTTGCACTTCACAACGGTTATTTGTGTTTTTTTTCTTGTTTTGTGTGTAGATTTTTATAAATTTCTTACATTTTATATTAAAAATTCATGTTTTTGTTAAACTTATTTCATATACAATTGTTTTTGTTATTTTTTTTATGCATAAATTTCATCTGATTGGATTTTTTGCAATGAAAATCAGAGTTCGCACAAAATTTTTTTCAATTGTCAATTACAAAATGACATTTCAACTATAGGAAATGGGATAAATAAACAAGATGTGACAGCAACAGTGTTGCCAGGATCCTTTTTTCTCCCCCATAGATTACAGCTATTTACAAATAAAAAACTGTTGAAAAGTATTCCTGAAAATAAATAATTCTTTGTTTGTAAATATATTTTTTTTTTAGCAAGTTGATAAGGTTTTGTGATGCTCTTTTTTATATTCCTGAATATATATTTTTTTTATTTTTCGATCTTTTTCATATAATACAAAATGTTGATTGAATATATTTTACCTTTTCAAAAAAAAATAAATTTTTAGATTAAAACGATATTTGTAAATATTATAAAAACGCTTAAAAAAAGCATTTCAACTAAAAATACATCCCACTTTTTACATTTATATTAAAATCTTAGAAGGTAACATAATTAAAGAATTTGAATTTCTTTATAATTAATATTTGTAAAATATTATAACAAATTGTGACACTAATTTCTTTAAAAAAAAAACCCCTAAATGTGGGATAAAAATTTCGAATGGAGAGCGAGATGTTATAACAAAAATATGGCAACATTTTCCCAGAAATTATGTTAATTGGTAATTTGGGTAATTTGTTATTTCTGCTGCTAGTTCGTAGCTATCTCTAGATATCTCTTTTACTCTTTAATAATTTAAATGTAACATGCATGAAAAAGTGGGTCTGCTTTAAATCTACGTGTGTTTGTTGTAAATAATGGTTGAAAATTTAAGGTTTTTTCAAGCTCATGAATTCATACGGTTTTTTACACTTGCTCCGTTTTTCAAACGGCGTTGTCAAAATATGCACGGTTGTAGTTAACAACCCTGCATATTTTTCAAAGTTCTCAATAAGGCAGCAAGTGTTTCTAAATTAAACGAATTTTATATAAAACAAAACTACAAAATAAATATCAATTTAAAATGCAAAATTTATGTGACAGTACAAGAACTCATAACGGAAGTTTTTAGCCGTCCTATAAACGTATTTTTAAATGGGTTGCAATAACAAAAAATATTTTTTTCTAAAGAAATAGACTTACAACCATCAAAACTATAAATCATACTCATTAGAAAAAATATTGGGTGTGAACTAAATTCGAAGTCCACTTTATTTTTTATTATTGTAAATGAATTAAAAATAATCGATGATTTATTATCAAAATAAAATGTGAGTGCAATATTAGACGTTGATGGAGACATAGCTAGTAGCTTTAAGCATTATGTTTGTTAGATATTAATAATTATTCCTGATGATGCTTTTCAAAGAAAAGCGAAATATTGAAAAAGAATATTTATACAAAACAACTTAGACCTCGAGCCTGAACATTTGATTTTAATAACTAATTAAAGGTCGAACAAAACTAAAAACGTTAATAATCGATGATCATAATCAATATACAAAAAAAAAATAACGTCAATTGCGAACCGTAACGTAAACGTTTTTTAAACCGAATATTTTCCATGCCAACATTGTTATCGAATGCAATTTGTTAAGAATATAATACCAATTTTTACAACTATTTAACAAAAAAAGTGGTTGTTTTGGTTTTGCTTTTGGAAGTACATATACAAATTTGAGCTTATTGTCAAAGTTGTTTACAGTATATAAAAATTGAGTTAATTTATCGAAAAAATAATGCAAAAATATGAAAAATTGGAAAAAATCGGTGAGGGCACCTATGGTACGGTTTTCAAAGGACGTAATCGTGAGACAATGGAAATAGTGGCACTCAAACGTGTGCGTTTAGATGAAGATGACGAAGGTGTGCCATCCTCCGCATTGCGCGAGATATGCTTGTTAAAAGTAATAGGCGAAGGATTGTTTAAATTTAATTGAAGAACAAAAGTTAATTACATCATTTATTCATTTAGGAATTAAAACATAAAAATATTGTGCGACTGTATGACGTCTTACACTCTGAAAAGAAATTGACTTTAGTGTTTGAGCATTGTGATCAGGATTTAAAGAAATATTTTGATAGCCTAAATGGTGAAATCGATATGCAAGTATGTCGAAGTTTTATGTTGCAACTTCTAAGGGGTTTGGCCTTCTGTCACAGCCGTAATGTATTGCATAGGGATTTAAAGCCGCAAAATTTATTGATCAATAAAAATGGAGAATTGAAATTAGCTGACTTTGGTATGGAAAATCAAGATTTTTGTGAGAAATAATTAAATTAAATATACCTTTTTTCAAGGTTTGGCTAGAGCTTTTGGTATACCGGTTAAATGTTATTCGGCCGAAGTGGTAACATTATGGTATCGTCCTCCGGATGTATTATTTGGTGCTAAATTGTATACTACCAGCATAGATATGTGGTCCGCCGGTTGTATTTTCGCTGAATTAGCTGATGCCGGTCGTCCATTATTTCCAGGTTCAGATGTTTTAGATCAATTGATGAAAATTTTCCGAGTTTTGGGAACACCAACAGAAGATACTTGGCCGGGAGTATCACATTTGTCAGATTATGTGGCCTTACCACGTAAGTTTAATATTTTTTTCTTTTTAATGTATTTCAATGTTTTTGTTTTTAGATTTTCCAGCTATTACTTCGTGGAGTCAAATTGTACCCCGGTTAAATTCCAAGGGTCGTGATTTATTACAAAAATTATTGGTATGTCGACCAAATCAACGAATTAGCGCTGAGCAAGCCATGCTACATCCTTACTTTACAGATGGTCATTAAAGCAAAATAATGCTTCTAAAGGGATTTCATGTTAATATCATTTAGTTTGTAAACTGTGTGAGTGTAATATTGAATGGAATTCTAATACCAAAAACTTAATTATTTTAGTTATTATTTAGTCTGTTATAATTTTTTCATGTTTTTTAAACATAATTCGTTTTATTTAAGTGGCTAAAATTAAGACTTAAATTTATAAAAAAATGTAAAATTTGATATTGCTGACATGTTTTTTTTTTTAATTTAACTTTTACCTTTTTAAGAAATTTGAAATAAAAAAATACACAAAAACACAATTTTTACAATAAAATAGCCAATATTTCTAAAACTTTATAACATGTTTTAAAAAAATTGTTATTTAACTTAGCCGCCAAAAATAGTGTGTGGAAAATGTTAACCAAAAAATAATAGCTCTGTTCGTTTACTTTCCCAGTAAAAGCCGAAATTTCAGAGAGTAAGAAAAATTAGCAAGTTCATAGAAACAGCTGATTGTAAACACATTTCAAGTTAAGAAGTGAAACTCTAAATTAAATAAAGAAATATACATTAATAAGAATTTATTTTATATAACATGCAAAAATATTCATTGAAACTATCATTAGAATTGTTATTTTTTTAAACTGTAAATATAGTTTGGTTGGCGCTAGCTCCAGCTAGTCATACTGCCAGGTTATACGACATATGGATCCCTACACAACCCATGCCTTCGCAAGTGAGGTTAGGGAAAGCCATTTGATTTTAATCCTTAAAATTTAGGTTGGCACTAGCTCCAGCTAGTCATACTGCCAGGTTATACGACATATGGATCCCTACTCAACCCATGCCTTCGCAAGTGAGGTTGGGGAGAGCCATTTGATTTTAATCCTTAAAATTTTGGTTGGCACTAGCTACAGCTAGTCATAATGACAGGTTATACGACATATGGATTGCTACACAACCTATGTCTTCGCAAGTGAGGTTAGGGAGAGCCATATGATTTCAATCAATTTCAAAGCGATCGGTTATGTAACATAACCAGAAAGCATGCATTTCTGTACATAAACTAAATGTATGCTGATCAGCAACAGCCCAGAAATAAAAGAAACGACATTTATTCGATGGAACATGAATTACTGCAGAAAGCATGAACTTACATAACCCAACTTTATGCCAAGCAGTAACCATGAGGCTCACAGATTCACATTTTTTTTTATGGCAGGAACCGCTTTTAAAAGATTAAAATTAATTAAACCTGGTTATGTGAGTATTTATTTACTTCGATCGTTAATTTCCTCAGAATTATTATTAAAATTTTTGGCTTAAGTCTAGTTTAGGGGCGATGCCCCGATCGGTTCAAAATTTTTACCACTTATAAAACTTTTTAATGTGATTCCAGGGAAATATTTTTTTTTTGTCGGTCGAGCCTATTTTCCGAGTTATGGACCCCCAAAGTTTTGATATTGACTACTGTATAACTTTGATATTTAGTATCGGATTTCGACAATATATATATCGTTGGAAAGCTTATTTGAGTGCCTTCAATGTGGTATTTTAAAATTTGAAATCCATTAACCCATTATGAACCTATTGCAAATTTTGCATTTTTGTGAGAGAGTATTTTTTTTAATATGGGATTATCTCATAAATAGACGTATGTCATGTATGGTTTTATATTAACTGAATAAAAGGTAGGTCCACAAGCTTTATTTTGATGTATCTCATGGCAACTTAACCCTTTCAGAACCGGATATATTTGGTATTGTATCTTCATTTTTAAGGCTTTTTGAAAAATTTATTCCTAATTCTAGCCTGCAGCGCTTTAAAACAACACAACAAAATTCTTTATCCGTCCTATTATGAAAATTTTTTAGAAAAAATCGCGCGATTTTTTCTAAAAAATTTTCGCCTGCGGCGCTTTAATATGAGACAAATAATTGTTTATATTTTTTAAAACAACACAACAAAATTCTTTATCCGTCCTATTATGAAAATTTTTTAGAACAAATCGCGCGATTTTTTCTAAAAAATTTTCGCCTGCGGCGCTTTAAAATGAGACAACTAATTGTTTATATTTTTTAAAAACACAGAACAAATTTTTTTGATGAAAATTTTTTAAATCAATAAAGTTTCCACAATTTAAAAAAATTATATAAATTTTAACTACCTTCGAAATACAAATATATTTTCCAAAAAGCATTACAAATATGACTAAATATATAAAATAAATACACAAATAAAATAAAAAAAATATTAAAAATCCATAAAATATCATATATTTTTCAAAAAGCATAAAAATGTAGATAAAATACCAAATATGTCCGGTTCTGAAAGGGTTAAGTTGCCATGAGATACATCAAAATAAAGCTTGTGGACCCACCTTTTATTCAGTTAATATAAAACCATACATGACATACGTCTATTTATGAGATAATCCCATATTAAAAAAAATACTCTCTCACAAAAATGCAAAATTTGCAGTAGGTTCATAATGGGTTAATGGATTTCAAATTTTAAAATACCACATAGAAGGCACTCAAATGAGCTTTCCAACGATATATATATTGTCGAAATCCGATACTAAATAACAAAGTTATACAGTAGTCAATATCAAAACTTTGGGGGTCCATAACTCGGAAAATAGGCTCGACCGACAAAAAAAAATATTTCCCTGGAATCACCCCAAAAGCCCCTACCCCCTCCAAAAAAAACTAAAATATCGGGGCATCGCCCCTAAACTAGACTTGTTCCAAATTTTTGCACAATAATATAATTGTAGTATATTTGCTTTATTTACTATAAAACTCAATCATATGTTTTTCAAACATATGTTTTTTCTTGCTTGCTACTTCGTACTGGCAAAAATATATCTAGTAAAAACTAGCAAGTTTTCAATAAATGAACTGTCACTTTACGCTCCCATTTGTTCTCTTTTGCGGGGTTTTTGAAGTAAACGAACAGGATCCAGTAAATTTTGTAATAATTTGTACAAATTATTAGAAATTATCACGTAAACGAACAGAGCTATTACTATTTTATTCGTATGAAAAAGATTCTGCGCAATTATTTTTGTTTTTCTGGTAAAAGAAGTGAAGCCGGCCAAAATAATATTTTTAGTATATACACATATTTGCCTACATACTATACAACCACTGCCAAAGTAGCAAAACATAAATATATTTTTTTAATTATTAATAAAAAAATAAATCGCCCCCTGGAATACCAGTGTTTATTTAGTACTATAATATTTATATATCAGTATCTGAGATCGTATAGTGTTTGCTGTTGTGTTATTAATAAATTAAATTTTTTATACACATTTCAATTAAACAAAATATAATTTAGCATAAAATGGCTTGGGGTTTTGTGACATGTGGTCCCAATGAGGCTCTTGTAGTATCAGGTAATTAAGAAATTGATGTAATTATTAAGATATTTTGCTTAATTAAAAATTAATTTTCGACCAATTAAGTTTTTCTGTATGATATCAACCTAATGACGTCATTTAGAATTATCGATTTTTTCTTTATCGTAAATTAAAATCTTAGAGATGATACTGGGATGAGAGATGATATAGTTTGATTGCAAAGTTGATTGTTGTTATAAACGGTCGAAAACTTAAAATTTAATATCGTTTGTGAGTAATTAGAGATACTAAGACCCAGTTTTTGAGATATCAGTTAAACCTAGTTTTGTTAAACCCAGAATTTTTTCACCAATTCCTTATGAATTTGGACATGTCTAAAAAAATTAATTCTCGGTTTAACTAAACTTGGTTTAACTGACATCTCAAAAACTGGGCCTAAGTTAAATTTTCTTATTTGATTGAGTTAGAACGTAATCAGGTTCAGGTTACTTTAAATAAAGCAAAAAAAAAAAAAAAAAAAAATTGGCACTGCACATTTGTTTAAAAAAAATTGATCTATGTATATTCTGCAGGAATATAGGGGTCACCAACACCTCAGTAACCAAAAGCATTATACCTTTGCTATGAAACTAATGCAATGAGAATCCAAACAAAGAGTTATATTATTTAACATTTCCCAATATAACAAATTAAAATATAAAACCACTTTGAAACAAATATGTTTGTATCTATATGAGTACCCATTGCATCTACATTGCGTGATTAAATTCTAACTCGAATCATTAAAATTATGAAGATCGATAATAAGATTTTTTATTTTTATTGAGAATAATATTTCTTATTTGTTTAGAAATGTTCTGGCTTGAATATATTATTTCAATCTTTAAATAATTAAGTCATGAATCATTGCGTTTCAAAATATTACCCTACAACAGTGACGGTCATTTGACCGGTGATATGACCGCCACTACTGACTAAAGTGTCGGTCATCGCGTAGAACAAAGTTTCTATCATTTTATTAAGGCAAATATGCCAAAACTGACCGAAACTTTTGTGTACATGTGATTTTGCATCTTACTCTAACCTATGAAAGTATGTAAACCATATAATATATATCTGAACTGCTCACTCTACCGCTGTTTAGTAGTCAACGATGATAGATATATCCATCATCGCTGACCGGTCATACTTGATGGCTATAGACATCATCATTGACCGGTCACGCTTGATTATAATGAAACACGACTTATTATTTTTTATTTATATTTATTTATTGTATTAAAAATCAAAAATTCAAAAATAGAAATAAACATTAATATATTAAAAACACAACAATATCACCAATTCCGAAACGTGTCGATAACTTTGAGACAATGTTTGCTGACTTTTCACTCGAACCATCCCTCAAAGCGGTTCGTAACTTAGCACTGAATAAATTGACTAAACTCAATAGAAATTTCCGGTAATGGGCCTTAGTGCAATCAGTAGGTTCTTAAAGAAAACAATATATTATAACACATATATATCAACAATTTATATTAAAGCTCACCTTTTGTGTGTTGTGAATTAACAATTTCGGCCAAAACTGATACACTCCATTTGGAAAATTGTTTGTACTGAACGGTGTGTGAGATATTGTGACAATACCTCCATAAATCAATTTGTTCAATATTTTTAGATCTTTATTCTTTTGAAAATTAATTTCATTATGGACGAATTTATGGATACTGCACATTCCTTAATATTCATATTATCAACATTATATTCCACACTATATTCCAGAATGGCATAAATTAAAACATTCGAGCCAAATATTAAAAAAAACATATCCATGTTATGGCAACAGACTGAAAGATAGATATAAGGATTAATGTAAAATTCTGCAAGGAAGATTTACTTTGTTTCTAGCTAGACTTTTTAATAAAATGTCAGTACATTACCTTAATAAGTTCATTTGGTGATTGCGCATCTATTAACAATATATTTATGCGATTCCTAAGAGGTATAAAAGTTCTAGATTGAAAGTTTGTGAAGATTCTACAGCAATATCTTAAGTTAACGATCCAACAGGAATAGGCCACAAGCGAGCAAAAAATATATTGTAGAAGGGTATAATGGAGGGACGTGCCACCACAATTGAGAATTGCACTAACGAATCCACTGACATATTTTGAAGAATCCTAAAGAAACAACAAAAATTAAGGCTTAAGTCTAGTTTAGGGGCAACTCCCCGATCGGTTCCAAATTCTCATCACTTATAAAACATTTTATTGCGGTTCTATGGAAATATTTCTTTTTCGTCGGTCGAGTCTATTTTCCGAGTTATGGGCCTCCAAATTTTGACATGGACTTGTATATAACTCTGCGATTTACTATCGGATTTCACCAATATATATATCATTTGAAAGCTTATTTCAGTACCTTTCATTTGGTATTTTTAAATTTGAAATCCATTAACCCATTATGAACCTATTTCAAATTTTGTATTTTTCCAATAGAGTTTTTTCTTAAAAACGGGATTATCTCGTAAACAGACATATTTCATGTATAGTTTTACGTTAACTGAATAAAAGCTGGGTTCAGTACCTTCATTTTCATATATTTTTCGACCTCTTAACCCTTTCAGGACCGGGTATACTATCATTTTTTATGGGAATTAACCAATTAGAAATATATTTGCAGAATATGAAATTTTTTTTTAAAAAATCGCGCGATTTACTTTAGTGTTTCCGGGAAAAGACACTTTTTTATTCTTGTGACGTACGCTGGAAAACTTTATTCAGCGAAACCACCTGCCGCGTCCTACTGGAGGAGAAAACCCTTAAGCGCGGCCGCAGGCCGCCACGCAGAAAAACTTTAGTATGCGAAGCCAGATTTCAATACTTTACTTTAGTGTTTCCGGGAAAATAAATTTTTTTATTCTTGTGACGTACGCTGGAGAACTTTATTCAGCGAAGCCACCTGCCGCGTCCTACTGGAGGAGAAAACCCTTAAGCGCGGCCGCAGGCCGCCACGCAGAAAAACTTTAGTATGCGAAGCCAGATTTCAATACTTAATTATAAAAATAAGAAAACTATTGATTTTCCCTTTTACGAAATGTTTACTTTTTACTTTTTAATAAGAGATCACTCAAAAAACATATATACATATGTATACACAACAAACATAAAAAATTCTACTTTCTCGTTTTACGAAAAATAAAGGAACAAAAAACAAATAATATTTTCCAAAAACTAAAAAGTGTACATAAAATCCCTAATATATCCGGTCCTGAAAGGGTTAAGAGGTCGAAAAATATATCAAAATGAAGCTACTGGACCCAGCTTTTATTCAGTTAACGTAAAACCACACATGATATATGTCTGTTTACGAGATAATCCCGTTTTTAAGAAAAAACTCTATTGGAAAAATACAAAATTTGAAATAGGTTCATAATGGGTTAATGGATTTCAAATTTAAAAATACCAAATGAAAGGTACTGAAATAAGCTTTCAAATGATATATATATTCGATAGTAAATAACAGAGTTATATACAAGTCCATGTCAAAATTTTGGAGGTCCATAACTCGGAAAATAGGCTCGACCGACGAAAAAAAAATATATTCCTGGAATCACCGCGAAAGCCCCTACCCCAAAAAAAAAAAATAAAAAAATCGGAGAGTTGCCCCTAAAGTAGACTTGTTCCAAAATTAACTTGAACTTTTTAATTTAATTTTAATTTAATTAATTACTTACCTTTCCTAAACCTTAACAACAGCAACAATGACAGTCATATGTTTTTAAATAGAAAAAAACTGCAAATGTGTTAGTACAAAAATTGTTTATGTATTAGTTTCAGTCATTCATTTCTTGTAGGGTTACTAATTCATAAAAATTTTCTTAGTTTTTGCAATTTTAATAAACGTACAGGGTGCACCATATAAGTTTTGTATTTTGATTTTGGTATAAATAAAAATCTAATATACTTTTTGGCATTCGGGTCTTGCAACAGCCCATACTATCATCCAATTTTTCAGTACATCTTCCATAGTATGGAGCTGTATATTACCGATGACTGCACTAATTTCTTTTTTCAGTGCCTCAATCGACGCTGTTTGATTAGCGTAACACTCATCCTTACAGCTTCCCACAAATAATAGTCCAAACGGGGTCAAATTGCAGCTGCGCGGTGGCCAATGCACATCGCCAAAACGGCTTATAACGCGATTTTCAAAACTTGCCACGCAAAAGATCGATTGTTTCACAGCTTGTGTGGCACAGCGCGCCATCCTGTTGAAACCAAATGTTGTCCAGACCAACCACCGAGATTAAAATGAGCTTGAGATTAAATGAGCTTCAACTGTACTGTAAAAACCACAAAACCGCAATTTTCTAAATATGTAATCTAGAAATTTCAAATTCTGTTACATAAAATCAAAGAGTATAGTGTAAAGAGTATAATATAGTGCGTATTATAGCTAAAACGTCAACTTAAGTTTTTAGGGTATATCCATCAAAATTAACACCAAAGCGTATAGTGGCACTAACAGCTCTATTTAAATTATTCCAAACTCTTAGGTCTCTTGGGAAGAACTATTTACTCGTCTTGGCATGTAGCCTTCAGTGGTATATATTCCAATTTTCGATTTATTGTTTTAGTTAATTTTTCAAAATATTCCATTTCTTTTTGTTCCAAAGCAATTTAAAAAATTAAAAGACCTTGATGAATATAAAATTTTTGTGTTCAAATAATGGTTTCCGCAAAATTGCTCAAAAATTTATCGAATTCTCAGATCAGTCCAAATCCTGATATATACGATCTGACTAAAAGCATAGATCCCAGGAAGAAAAATTCCATATTGAACGACTGACGAGCAATGCATCCTCCAGTATCAGGGTAATATGAACCATTATTTAAATAACTAAGTACAATTTTGCAGTTAAGGTATAGGAAAATATAGTTATATAAATATAGCCACGCCACGTTAGTGCTAAATGGTACAGACATAAAATTTTGGAATCAAGAAAAATGGTCATGCGAGTATCTGGAAAGATTTAAACTGTTGTCCAAATGTCGAGAAGATAAGTTTCTTTTTTGGTAGAAACTGATAACATAACTTAGATTCATTTTAAAATTCGAACAATTTTCTATCGAAATCGGTTTCCGAAACATTTTCTGTAAAATTTTGTATAAATTTTAAAATATCAAAATTAATTTAGATCTCTAAATAATTTTAAGGATGTTGCTATATGAAACCTTTATTGGTACCAGGTGGTCGTGCATTTGTTTGGCCAACCATACAGCAAGTTCAAAGGTTTGTGCTAAATTTTAACATTGTTTATATGCAATCTGATAATTTATTTTAATTCCCCGACCAGAATCTCTTTAAACACCATGACTTTACAAGTTGAAAGTCCATGCGTATATACCAGCCAAGGTGTACCGATATCGGTTACCGGTATTGCCCAAGTCAAAATACAAGGTCAAAATGAAGATATGCTTCTGACAGCTTGTGAACAATTTTTGGGTAAACCTGAAGCAGAAATACGTCATATTGCTTTGGTAACATTGGAGGGTCATCAAAGGGCCATAATGGGTTCAATGACTGTAGAAGAAATCTATAAAGATCGTAAGAAGTTTAGCAAACAGGTGTTTGAAGTGGCCTCCTCCGATTTGGCAAATATGGGCATATCGGTCGTATCCTACACAATTAAAGATATCAGAGATGAAGAGGTGAGTGTATGAGAAATATATATAATTTAATATGTACATATATTTTCTTTTGGAATGATTTATCTTTATTTCGTTTTTAATTTTTTTTTTTAAACAGGGTGAAGCAAAGGTATGAAAACTAATTTTTGTGTCGTGTAGTTGTTATTATTATAAACGTACATTCAAAACATATTTGAATATTTTTACCATCAAGCTTTTCGGATTTTTAAAATCTAATTTCAAGTTAACTTATTGATAATATATTTTCAATAGTTATAAAAATTTTATATAAACAAGCTTTTATAAAAAGTGTTTTATAAATCTGTAATAAAGCTCTCATAGTTATAATTTGCATTATTTCAATATAAAATTGTTTATTTTACCCAATTATAGGGATATTTGAAATCTTTGGGTATGGCTCGTACTGCCGAAGTGAAACGAGATGCCCGCATCGGAGAAGCCGAAGCTCGTTGCGAAGCTACTATTAAGGAAGCCATTGCCGAAGAACAACGAATGGCCTCTCGCTTCTTAAACGACACCGAAATTGCTAAAGCGCAACGAGATTTTGAAATTAAAAAAGCTGCTTATGATGTGGAAGTACAAACTAAAAAAGCGGAAGCGGAAATGGCTTATGAACTGCAGGCTGCCAAAACTAAGCAACGCATTAAGGAAGAACAAATGCAAGTAAAAGTTATTGAACGTACTCAGGAGATTTCGGTACAACAACAAGAAATCCAAAGACGTGAAAAAGAACTGGAAGCGACCATAAGACAACCAGCCGAGGCAGAGAAATATCGTTTGGAAAAATTGGCTGAGGCCAATAAAATGCGAATTGTCATGGAAGCTGAGGCGGAAGCTGAATCGGTAAGAAAACTTAAAAAACTTAAGCAAAATTAAAAATTTTTCTTCTTCTGTTGACACAAACATTGTTGTGTCAATTCCTCCATGTGGAATGTAAAAAAAGTTACTTGAGTGTAGTTTTGGTAATGTTGGGATTTTCATTTGCAATATGTTATTACCATCTTTTGCGTATTCTTAAAATTAAGAAATCATAGATTTAGTGTTTGTTGTTTCCTATCATTGTGGAAAAATTTATATATGCTAGCAGATTCCAGCCCTCGAAATTCGTGTGCAAATTCTAGAAAATTTTATTTTTTCATCAAATAAAGACCGTAAAGGTATGCTAATCAATTATAGCCAATTCACAAATCAACAAAAAAAAAACTCATTAACAAATTTAATAAACACACACATAGCATCCTTGCTGGCAACTCAACTAACTTTTAATACACTTATATCTAACCATTACGCAACTAGTGGTGGTTGATACTTGGATTACTTTCAATGAAGCAAACTGACTATTTTAACATTGCGGTGTCCTAGGAGGTATTCAATTGTCCGACTCTGCATGACTTAAAGTTACCTTATTTATAGTTAGCTACAAACTAGTTAAATTTTATATTTTATAGTTGACTATAAGTTGACTTAGGCCCAGTTTTTGAATTGTTAGTTAAACTTAGTTTAGTTAAACCAAGAATTAATTTTTTCAGACATGTCCAAATTCATAAAAGAATTAATGAATAAATTCCGGGTTTAACAAAACTAGGTTTAACTGATATCTTAAAAACTGGGTCTTAGTTAGCTTACTATTAGTTAGCTTATAATACTCTTTACTTTAATCAAAAGTAGAACCCCCAAAAGATATTTAAATCTAAATATACAACAAAATTTAGTATTAAGTTTATCAAATGGTTTACTTTTTCAAATATTTTGTTTACATTTGTTATAAATAAATAGTGAAATATGTAGATATTGATAAAACTTAAAACTCAGGTGGATGGTATTAGAGGTTCGGTATAGCCGGATTTAACAATTTTATTTTTTCGTTTTAACATGGATATGCCGTTTTTAATAACTCTTGGATCATCTCTGATGTCCTTTTCCACCTTATTACAGCGATGGACAGGCATCTGTTTAAAATATAATTGTCATATATTATATGAAATGAATATGTTTTTAATATAAAGGTTACCCGTTAAAGCTTGGAAGACTAAGGAACTTCAAGTCTTTCCTTGCCATGGATTCCTTCCATATTAATTTCCAAATAGATATTCATAGAAATGACCTCTGTTAATGTTTTTGGCAGGCGTCCTTTTAACTATGACTTCATCATATTAACGTATACAAAGCATTCCATTTTTTATTTGTACCACTCATTTTAGTTTTAATAACTAAAATTTAAAACATTTATAAAATATTTCACTCTAAAGCATTGGATAAGTTGAAAAATAAAGTTGTCTAGAAATTGCACTTGAATTTCGAGCGCTGGAATCTGCTAGTTAATATAAAATGTGTATATTTTTTTTGGAAATGTACTGTTTAACTGGTATAAAAGTTTTAACTTTTAAGGATTATTTTATTTAAAAAATTCATCTAAATAAAATAATTTGCTTTTTCTACGATCCTTTAAAAATTCTACGACGAGTCATTCAATAAAATAATTTTATTTTTAAACTTTTATCGATATTACAATTTTGTGGGCAAATTTCCAAACAATCTTCTTCATTACAAGATATTGAGCAATCATTCCAATTAAGCAATTTAAAATTTTTGTTCACATTCAATTCTGAAATGTAAAATATAAAATTACCTAAGATTTTCTTTTGTAACTTATCTTAAAATGTGTATAACTTTTAACAATGCTCTGTTTAACTGACATAAACTAGTTAGTTAAAACAAAATTTAAATTTTTAAAGATTCGTTTTTTTAAAGCTTTCCGTTTAAAAGAATTTACTATGAAAAATTTTTCTACAATCCTTTGAAAATTCATTCGATTCTGAAAAAACTCAAATTTCCAAACACAATATTGAGCAAATAAAGTGTTTTTCCCATTAAGTAATTTCAATTAGTCATAACTTAGTTTCTTAACATACAATTCTGAAATGCAAAATGCAATGTTACTTATCTTAAAATTTTTATATCTTTTACCAATGCTCTGTTTAACTTTCTAAAAATACAATTTTAACTTTCAGGATTTACTTTTTTTAGTTTTTAAGATTTAAGTTCATAAGACCAATCGATATTTTTGAATTTGAATATTTTACACGACTTAAATTTTGATTGTCTTTGTTTAATATTTTTCAGATTAGAATACGTGGTGAAGCCGAAGCTTTCTCTATTGCCGCTAAAGCAAAGGCTGAAGCCGAACAAATGGCCCAAAAAGCTGAAGCTTGGCGTGAATATCGTGAAGCAGCTATGGTTGAAATGCTTTTGGATACATTGCCTAAGGTAAAAATTTTGCAATTAAGTCAAGGACCATACATTATATAAGGTCCTTGATTAAGTCTAAATTTCATAGATTTTATATAACATTTCTGTTATAGGTGGCCGCTGAAGTAGCTGCACCTCTGTCACAAGCCAAGAAAATCACTATGATTTCTAGTGGCCAAGGAGATGTCGGAGCTGCCAAACTCACTGGTGAAGTTTTGCAAATTGTCAATAAAGTACCAGAGCTGGTTAAGAATATAACTGGTGTCGACATTGCTCGGGTACGTCCAAATCCAGCATTTATTTAAGAAAATATTTCTTATGAGAAAGAATTACTTTTAAAACTAAAAACTAAAGCAAATTTAAATTAACCAAAGTAACAAAAGACTTAACACAGGAATATAACAATCTCTAAACTAAAATTTTATTTAAGTACTCGTTTCTAAACTTTTCTTTAATTTTTATATTTTTTCTAATATTTATTTTCAGTCTGTGCATGCGGCTTAAATTTAGACAAATTGTGATTGGATTTTCAAACACAAATTTAAAATTTACAAATATTGAAATCTTTTTCAAAAAAAAAAAAAAAAAAAATAAAATAAAAAAACGAATTGAACAAATTAACGAAAAAAAATTATAAAGAAAAAACCACTTGAAATCTTTAGAATACTAAGGCCGATGATAAGTAGTTTTCACAAAAAGCTTTTTTATTTAAACTTCAAAGAGCCTAGTTCTTAAATATATTTTTATATTTGCTCACTAAATAGTTCATCATAAAATTTTCGTAATTAGACGCTTGTGTGATTGCCAGTATAATTTTGCAAATTTATGCCACTAAGATTTCTTTCTTTTGAAAACACTTTTTTACTGCAGGCCAAATATGTCAGCTTAAATTACAGAATATAACCAATTTCAAATCTATCATCGGTCTTGGGTCAATTTCTAAACAGTTTCTCATTTTCTTTACGCACATTTTGCATAATGGATTTTTTGAATTTTATTAGTTTTTAATTTCACTGTTGTAATTTTATGTTAATAATTTGTTTTGCATCTTAAAAATTTGATATTTTTGGAAAAAAATGTTTTTTTAAATAATAATAAATTTATATTAAAGATATATTTAAATATTATATACACTTGTATTTTGTAATTTTGGTGTACTAAAGCAAATAAAAAAAACAAAAAAAAAAATTTTAAATATTGTATGTAAATTGTATTTAACAAAAAATAAAAATGATATACATACTCTTTTGTATAAACCAATAATAAATATAAAAACATGTTTAATTTAATTTGGAAAATGTAACAAATCGTTGTGTTAAACTACATTTATTGACGCAAGCAATTAAATAGTAAGGGTTTTCACTCTTGGTAGTAAAGTACCCTTGTAACCCTTGTAAATGTTGTAGATGTAGTAAAAGACTATTATTTACAACACCGCAACAACAAAATGTATGAAATGAAAATTTACTATGCTGTGGTTAAAGTACAAGAGTAAAAGGTATAGTACATTAACAAGACTAAACATTTACAAGACTAAAACAGCTGATCGTTGAGCTGCCAAAACAATTGTTTAATTTTATTGTTCATTTTGTGGTCACTATTAAAATAAATAATTAAAAAATGGATCAAAATAAATAAATTAATAATAAAGATGGACCGATAGGTAAATTTAGCATTTTCGGCATTTTTCTAATCTTCAAATGCTTTTTGATATTTTCTAGTTTTCAAATTGATGAAAAACAAAAATCAGCTGATTCATTAATTTACAATACACAATACAATATACAAGGAAAAGACGTTCACGCTTTGTAATATAAAATCGTTGTAAATATAACAGGGTTCTAAATTTAACACCAACAGTGAATACCGCTAGTGTTTAACTTATCAGAATGTAGACAACAACTTTTTTCCCAACAAAACCATACTATAATTTTGAATTAATATAAATTACATTAAAATTAATATGTAAAATTTACAATTAAGAAAAGTATAATCGGTTTGGGCCGACTAAACGATACCCTATACCAATAGCTGCAAAAAAGGTTTTGGGTCCAACCATGCTGGGTACCGTCATTAGACGACATAAAAAAGAAGGGTAACCAAATTTAATACCCTGTTTCCATAACACAATTCGTCACAGACGAACGAAAACTTGTATGAAGAACAAAAATAAAATACACAAAAATTTTAGTTCGTCTGTGACGAATTGTGCTATGGAAACAGGGTATAAGTCAGATTGTTTGATTTTTCTGACAGCAAATATTTTTAAGATCATATCGGATGTGATTACTATATGCGAACTAGGTCCAAAAATGGTCCGATCCACTACATATGTAGTGAAGTCACTTAGGTCTGCCAAAAAAATGTACACAACAAATGAATAGATAGATCTACATATGTGAATATCGGGAGATTGTTTAAATGGGGACTATGACTAAAAGTCTTACAGTCTTTATTTTTGGATCACCATATACTCTACCCTCCAAAAGTATTTGCCATCCCTATAATACGATATTTTGCACTAATAGTTTCCGTTTAGAAGTCATAAAATTATTACAGATGGAATTTTTCATTCATTATTAAGAAAATATTTTATTTTTTTTATCAGGTAACAGAAAATAGCGACTTTGATGAAAAGAGTTTTTTTTTTGTGGAAATTTCCTTATTGGGCTTTGTGTGACTACAGTAAAACGACGCCTTGTAGCGGCTGGCTTAAATGGCAAAATCGCCATAAAGAAACTCATCTTCGTCCACAAAATAAAAGAACAAGATTTGAGTGGGATAAAAAATATGAAAACAAACGAAGTTTGAAGTGTTCGGCTCCAAGAGACGAGTTTTTGTGAGGCATTCAGCTGGAGAACGTGCGTCGGATGCATGCCTAGTGCCAATAGTCAAGCACGGGGGAGGTTCCGTAATGCTTGGGGGTCGATAAAACCTAGTACAAAACTATCCTGAAAGATCGTGGAATGGACATTGTATTAAGAATTGTGGGTCGGAAATTCATATTTCAGCAAGATAATGATGCAAAACATACAGCAAATATTTGTAAGCGGTATTTAGAGACCCCGAAGGCAGCTTGAACCTGTACATTTATGGAATGACCACCACATTCACCTGACCTCAATCCTATAGTTACTGTGGGATGAATTGGACAGAAAGGTTCGAACTAAGAAAGACCTAGGGAATAAAGTGCAAAAAGAATGCAACCAGATCACTCCAGAAACGTCGAAAAAATTGATCCAACGCAAGCCAAGGCTACATCGTGAAATTATACGAAATGGAAGTGGTCTCATTGATGAATCAAAAATGTAAGAATAGAGTGTAGTTTCAAAAAAATATTTATGTATGTAAATATTAAATGTAAATAATAAAGAATGTATGTTTTAAATTTGAATTTCGTTAAAAATTAAGGAGATATGGACATTTGATATTTAAGGAAGAATACTTCTATGCAACATTGGTATGGTTTGAATATGTACCGATTTTCTTCCATTTGGATACATATCGTGCTATGACGGATAAAAGCTTATATACCAATTTCCATCAAAATATATTGCCATTTGTGATCTGTACTTTGCATAGAAGGTTACATGGACACACAGAGGCACAGTGCTTTGCCCACATAGAAAATTGGACAAAAATTGGAGTTATCGTAGACAAACAAATATTTGCTAGATTTCTAAATATTGACAAATTTAAATCGGGAAAGATCTATAACAAAATATCAATTGATCTGAGGCTTCGCGGATCAACAGTATAAAGTATTGTTCAAAAATACGAGTGAGAATTAAAACAATAAAGTTGTAAACAGAGGCCAAGTCGGCAAAACAACGTTTCGAGGTAAAAGACCTTATAATTATAACAAAACAAATAACAACGAAATAGCCAAAGAATTGCTCGGAGACAATTTCGGGATGAATCTATGGAAACCGCAATGGCTTCGAACTGGCCTGAAGTGGCTTCGATTAAAGTTAAAAAAAGTTGTAGTTGGGTTTTATTTGTGGTTTTCGAACTACAAGAACATTAAAATGTTTATTTTTATACCCTATACCACTATGTGGTTTGGGTATAATGACTTTGTGCTGCTGTTCGTAACTACGAAAAATATTTGACCTAGACCCATATTTTATTACACCGATCGAATCAGAATCCCTATCTGATTCGATTTAACGATGTCCGTCCGTCCGTCTGTCTGTGTGTCCATGTAAAGCTTGTAATCTAACTGCAAGTCGCAAATATGAATATATTTTGATGAAATTTGGGATATAAGCTTTCATCGGCCATAGGATGAACGCTATTGAAATTGGTGAGAATCGGTCCATGTTCAGACCTAGTCCCCATACAAATGACCCCTATGAAATCAACTTAAATTGCCATAAGATCCAAATTATCATATAAATCTTAGTCAAATTGGGTTTGTATGTGTTTATTACATCCATTAATCAGTAGTCCAAAATTGATGCCTATGGGCCAACTCTTAGTCATAGGCCCCATATAGAGCTGCTTCCCGATCTTCACTTAAATTTATCAAAAAACAAAAATATTGCACTGATTCTTCTCAAATTTTGTTTGTATATATTTTTGCAAAATAGAAGAGACTTTACCAAACATGGTCAGGATCGGTCCATTTTTGCGCCTAGTCCCCATATAGATATAGCATCCGATATGAACTTTTTCATATCTGCAGCCAAAAAAATTAATAAAAATCCCACTCAAATTTGGTTTATGCTTATTTTCTATATCCAGTTAGTTGGGCCTGAGAGATAGGGTCTCTAAACGCATGGTATAGGGTATCGTATAGTCGGTCTAGACGACTATAATTTTCTCACTTGTTTTATATAAATTTTGTTTTTATCAAAATACTACTTACAATTTTATATAAACTCCTGTCTGTTTTGCAAGTGAAAAAACGAAATTCAAATGCATGGAGAATAACTACTTTTTCCCCATCGAATTTATTTTCTTCACACTGTTGATGAAAATGGGATAAAAACGTTAAGCGAAGGAATTTTTTATTCATAATAGGAGAAAAGGGAAAAGTGAAAAATTTCATGCGGAATTTTTGTTTAGAATTGCGATGAATAAAGACTGCTTAGAGGGCGCTGTTAAGTTTCCCGCTAGCCTTACTGTGTGGGGATGCTTGTCCTCTAAGGGTGTCAGTCAGCTTTACTTTATTAATGGAACCGCAAATGCGGCAAATTTGATTAAAATATTGCTAGAAAATCTCATTCCATCAGTACCAAAGCTAGCCTTCTGCAGTGAATAGGTATTGCAACCTGATGGTGTATCAGCAAAAAACATAAAAATGGCTCCAAGAAAATGGAATTGATGTTCATGATTGGCCAGCATCTAGCCAAGACCTCAACCCAATTAAAAAAACTGTGGGCTATCAGAAGAATGATATTTCGAAATAACCCTCAACGTACTCCTAGTGGTTTGAAAGCTAAAATTCTGGAAACTTGGGACTCCATAACCCCTGAGAGTGTAAAAAAATCGATAAATACAATGTCTAAACGATTAGAAGCTGATTTAAAAGGCAAAGGTGGCGACAAATTGTTTTAAATTAGAAAATTATCCTCTGTATGAAGTAATATGTAGTTAAAATGTGGTGAGTTCCTCTCTTAAACCTTCGCACTATCATAGATTTTGCTTAATTATGCGGCCAAAATTGAAGATTTTAAACTATGTAGTTACAAATACAAAATATAATATCTTTCTACGTTAACAATAGAACAGCCGATAATAAACCGGTCCTCTCGGCTTCGATACCCGCGCGGAGTGCGTGGGCAGTAAGTCGAAACTTGTTAGTCTCCCGCTATGCGCGCGCTTTCACTCTTTACGCTTTTAAAGTGACCTATTTTTCGTCGTCAATATTTTTGATTTGAAGACTGTTATCAAAGTAAACAATATGGATTCGAGTGCTTCAGGTAAATACCATTATTTATTATAGAAATTGTCGACCTAGTATAATAAAAAAAACTTTATTTTAAAGCTTCTAAACATATTACGTTTTCTTGAAAAAATATTCTTGATTTTTCAATTTAAAAGTAATTTAGTTATATTATCGCTTCCTCTCGCCGCAAAATTATTATTTATTATAATACAATAATATAATAAAAATCAGCTGCAGGTACATACATAGTTGCAGGTAGGGTAAAAAAGGAAACGTTGAAAAATGTTCAAAAACTATTTTTTTTCTTTTTCGTCGTAGGTTCTCCGGAACAAAATTAGTCACCCGTCAATTTCTCTACGATAAAATGGAAAGAATTTAATAACTATGGATGAAAAATTGGCCTATTTAGAATATTACCTGTTTTCTTCTTATGGTGACACATAGGAAAATATAAAAAAAAACTAAAGCGAAATATTGCTTACTTCAAGACTGCCATAAAGAAAAGAAGATGATTTTTTAAAATCAAACCAGTCATGGTTAAATGGGACGTTTGAAATCCCAATCCAAGCCCAAAATCGCCCAGGCCGCCCTACAAAATCATTTGAAGAGTCAAGTGAGAAAAGCCAGCGTCGCAAAACTGAAGTGGTTCGCTCGGCCGTAGACGATTCTATTATAATTCATGCTGCTCAGTCAACATTGAGAGCTAAGGGACTTCAAAATGCATCAGATATCCTTAAAGAAATCACAAAATCGCCAATAATTGTAGAAAAATACAGAAATGCCTACAAGTCACCTTGTAACACCTAAAGAAGCATTGGCGATGATTATAGATGCCGACCTTACAGTCGTTGCTTTATTTGTAAAGCCACTTCAAAAGATTTTAACAATCTTAGCATAAAATATGATGTAAGTCCTGAAACTTTAGACTTTGGAATATCTGTGCTACATGCCAGAATCAGAATGTTTGAGAGTGGTTTGCACTTGGTTTATAAACTAAAAGTTCAAAAATACAGACAGAAAAAAACGACTGAAGAAAAAGACTTGGAATTGGCCGCTAAACAAAAAATCCAAGAAAGATTTAAAATTGAAACCGGTTACTCATTGACATGCCCAAGTCCAACTATAGGAATACAAATAATGGAAACACAAGCCGTAGATATTTCTAGAACCCCCAATTGGCCTTCGACATAACTGGAGTGAACTTCGATTTAATTTACAGACTGAAAGTCATTTTAGAAACGATTTCAAGTGGATGCATTATTGACGTCAAGAAATATGATGAGTATGCACTAGACACCGCCAAATTGAACGTGCAGCATTATTGGTGGCACCCGATGACCCCTACTTTGCGCAAAGTGCTAATACATGGTGCTGCCATAATAGAGAATTCACTTCTCCCAATAGGTCAATTGTCGGAAGAGGTTCAAGAGGCCCGAAAAAAGCACTTTCGAATGTACATGTACAAATTACACTAGAAAATTTTCCCGCGGGCAGTGCAACCGCGACATCTATAATATAGAAAAAATTGTCTAAATCCTTTTCTCCGGAGACTTTAGATATGCTTTTACCCACAAACCAGACTCCGCTTCATCAGAATCCCCGGACGATGAGGATCTGGAGTAATGAATTGGCAGGGGATACGTCAATTCATTACTCACTAACGTTTAAAATTTACAATTATGAAATATATTTTTATACCCTCCACACCTCAGTGGCAGAGGGTATATATAGGTTTGTCATTCCGTTTGTAACGCATCGAAATAAATTCCTGAGGCCCCAAAAAAATATATTTTCTTATTTCTTATAACAAGGGAAGGAAGTTGATTTACCGATGACCGTCTGTCCGTCTGTCTGTGGAAATCACGATCATGCCGTCAATATTTAAGCTAGACCGTTCTTTTTTGTACAAAATCGTTTATTAACATCCCAAAGGAGTTGCTATTTAAAATCGCCAAAATCGGTCAAAGGGTTCACGAGCTATGAATGAAACTTTGAAAAAACTCTTGAAAAAATAAAATTTTTCAGTGTGATTGTTGTTTTTCTTAAGATATGTTGTATATGTTGTAATTCTTCGTATTGTTGAAGTCATTACAATTGTGTGTATATTAATACTGCACGTGTCACATTGGCCTAAGCAAGTATTACCACATATTTTTTTTATCATTAAAATTAAATATTAAAAATTAAAAATTAATAAAAATGAAAAGTGGAAAATGAAAAATGAAAAATGGAAAATGGAAAATGGAAAATGAAAAATGGAAAATGAAAATGGAAATTGAAAATTGAAAAATGGAAAATGAAAATCGAAAATTGAAAAACTAAAGATGAAAAATGGAAAATGAAAAATGAAAAATGGAAAATGAAAAATGGAATATGGAAAATGAAAAATTGAAAATCGGAAATGAAAAATGTAAAATGAAAAGTGGAAAATGAAAATGGAAAATGAAAAAATAAAAATGGAAAATGAAAAATTAAAAATGGATAATGAGAAATGGAAAATGGAACATGAAAAATGAAAAATGGAAAATGAAAAATGCAAAATGAAAATTAACAAGTAAGAAAATTATAGTCGGTCTAGATCGACTATACGATACCCTATACCGTTTAGAGAACCTATCTCTCAGGCCCAACTAACTGGATATAGAAAATAAGCATAAACCAAATTTGAGTGGGATTTTTATTAATTTTTTGGCTGCAGATATGAAAAAGTTCATATCGGATCGGTATATCTATATGGGGACTTGGCCCCAAAATGGACCGATCCTGACCATGTTTGGTAAAGTCTCTTGTATTTAGCAAAAATATATACAAACAAAATTTGAGAAGAATCAGTGCAATATTTTTGTTTTTTGATAGATTTAAGTGAAGATCGAGAAGCAGCTCTATATGGGGCCTATGACTGAGAGTTGTCTAATTGGGATCATTTTTGGACTACTGATTAATGGATGTAATAAATACATGCAAACCCAATTTGACTTAGATTTGTATGATAATTTGGATCTTATGGCAATTTAAGTCGATTTCATAGGGGTCATTTGTATGGGGGCTAGGTCTGAACATGGACCGATTCTCACCAATTTCAATAGCTTTCATCCCATGGCCGATAGAGGCTTATATACCAAACTTCATCGAAATATATTCATATTTGCGACCTGCAGTTTGATTACAAGCTTTACATGGACACATAGACGGACGGACGGACGGACGGACATCGTTAAATCGAATCACATAGTGATTCTGATTCGATCGGTATAATTAAAGATGGGTCTAGGTCAAATATTTTTGGTAGTTACAAACAGCAGCACAAAGTCATTATACCCAAACCACATAGTAGTATAGGGTATAAAAATGAAAAATGGAAAATGGAAAATGGAATGGAATATGGAAAATGAAAAATGGAAAATTAAAAATTAAAATTGAAAAATGGAAAATGAAAAATGAAAAATGGAAAACGGAAAACGAAAAATTAAAAATGGAAAATGGAAAACTAAAAATGAAAAATGAAAATTGAAAAATGGAAAATGTAAAATGAAAAATGATAAATGGAAAATGGAAAGTGAAAAATGGAAAATGAAAAATGAAAAATGGAAAATGAAAAATGAAAAATGGAAAATTAAAAATTAAAAATTAAAAATTAAAAATTAAAAATTAAAAATTAAAAATTAAAATTTAAAAATTAAAAATTAAAAATTAAAAATTAAAAATTAAAAATTAAAAATTAAAAATTAAAAATGAAAGATGAAAAATGGAAAATGAAAAATTAAAAATGGAAAATGAAAAATTTTAAATTAAAAATGGAAAATTGAAAATTAAAAATGAAAATTGGAAAATGAAAAATCGAAAATGGAAAATGAAAATGAAAAGTGGAAAATGAAAAATGGAAAATGAGAAATTAAAAATTAAAACCCTGAAAATGAAAAACGAAAGATGAAAAGTGAAAAATAGAAAATGATAAATTAAAAATGAAAATTGAAAATGAAAAAGGTGGAGGGTATCAAAGATTCGGCCCAGCCGAATTTAACACTCTTACTTGTTTATGTTTGTGACGTTAGGATTTTGACTTTTTTTTTTTAATAAATATGATATTTTCTTTACTAAATATTTAAAATTTCAACAGAAAGTTATTTTTTATTATCAATTATGTCATTTAGAATAGCAATTAAAATAATTTTTGCCGCATTAAACCTAAAAACCTATCTATGTGCTTCGTTTCAACATTATGGGTTACTAAAAAAAATTATTAACACTTTCCTTTCAATTCTTTGACATTAAAAAACAAATTTTTAAAGTAATGCCAGGTATTTGGAGGTGATGGAAAAGAAAATATCTTCCGTTTATCGCTAATATATTCAGTTAACGAAAGCAAAATAAATTGGACTGAATTTTTGGAAAATAAAGCGAAAATAAAGATATACATGCATTTTTATGCATTTTTTTAACACATCGGAATTCTGTGCACATGAATGAAAAAATGTTAACATTTGAAATTTAATTTTGTGCCATTTATATGTATGTATGTATTTCCCAAAAGCATTTGTGTTAAAATTCACCCGTCGTAAAAGAGTTATATCTAAAATTTTCTTTGTTAATTAAGTGAGTATTTAAGTCAGAATCCAATAATGCCATTTTTATTAAGTTTGGAGAGAACTTTTCTTTTAATTTTGTCTATGGAACAAAGCAGGCGGACGGACAGACATCATTAAATCGAAAGTGGTTCTGGTGGTAATGGGGGACAAAAATTTAGTTTTATAGTCATATTGCGTGTATTTTGTTTACACAGTTGTGTCAAAATAATTTGTAATTTAAAGAAATTTTGAAGTATTTTTACACATCTTTTAGATTTTAAACTAATGAAAAGGTCGAAATCGACTCATTGTGGTGAAATAAAGCGAATAGCCGACTTTTGTCACTTGTTGTCAGATATGAAAAAAATTTAATTTTCTTCCCAAAAACCAATATTATATTAATGCAACGTGGATTAAAGTAAAAGCAAAACTGAATTAATATAATATTTAATTTAATATCTCTTGCTACTGTTAATTATTATGCTATTGTTTATTACCATTATCAGTAATGTATTGTTAATTTACTTTCTGTTTCAAAATGGCACAGCTAAATGATATTGATTTCCGTATAATTTATTGATTTCGAGATATCGTATTGTTAACAATTATACATTTATATATAAATCGAATATTCAAGTTACATGTAGATTAAAACACCTTTAGCATTCTTAATAGCTCTTGATTAATTTCCCACCCAAAAGTTATTTATATTTTAAGACTTTTATAATAAAAGGTATAACTGTTAAGGTCACTGATCAATATAAAAAAATATCACATTTTAACTCTGTTACACTCCTGCCCAGTAGATTAACTAAATTTTTGAGTAAAAATTAATAAAAACAAGTAAGAAATTTATAGCCGGTCTAGACCGACTATGCGATACCTTATATCATGTGTTTAGAGAATTGATCTTAGCTCCAACTTATTGGGTATAGGAAATAAGCATAACCAAATCTGAGTGGAATTTTTATTAATTTTTTTGCCTGCAGAAAGTGCATATCGGATGCTATATATACATGGGGGCTAGGTGAAAAATGAACCGAAATGAAATGGTCATTTGTATGGGGTCTAGGTCTGAACATGCACCGATTTTCACCAATGTCAATAGCATTCGTCCTATGGCCGATAGAAGCTTATATATCAAATTTAATCAAAAAATATATATATACATACATATATATTTGTGACCTTTTGTTTGATTACAAGGTTTACATGGACACAGACGGAC
This sequence comes from Cordilura impudica, assembly GCA_963682025.1. NCBI lineage: Eukaryota > Metazoa > Arthropoda > Insecta > Diptera > Scathophagidae > Cordilura > Cordilura impudica. The sequence continues at coordinate 54,324,550 of OY821521.1, forward strand.
GGACAGACGGATGGACGGACGCTAAATCAATCAGAAAGTGATTTTAAATCGATCGGTAGGGTATAAAAATCTTATAGTTTGAATTGGAAAAAGGGGGTAAGAAAACGGATGCAATTTTTCAAGTTTAAAAATAAATTCAAAATAAAATTACCCGGTATTGCTAGTTAAGATGTAACCCGATATTCAGATTGGGTAGCTAAAAAAAATGATTCCATTAGTTTTATATCCTCTATTGCAGATCTTAGCTTCATTAATGGTCAAATCGTTGCATTCGTTATCGAAATGCTTCGATCAAAATAATTTTGCTATTTACCAAAATAAAATTCCAAAAATAATTACCTCTAATTGCTCATAAACGTTTAAAAAAGCCTAAAGATAGGTATATTTAAAATTATTTTTCAAAATATTGAATTTCGATTCATTGTCACCTTCTTAGAAATAGGGTAAATCTTTATTATCAAAAAAGAAAACTGATTTGGTTAATCAATATATTTCCAAGTCTTTACTATTAGAAACTTTTAGTGGATACTTTTAAAATTTAAAAAATGTTTAAACTTTTATTTTATAACTTTTTCCCTAACCTAATATATAAATATTTTGTAATAACATGGTAGCCAAGTATGAGTATGTACTAGAAAAACTATCAAATGTTTAGTTTGCTTACTATCTATCATGTTAATAAGGTTGTTTATTAATATACAAATGTTTTATGGTTAAAACTACAAAATTGTTGTAGCTGGAAATAATAATACATAAAAAGAGATCGACAACAGAGAGAAGAAATAAAACAAACAAAATAATATATGTTCTTAACACTTTATTTATTAATAAAATAATAATGGTAAAACAAAAACATATATACACAGATAAATATTTATCATCAAATAGTATGAATTTTAATAAAGAATTGTTCTAACAAAATTTCGTTGTTTACACTTGTCACACTGTCGGCAATTATTGGTTGAGTTTCGAAATTATAACACGATACACTTTAATGTCAATATAAATTAAGTATTTTATTTAAGTTTTCAAATATACAAAATATGTGTGTGTTGTGTGTTTTATTTCGCAGTTGCAACTCAACCTCTCCTCAGCTTGACAAAAACTATACTGCCTAGTTGAATTGCAAATGCGTTGTCAAAAACCAAAACAAACAAAACAGAGAACTAAAGGAGTACAATCATGTAAATTCAATTTAACGGAAATTCTAGCTACGTTACATATAATAAAGGAATGAATTCTTGAAAATTCAAATAAAGAATGTACATAAAATTAAAGACATTTTAATGCCCAGATTTGACAATTCAAATTAATGGACATTCTAATATATTCTACGACATCCCCTCCCCCGTGAATCACTCGGATTCACTACGAACTACGTCCAGGATGGCCAGCTTCGATGCAGGTCGGTCTAAAACACCATGTGATGTGCGTACTTCCGCTCTTCGAATTATACCATCTTTGCCAGGAATCACCTTCTGAATGCGTCCCCTTTGCCACTCTTTTCTAGGAACATTTACTTCACAAATTAACACCAGGTCATCAACTTTCAAAGCTCGAGAGGATTCGCACCATTTTTCACGACGTGTTAATGTTGGCAGATACTCCGCAATCCACCTCTTCCAAAAGTGGTCTCTCAATTGGCGAGATATTCTCCATTGTTTACGTAATACTTTAGGCTGAGATTCAATGTCTTCTATTGATGGCGTCTGGGCAATATTCGGAACACCCAACAAAAAATGATTTGGCGTAATTGGATCTTCATCATATGAAGAAACAGGAACATGAGTTAGTGGCCTCGAATTTACAATATTCTCGGCCTCTATTAAAAAACTCTGAAACGTATGTTCTCGTGGCGCGAAACTATGCATAGTTTGCTTCAGGACCTTTTTTACACTTTGTACCATTCGTTCCCAGATACCTCCCTCCGATGGATTCGATGGACAATTAAATACCCATTGAACGTTATTAGACGACAGCTCTTCTCGTATGCGGTCGCAATCAAATACTTCGGAAAATTGTTTAGCATCGCCTTCTAGGCCTACGAAATTCTTACCGTTATCACTCCTTATCCTTATAGGAGTTCCTCTTCTGTTAATGAAATTTCTGATGGCCAAAATGCAAGCGTCTGTTGATAAATCAAACGCAATTTCAAGATGAACGGCACGTATACTAAGACAGGTAAATAAAGCTACCCATCTTTTTTCCTGTCTGCGTCCATTTGTTATGTATACAGGACCGAAATAATCCAATCCAGTGTATGTAAAAGGCCGCACATACGGTGTCAAACGGTCTTCTGGTAGTTGACCCATTACTGGCGGTAATGGCTTAGCCTTTTCAATTTTACATTTATCGCACACACTAGTAACCCTTTTCAAAACTTGGCGTATTCTGGGCACCCAAAAACGTTGTCGTATTGCAGCAATTGTAGCTTCATGGTTCTGGTGTCTCATCCTGGCATGGTACCACTGAACGATCAAAAAGGTTAATTCATGATCAGGTGAGAGTATAATGGGATGTTTCATTTCATATGGTAACCACGTTGCAGCATTTATCCTACCATTTACTCTTAAGACACCGTTCGTATCCTTGTAAGGCATTAGCGTATGTAAAGAAGAATCCTTTGGCAAACAACCCTTTTTCTCGATCAGTTGAATATCTTTCAAAAACGATTGTGACTGGGCACGACGAACTAATATATTTTCGGCATGATTCAATTCGTCCACTGATAAAATGTTGTCCTTGTAACGTCCTTTTTTACATTTAATTTCAATAAAACGTACAATCCGGGCCATTGTTCTTTTCAATCGGAGGTATGACGGAAAATCCTTAATATTATATAAATCTGTTTTTACTGTCAGGAGTGTAAATTCACCTAATACTTCGGTTTCATCTTCAATCACGGCCAGGTCTCGATTGGCATCCTTAGGCCAAAACTGTCGATCGTCCTTTAAAAACGCTGGTCCAGTAAACCATCTGCAATCAGAGCTGATTTCAATATTGTGGCGTAATCTGGTGGCTTCGTCGGCTACATTATGCTCGGTGGGTACCCATTTCCAATTTTGTATTCTCGTGGCATTTAAAATTTCATTTATTCTGTGGGCTACAAATTGTTTATAGCGACGGTTAGTGGATTGAATCCACCTGATGACCGTTGAAGAGTCGCTCCACATTGTATACTCGGCTATTTCAAGTTTATGTTCCTGCTGAATCGTCTGTAACAACCGCACGCCCAGTACGGCAGCCTGTAATTCCATACGTGGCACGGATAACTGTTTCATTGGAGAACATCGACTCTTGGAACATATAAATGAGACAACAACTTCACCGTCATTACCAACGAGTCTCCAGTAAGCTACTGCGGAAAATGCTGTTTCACTCGCATCAACAAACAAATGGAGTTCCAATCTTACAGGCACGATATTTGCAAAATAATTTCTCGGTATTTCAATTTTTGTTACCCCATTTAAATCCTTCTTCCATTTAAGCCAGGCAACGTTTATATGGTCGGGTAAAATTTCATCCCACTGGATATTGCATCTCCAAACTTCCCTCATTATTAATTTGGCGGTAATAATTAGATGACCAAGGAGGCCCAAAGGATCAAATACGGACATTATTATACTTAACAGCTCTCGTTTGGTTGGAACTCTTCTTCCAGCAACAACCTCTTCATCGACTCGGTTAAACTTTAATTGAAAACGGAAAGTATCATTATCAGGGTACCAATACATACCTAGTACTCTTTCTGTGGATAAGGCTGCTTCATCTACTACTTTTGTGATATTCTGATTTCCATTTAGGGCTTTAACCACCTCGGTTGAATTCGAAATAAATCCACATAAATCAAAACCAGCATCAACGTGGATTTCTTTCACTTGTTTAGAAATACGTATGGCATCCTCCACAGAGTTGAAGCTATCGACATAATCATCGACGTAATGATTATCGAGAATAGCCTCAACGGCACGAGGATCATGTTGTATGTGTGTCTTGGCATTTTCAACTTTCACATATTGTGCAGAACATGGCGAGCAGGCGGCTCCAAATGTCATCACCAACATTTCATATATTTCTGGCGATCGATCTTGGCATCCATCACGCCATAGAAATCTTTGGGCACTTCTATCTTCAGGCTGGATAAGAACTTGGTGAAACATTTCACGAATATCGGCGCATACAGCAACAGAACCAATTCTGAAGTTGAATAATACTGATGGCAGGGGCTGGTACTCTTGTGGACCTTTAAGAAGAAATGAGTTCAACGATACGTCATTAACTGTGGCGGCCGCGTCAAAAACTAGGCGTAATTTTTTCGGCTTATTCGGGTTTACAACGGCAAAGTGTGGCAAATACCAAGTCTTCGGTTTTATCTCATCCAGTTCAGATGACGTCAGCTTTCGGGCATATCCCTTTTCTATGTAACTGTTAATGGCATTTTTGTAATTAATGGCAAAATTGCAGTCACGATCCATTTTCCTTTCAATATTGGTCAATCTTTTCATGGCCATAGGCATGCTATCGGGCAACTGTATATCGTCAGATTTCCAGAGTAATCCCGTCTGGAATCGACCATCAACATATTTTGTCGTATTTTTCAGAATATTACGAGCGCGAACATCATTATCGCTTTCAATGGGTGGTGCTGCACGAACACCAAAGCTTTCAGTAGAAAAATAATCGTACACCATTTCGTTCAGAGACTGCTGATCTATCGTACGCACGTGCAGGCATGTTGCTGATAAATTGTTGCTATTGTTCGTTTTACCGAAAACAATCCATCCCAATTTCGTATTCGTAACATACGGTCCGTCACTATGCAATTCAATGGTTTCCGAGGCGAGGCCCAAGTGATAATTATCAAGACCTATTAGTACTCTAGGTTTGGCATTAGAATACTCCCTGACTGGAACCGTATCTATCATTGGCATAAATTTCTCTAAGTCAGATCTCTCAAGACTCTGTACTGGCAGGCTCAAATTGTTGATAGCATGTAATCCCTTTAACAAATATCTTTGTTTACTATTATTACCACTCACCATAACATTAACGATTGTTGTTGTTTCTTCCGCAGCTATGCCACCAATCCATTGCAAATCAAGGCTGCTTGGTTCGCCTTTCAAACCCAATTCCACTATTAAAGATTTGTCCAATAAAGACACCGATGAACCATCATCAACAAGAGCATATGTGGAGACTGTATTCTTTGGTCCATGGAGTACTATAGGCACGACTCGAAACAATAATTTTGATGATTTATTTGTAGTGGTACAATTAAGTACAGTTTGGCTATTGCCAGCCGATTCTACTTGTTTCGAAACTGGCACTTGACTTTGATGAAGAAGTTTATTGTGCATTTTTTTACAATCTGAATGTGAACATTCTCTTTTCGATTTACATTCACGACTGGAATGACCTTTTCCCAAACAAGAAAAACATAACCTCAAACGTTTCACTTCGGACCATCTGTCATCAACACTTTTTCCCAAAAACGATTCACATTTGTAAATTCTATGGTCTTTACCACATACAAAACAACCATTCACCTTTGCTGCCGAAGAAATATTCGTATGCATTACGATTTTACGTTTTGGGTCAGGTTGATCCGGTTTATTCTCCGAAATCATACTTAATATATTGGCGGTTTCGTTTATCCAGCTGCTAAAATTAATCACAGTAGGGTAAGGCTTAATAGGGGCGGCATATCTTGCCCACTCAATTTTCCTACTCATAGGCAGCTTGGAAACCAATTCATCAATTAAGGTGGGATTTGCTAGATGTTGTTGAGCACCAGCAGACTGTAAAAAAGTAGATATATTTTTAACTTTTGTAGCAAACGATATAAATTTCCCCACAGCTGATTCAGTAATGGGGGATACTTCTCTTATCTCCCTCAATTGGCTGGCTACCAATTGTTCCGGACGACCGAAACGAAACTCTAACTGTTCCATAACAGCCGATACATTTTGTGGATGTATTAATAGCGATTTAACTGTCTCAAAGGCCTTTCCCTTAAGACTCTTTTGTAGTCTTTGACAATTTTCAAAATTCGTATATCCATATTCACTCGTCGATTGATTATACGACACTGAAAACATTGGCCACAATTCTGGCTCTCCACTAAATTGGGGTAGATCTTGCAATTTCCTTGGTAAAAAATTATTATGACTAACATTCATAACGTTCGGCGCTCTTGGCTGGAAATTTTCAATAAATTCCGCTTGTCGTGTATTTCCAATTGGATTTTGCATATTGTTGTTATATCTTAAATTCAAATATTCATTTTGTTGCGAGCTGCCACCTGCATTCTGACCGAAGTTGTCATTCACATTATGATGATAGGTGCCACTTGGATGAGGGTTATACAAACAATGTTGATCGTTGCCACTTCGATTGACAGTGCCACTTACCACGGCATTGTCATTTGCATGTGCATCAAATTCAAATTGTGCTTTCTCAAACGGTCGTTGTTGGCGTGTCACAGCATGCTGTGTTGACGATGCGTACTGCGACGTCGATTGATGATTGTTGTTTCCCGTTATATTTTGATGATGCTGCAACTGCAATGAATTGTTCAGCATTTTTTGCAATTCATCTATCTGCATCTGTAGTTTGGACACTACCTCTTGGTATGGAACTGTTGAATATATAGGTGTGTTGACCAACGTGGTGTTCACCATACTCTGCTGGCTAGATGTATTTATGTAGTCGACTGTTCTGACGTTTTCATTATAGTTTGTTGTATCCTTGCTTTCAGCATTTTTCTGGCCGGCTTCTTCTATCTCATTAGTGTTACTCATTGTAGGTTGTGGAGTAACTGGCGGTGTAGTAAATTTCTCCTCAGTTGTTTCACTACTTCTTTCAATATTTTCCTGGAATCTAGGGCTCCTTCTTAGCGGCTGCTTTTCCTTTGGCATTTCCAAGAACTCTTCACAATTTGCAGACACAAATTTGTCGGCATACAATGCGAAATAAAAGGGTTTGTCGGCAATTATTGGTTGAGTTTCGAAATTATAACACGATACACTTTAATGTCAATATAAATTAAGTATTTTATTTAAGTTTTCAAATATACAAAATATGTGTGTGTTGTGTGTTTTATTTCGCAGTTGCAACTCAACCTCTCCTCAGCTTGACAAAAACTATACTGCCTAGTTGAATTGCAAATGCGTTGTCAAAAACCAAAACAAACAAAACAGAGAACTAAAGGAGTACAATCATGTAAATTCAATTTAACGGAAATTCTAGCTACGTTACATATAATAAAGGAATGAATTCTTGAAAATTCAAATAAAGAATGTACATAAAATTAAAGACATTTTAATGCCCAGATTTGACAATTCAAATTAATGGACATTCTAATATATTCTACGACACACACTTTATACTAAAGTCGGAACAATTGCCAAATAGTTTTAAAAAATTTATTTATTTGGTATTTAAACACGAGATTTAACTGGAACAGATTTATAACTTAAAGAAATTAAAATACACTTAAAGAAATAAAAATTCATTTTATATACGATTACAGTTACACATAATTATATACAGTAAAATTTGAATTAAAACGTTTTAAAAGAACGCGATTTTTTTTAAATTTTTGTTTTTTTTTTTTAATAAAATCTGATTATACAAAAAAAAAAAAAAAAAACAAGTGAGTCGAATCACAGGGGAGATGTGTAAAGATCTGCGTCCGTATTCATAATCAAATTCTAGCAGTTGGCTACCTTTTTTTCATACGAAAATTTCAAAATTTGTATGAAAAAAAGTTAGCCAACTGCTAGAATTTGATTATGTATACGGGCGCTGGTAATTAAAGATTTTTTTTACGGCACTTTTTTAAAATCAAACAGAAAGCATCAAATATGTATCACTTATAGCAATCAACTGCAGGGGCTCTGCTAATATAAGAATATTTATTATTTCAACCGGTTAATTTTTAATTTTTTGTTTTTTATTTTTCATTTTTCGTGTTTCATTTTTAATTTTTTATTTTAAATTTTTTCACTTTTCATTTTTCGTTTTTAATTTTTTATTTTTCATTTTTATACCCTATACCACTATGTGGTTTGGGTATAATGACTTTGTGCTGCTGTTTGTAACTACCAAAAATATTTGACCTAGACCCATCTTTTATTATACCGATCAGCTCAGAATCACTTTCTGAGTCGTTTTAGCGATGTCCGTCCGTCTGTGTGTCCATGTAAACCTTTTAATTAAACTACAGGTCGCAAATATGAATATATTTTGATGAAATTTGGTACATAAGCTTTTATCGGCCATAGGATGACCGCTATTGAAATTGGTGAAATTCGGTCCATGTTCAGACCTAGTCCCCATACAAATGACCCCTATGAAATTGATATAATTGCCATAAGATCCAAACTATCACATAGATCTTAGTCAAATTGGGTTTGTATGTGTTTATTATATCCATTAATCAGTGGTCCAAAAATAATCCCTATAGGACAATTCTTAGTCATATGCCCCATATAGAGCTGCTTCCCTATCTTCACTTAAATCTATCAAAAAACAAAAATATTGCACAGGTTTTTCTCAAATTTTTTTTGTATATATCTTTTCAAAATATAAGTGACTTTACCAAATATGGTCAGGATCGGATATGAACTTTTTTATATCTGCAGCCAAAAAAATTAATAACAATGGCACTCAAATTTGGTTCATGCTTATTTTCTATATCCAATTAGTTGGACCGAAGAGATAGGGTCTCTAAACCATGGTATAGGGTATCGTATGGTCGGTCTAGACTATAATTTTCTTTTTTCATATTTCCTTTTTTATTTCTCATTTTTCAATTTTTTATTTTTCATTTCTTTTTCATTTTTTATTCATTGTTTTATTTTTAATTTTTTATTTTCCATTTTTTATTTTCAATTTTTTATTTTTTATTTTTAATTTTTAAATTTTTTTTTTCATTTTCAAATTTTTCATTTTTCATTTTTTATTTTTCAATTTTTATTTTTAATTTTTTATTTTTCATTTTTCGTTTTTTATTTTTCATTTTCATTTTTTCAATTTTTATTTTTTATTTTTTACTTTTTATTTTTCAATGTTCATTTTTAATTTCTTATTTTTCAATATTAATTTTTTATTTTTCATTTTTTATTTTTTCATTTTTTATTTTTCAAATTTAATTTTTTTATTTTTCATTTTTTATTTTTAATTTTCATTTTTAATTTTTAATTTTTCTTTTTTTAAATCATTTTCAAACAGGTTATTACATATCATAATTTTTTCACCAATACAATTATATAAGTCACACCAATCTTCCCAATAAACATTTTTGTTTGCTATCAACTTGAGGTGCATTTGAGATCAAATACATTTCTCAAATCTCCAACGTTAATTCTCAAATGCACCTCAATAGTCGGATTATAGCCTTCTCAACTTAAAAGGCACATTTTTTATATGGTGATTTTCTTAGTTATCAAATTGAGAAATTTGTGATTCTCAACTTGATAGCAAAGAAATTTCTCCAATTGGTATCAAATGGAAGGTACGGAATTGCCATATTAAAAAAAATCATATTAATTTTAGAAATAGAAACATTGTACTTTTTTCTGAATGTTTCAATTTAATTTTATTACATATTTAATATGTATTATCATGTACATGTTTTTTTTTTTAATTTAGAATTAAAAATAAATTAAATAATTATTTATACTTTTTTGAATATTAATATTATATAGGACAAAAGTAAGAATTTAAATTAAAAAATGCAAAAAAAAAAAAAATAGAATTAAAAATATATCAATTAATTATTTGTACTTTTTTCGGCAATTTTTAATTTAATTTATTATTTATGACATACTAAATAGTATAACATGTTAAAAATTGTTTAAATATAGAATTAAAAGTAAATGAATTAATTATTTGTACTTTTTTTGACTATTAATATTATATAGGACATAAATTAGAATTTAAATTGAAAAAGGAAAAAAATAGAAATAATTAAAAATATATCAATTAATTATTTCCACTTTAATCGGCAATTTTTAATTTTATTTATTATTTATGACACATTAAATATTATAACATGTTAAAAAATTTTTAACTATAGAATTAAAAATAAATTAATTATTTGTACTTTTTTTGAAAGTTGCTGGAAAAAGAGTATTGGAAGAGGTAAAATTTGGGGAAGGACCGGTAACCTTAAAACGTAAGCCAATATTGGCAAAAGCACCATTTAAGCAGGTAAGTTTGACAAAAATATAAGCAATATTCAAGGCTAATTACTCAACTTGTTATTAGGTTGCCGAACTTATGGCCTTAATTTGTGGCTATTAAACAAAATTTCTAAGAATCGCTTGTTAAATATTTAAATTAATATTAAATTAAATTAATATTAAAAAATTCACAAAAAGTAGAAATAGTTAAAAATATATCAATTAATTTTGTTTCCATCCTTTTCATTTAAATATATCACCTTTTTTTGTAGGCGGTTGTTGGCATGCTGGAAAAATGAAATTATCGTTCTTTCGAACTCGCTGTCCGAAAAAGCAGCAGAAAATTTTTGATGGTAGGCGTCTGGAAAGATTAATTAGATTTAGTTAATATCAATTGGAATCAAAACATAAAAATATAATCACGTTTTAATGCCGCCGTTACGCTGAGAGCTCGTACAGGTTCTTTGGAATTTGTTCCTTGCCAGCAGTATTTGTTGGCTACTTCATCAGTGACCAATTTCCGCCGTGCAATTTTTAGAAATTTTGTAGAGTTGCCACAAATTATGGCCATAAGTTCAGCAACCTAATAACAAATTAAGTAATAAGCCTGGAATATCGCTCATATTTTTGTGAAACTTACCAGGTCGCTAAACTTTTCCGATGATTGTACTTTGGACTCGAATTCTTTAAATTCAGAGGCCTGCTTAAATGGCGCTTTTGGCAAGATGACAACACACTTTTCACTTTTTTGTTCTATAATGTATATCACAAATTTAATTATAGATATATATCATTAATTATATAAAACTTATTATACTTTTACCTCCCTTTTATTTATTTAAGTTTTCTTTTCTGCAACAATTCCTTTTTAAATCAAGATAATTAAAATTTACCACAAAGCTGAAAACTTTCACAATTATTATTATTTCTAGAAATTAGAACATATGATTCGCAACGTTAAGGCCGAGTTAGCCACACATTTTTAAAATGTAACCGTACCGTAAATGTAACATTGGCATTTAGTGCAATTATAGAACGTAAAATTAACCAAACTTTGTAAGCTGTTCACAAATGTCACGTACAAAAGTAGCGAAAATCAAATTCAGCAGGTTGGGACGTTCCAGTTACGTTACAGAACAGTAACTGTTTTTCATGTAAAAAAAAACGGCTGACACGTTAGGTTACGGTTACGTGGGGCTAACTCGGCCTTTACTGTGAGAAATGAACACCGCTGCCATACGAGAATACAAAAGTTGTAAATAATATCTCAAACTCAACACAAATCGTACTCAAGTTGAGAAAAAGTTTGATCTCAAGTGGAGAAAAGTGTTGGTTATCCAATTGATGTTAAAATATTTCTCAAAGATTGGAAAAAAATTTTTAAGTCTCAACTTGATATCAAGTTGAAAGCAAACAATGAGAAAAATTGTTCAACTCAAGTTGAGAATTATATTAGATATCAATTTGAGAACTTAACTTTTCTCCAACATTGGAGAAATAATTTTTCAATGCATACTGGGTTGTCTTACGGCTCACATGTTACGCTGTTTTTGTGATTGCATTGTGAAAATTGTGAAAATTTACCCCCTGCGAGTTAGATGTTTACACATAAAAAAAATTGCGACAAAAAATTTTTGCTGATATTTTCTATAACAATATTACACTTTGCCCAATATATCGTGACCATAGAGTTTCTTACGATAACCACCCCTAAAGGCAAACAACTTAAAGGCCACTACTAACATGAGAATACAAAAACCATAGAGAAACATACCCATATGCATATCCATATTAGAGAATACGTTTTTGTCTTAGTTTTTCAGAAATTGTAAAATTTGACCGTTATCCCATTTCTCATATAGTTAGCTGAGATTGTGATTCTGGCTCTTTATAACATTTAGAACAACTGCTTGTAGAGAGAAATCGTATTTTGGGAAATTGAGGATCTTCTTGTAGCATCACTGGCTAAAACGTTGATGAATTTCATTGTGGGATGCCCACAACTAAAGAACGGCTTCGTCTTTACTGGGCAAACTCCAGATTTTATGTCTTGTTGTCTTTGCCTCAAATTCAAAACATACATAGAGAAACAATTACAGATTTCATAAACAATATTAATTGTAAATTGCAAAAGCAAATAAGAAAGTTCTAAATTATATATGTATATACATGTGCTAATAAAGCAAAGTTTATAAAAATATATATGCCAATTACTCCAAAATCCAGTGTATGTACATAGAAAACAAAATTAGAGATAACTCGCAAAGGAATTGTTAATTAATACTGTGAAAGTGCAATTAAGAGTTTATGTGTGATAAAACGAAGGATCAAATCTCCGGCCAATTTCCGAATGATCACATTGAAATCTTAAACAGTTCCCATACAAAAAACCACTTTACAGGGTACCCGGTTGTTTTTTTTGGAAACGTTTTACAAAGCAATGAGAAACAAAATGTACAGGAATCTCCCAGTTTTTCAAAAATACAAAAAAAGTAAAAAAAAAACAATTTATAAACATTTGTAGTAACTTTCTAAATAGGCAATATTTTAAAATAAATTAGCGATACATTTGTCTATTCGCTGACAGTTCTTTCGTTAAAGATCTCCACGCATCAACAACTGCTTCTTTAAGGTGAAAAACGCTCTCATATTGCCGGGTTTTTGCATAAACTCGACGGGTTAATATTCCCCAAATATTCTCGATAGGGTTCTGATCAGGAGAACATGCGGACCATTCTAATATTCATATTTTTTAAAGATAGCCATTCCATCATCTGGCGACTTACATGTACTGATGCATTGTCTTTTTGGAAATTTAATTCTTCGTTACTATTTTCAATAAATGGCACCAATTTCTCTTCTAATAATGTTAAGTACTCAGAAGAATTCATTCTGGTGCTTGGAAATGCCAAATCAATCATACCATCGAAACAAAAAGCGCCCCAAACTTTAAGGAACCGCCTCCGAAATTTCTTTTTTCGAAATAGCTGCTAAAACCATCTGGACTATCATGGTTGAACTTTTCCGCATCAGAAAAAATTACCTTTAAATTAAATTTATGTTAAACAGTCCAAGCACCAACAGCAATGTTTAACTTACCTTTATCCAGTTGGTTTGTAAATTCCTTTTAGTGAATTCAAGTCGGGAAATTTTGTGGCGGGGTAATAAACATCATCTTTTGGCGAGTAATTCTCTGGAAATCCTTTAAAAGCCTACTTATGGTTGATTTAGACACATTTAACCTAAAAGCATTGATTATGTGTTTGAGACTCTTCATTGTGTTGCTGGCATAGTTCATTATTTTACGCCAGTCCCGATCAGAAAGTTGTTTTTTGGTCCGCCAGTTTTCTTTGCACCATAATTGTACTCAGATTCTTTGCAAAATTTGTGACAACCACATGTGAGCGGTATATTTGGTATATTTTTTGCAATTTTCTGAAAACTTAAGCCACTTTTTAAATAGGATGATATTTTCCCTTTTTCACAATCACTAAAGTATGAACCACGGTGCATTTTATTGCAATTTGATTAAAATTGCATAATAAAGAAAAATAATTGCTTTATTTTCTTTATTTATTTGCAATTCTTTTGTGTTTACCGTTATATGTAATTATAGTTATGAAACACTAACAAAATGTTATTACACAACCCTTAAATTTTACGCATTAAGAGATCAGGGGGCAAATCGTCGCTATCGAGTAAAATCAATCGAAATTCCATCGTTTCACTTTTACCATTAACTATGGACCATAACTCGTTAGCTGTGACAGAGTAAAATTATTCTTAGTATTTTATTTTGGCAAATAAAAAAATAATTTCGATCGAAAAATTTCGATAACGAATGCGACGATTCGACCCCAGTTATCATACTCTCAAAAACTGTTATAAGTTTTAAAAAAATGTTTGTAATTTTAGAAATATAAATTATAGTTATGCAACGCAATGTATTTTTTCTTTTTTGTGAACCAAGCTAATTAAAATTAAACAAGCAAATTATAGTCGGTCTAGACCGACTATATGATACCCTATACCATGCGTTTAGAGACCCTATCTCATAGGCCAAACTAAATGGACATAGAAAATAAGTATAAACCAAATTTGAGTGGGATTTTTATTAATTTTTTGGCTGCAGATATGAAAAAGTTCATATCGGGTGCTATATCGATATAGGGACTAGGCCCAAAAATGGACCGATCCTGACTATGTTTGGTAAAGTCTCTTGTATTTTGCAAAAATATATACAAACAAAATTTGAGAAGAATCAGTGCAATATTTTTGTTTTTTTTGATGGATTTAAGTGAAGATCGGGAAGCAGCTCTATATGGGGCCTATGACTAAGAGTTGTCCCACAGGGATCATTTTTGGACTACTCATTAATGGATGTAATAAACGCATACAAATCCAATTTGAGTAAAATCTATATGACAATTTGGATCTTATGGCAATTTATGTCGATTTCATAGGGGTCATTTGTATATGGGGGCTAGGTCTGAACATGGACCGATTTTCACCAATTTCAATAGCGTTCATCCTATGGCCTATAGAAGCTTATGTACCAAATTTCATCAAAATATATTGATATTTGCGACTTGCAGTTTGATTACAAGCTTTACATGCACACAGACGGACGGACGGACGGACATCATTAAATCGAATCAGTTAGTGATTCTGATTCGATCGGTATAATATTTTTGGTAGTTACAAACAGCAGCACAAAGTCATTATACCCAAACCACATAGTGGTATAGGGTATAAAGAGTTAAAAATTTTTGAGCATCCACACTTCGAAAAAAAAAAGAAAACATTGGGCGAAAACCTAGTTTTTTACAGATATTATTTGTTTGTTACGCTTAATCTATCCGAATATTGAGTTTCAAATAAAAGTCAGTGCATTCTCATTTCACGTGCATAATATAGAGAGTATTTTTTAGTATGTATTAAATTTGTAGTTTCTGTATGTTAAAATCTATATTTATTGTTTGTCGATACTTTGCCAATGTTTCAAAATACAAACGACCAACCCCTGATTGGTGTTTTCAAACCTTATAAGTACATTAGTTAGCAACTAAAAATAAAAAGAAAAAAAAAAACTTGCACACAAAGGTAGTCAATAAATATATGTGAAATAATAATAATATTGAAAATTTTTGTCCGAACACGTCATGTTGAATCATCATTAGCTTATTATAAATTGTAATATAAGAAAAAATTATATTTTCAACAGATTTTTTAAGGTTCAAAACAGAGCTACAATTTTAAGTATTAAAGTAAGTTGTTACAATATTTACCTGGAAATCTTCAGCATATTAATTCAGCGCCTGTAAAACTTCCAAAGGATCATGACATTTATCTAAATTGGAGACCTGCACATATAGTGGAAAAGTTGCCAAAGAGAACAAGTAAAACCTCTTAAGGTCGACACAGATCCTTGGCAACCAACATAGTAGCCTGATGTATATAAAGAGCCCAATTTTTTTTTCCAATTTCTTAAGCTCGATTTCGAATTGTGCACCCGACAATTCTTGCCTGTGATGGGAGAAATAGGCCGACACTTTGGAACCAAAAGAACGTGCTAACGATGACAAGGGAATATAACGATATAAAACGACTAATAGTCTTTGGAGAGCCAGAAGTTTTTCACCGCTTATATTGAAAGATCTGGGAATATCGTTGTATAAAATATTCCGTGTGGCCAATGCCAAATCGGCCTGATAGACAAGATGATTCATGTTATGTTTATTACGTTTAACTTCTAGGATAATTTGAGATATTTTCGGTTTTTTCGGTTAAATGTTGTGAGATTAGGAAAGACTCGATGGTATCCTTATAGGAATCAGAGAGCTCATGAAGTGGAGCATAAGGTACTATGGCTCCGTGACTAATGAAAGCTATCTTAAATCGTGTATCATCAATTTGATATTTAGCTGCTAATTCTACATCTGAAGTCCATTTTACGGCTATATTAGGCCATCTTAAAAAGTGTAAGATAGTTTCTATAGAGTTTCTATACTGTAGAGTTTTCTGGTTCATAGACTAAAACCAAATATTCTTTTAAACTGTCTAAATCATAGGTGATGGCGTTTATGAAGTTTGTTATGATCGTAAATCTGACCATGAAGTCATGTTACTTGTTTTACTTGAATGGTAATAACCGATAAATTTCGCGATTGTGTAGGTTTTCCACAATTATCAGCCGTAGGTTGATAACCAGATATCTTCTGCCACACAATCAGGGGCACTTATGTAGATAATTTCGTTCTCGTGATGTCATTAGTAACTGGAGTTCTTTCATAACAACGTTGACAAGTTGAAAACAGCAAAACCACAAAAGATATTATAAGATTTATTAGCTTAAATCGCATATTTTAGATCATAAAGCGGTTTTTCCTGATTTCATCCGGAAAGTTGTTGAAACTCAATATATATGTATATCAAATATTCCCCATTATTGGAGCGATTTTATTTTTTTTTTTCAATATTTCCAAAACATTTTTCTAAACAAAAAATAATTTACAATATGCTCAAATACCTGAAATAGATGATTTCATTATAAAATTATTACTCTTAGTGATAAAAAAAATTATCACTTGAAAAATCAAAATTTTTGCTTTTAAACAATGATCGCCAAACTAATAAAATTATTTAAATTTAAATACATATTGCAAATAAAGTAAATAATTTATAACTTTTATTTTTGCCATTAGTGACGTAGAATATTATCTACTTTTAATCGATATCCAACACGGTTGTGAAAGTTAAAGTTAATCTCTTGAAATAATCGCCCCACTGTGCGTCGCATTCGAAATCAAAATTTTTCGATCAAATCATTTTTTATTTACCAAAACACATTTTAAGAATACTTGTCCTCAATCATGGATTTAGTAATTGGTAATTAACATTTAGACTTCTTTTTTAAATTATTTATCAAAAAATGTTATATTTCTATTGATTTTGCTCGATATCGAATGCGTGGATCCGCCCTTGTCAGTTTTTTTTAGAAATAAGGTAAATCTTTGTCAACAAATTTACAAATCTTTTAAAGTTTTATTTTACAACTTCATATTTTACAACTTTTTCACAGACCTAATAAATATATAACTATTTTGTAACAACATGGTAGCCAAGTACGAGTATGTACTTGAAAAACTAACAAATGTTTAATTTGTTTTGTTTACTATTTATCTATCATGTTAATAAGATTGTTTATTAAAATACAAATGTTTTATGATTAAAACTACATATTTGTTGTAGATGGAAATAAAAATATTTAAAAGAGATCGACAACAGAGAGATATAAAACAAACAAAATTAATATATACTCTTGACAATTTATTTATTTAAAAGAAAAACATAAACATATATATATAAAACAAAAAAATATATACATAGATAAATATTTATCATTAAATAGAATGAATTTTAATAAAGAATTGTTATAACAAAATCTCTTTATTTGCAATAAATTGACACACTCTATATTAAAGTCGGAACTATTGCCAAATAGTTTTTAAAATTTTATATATTTATGTAGTATTTAAAAATGAGATTTAACTGGAACACATTTATAACTTAAAAAAAATTAAAATTCACTTTATATACGATTTCGGTTACACATAATTATATACACACATTTGAGTAAAAAATTGGAATAAAAAAGTTTTAAAAGAATGCGAATTTTTTTTTTAAATTCTTGTCTCTTTCTTTTTGAAAGATTTTAATAAAAAATGAATTATAAATAAAATAACTTTGGCTGATATTTTCTACAGCAATATTACACTTTACCCAACATATCATGACCATAGGGTTTCTTACGATAACCGCCCTTTAAGGCAAACAGTTTAAAGGCCACTACTAACATGACAATACAAAAACCATAGAGAAACATACCCATACGCATATCCATATCAGAGAATACACTACTTATCATACGTTTTTGTCTTAGTTTTTCTAAACTTGGCTGCGGTAATTCCTCATCCAAGCCGTAGCGTGAAACATATTCGGGATTATGGATATTTTTCAAAAATTTCAAAACATGACTTTTATCCCATTTATCATCCAAATTAGCGGAAGAATGTGATTCTGGCTCTTTATAACACTGAGAACAACTGCTTGCAGAGGGAAACTGTTTTTTGGGAAATTGGGGATCTTCGGTAGCATCACCGGCCAAACGTTGATTAACTTCATTGTGGGCTGCCCACAACCAAAGAACCGCCTCGTCTTTACTGGGCGTGCTCCAGATTTTACGCCTTGTTGCCATTGCCTAAAATTCAAAACAAACGATTTCATAAACAATATCGAAGTTTCAATCGTAATAAGCAAAAAAGAAAGTTAATAATAATATATGCTAATAAAGCAAAGTTTACAAAAATATATATGCCAATTATTCATACACAGCTTGCAAAATATGTACGTACAGAAGAAACCCAAACAATAACAAAAATATGTTAATGTTAATAACAAATAAAAAATTTCTCAGTCGCTCTAAATTCCAGTGTATGTAGCAGAGAAAAAATAATAAAATAACCCGCATAGGATTCTTTAATAAAAATTGTGGAAGTAAGTGCAAGTAATATTTCCAAATTTCATATTGAAATCTACAACAGTTCGAAGGCAGAAAAATACGAACGGCAAAGCGTAGTCAAAACACTTTACCGGGTGGCCCAATTATCTTTTGAAACGTTATTATGACAAACAAAAACAAGTAAAAGTGTTAAATTCGGCTGTGCCGAATCTTTGTTACCCTCCACATCGGTTTTACGTTTACAATAATATCTGGACTTATTGAACTATTTATAACAAACGTAAACAAAATGTTTAAATAAGCAACAATTTGATAAACTTAATACTAAAAAATTATTTCGACAAACACAGAGAATTTTTAAAGATGTTTACAGGTGTCTTCATATTTTAGATTTTAGCCTGGCACAATGATGCCCGATTTACCCCATTTTAAATTCCAACCTGCTTGAAATAATGATAAACAATATTATCTTAAGTTTATTTTGTGAAAGAACGTGATTTCAATAGATATGTAGATAGACAGACAAACGGACGGACGGACATCGCTAAAATATATTTTTGCGACTTAATTGGTCAAAAATATCCGAAAAATTGGATAATAAAATTGAAAACTCTTTTATTAACTTAAAAATTCGTATTCATTTTTATGCTGTTGATAAAACATTGGAAACTTTACTATACAATAATTGAAAACGTTCCCTCTATTTTTGGCTTCAATAAGTTGTATTCATTATTTTTAGTACTGCTTCACAATGCCGATTCTTAGAGTCGATTAAATTGTTGATGATAATCATTGGAATTTTTTGTCAGTCTGTATTAACTGCCTCTATGAGATCTGTCTTGTTTCGTGTCAGTATTTTTCGATTCTTAATTTCCCATAGTTTTTTTTATGGAATTACCTGTATCCATTTACAGTTAGAGTATCTTTTACTATATGAATTGAAACCCATTGCTTGGCCTGAAAAGCAACCCCATACCATAATATTGCCGCCGTCAAACTTAACAATTTTATTTGTATATTTTGGGTCTAGTCTTTGTTTCTTTGGTAATCGTAAAAACACTCTTCAATCATGACCTCTTAAATTAAACTTGGACTTATCTGAAAAGAGAACAGCATTCCAATTCCGTCTTGACCGATTCATGTGTTCATGAAATCAGTGTTTTTTTTTACAGGACGATAGAAACCAAGATCGACCTCAATTGCTCGTTGGTAAACAGTTCGAGCACATATTTTTAGTTTCAGATTGTTAATGACCTCTTTAGATAGCATTTGGTATTTAATTATCCTGTCTTTGACTCGTTTTACGGGCCCTGCACCTAAGCTTTAAGTCGTCACCGTACCTCTTTCACGTTATTTCTTAATAATTTTTGAAATTATGGATTTATTCATAGAACATTTCTCACAAATTTTCTTTTGCACCAGCAGTAAAATCATCTACTACTCTGGTTTTTAACGCTTCAAAGTTTATTGTTGCCATTATTTCATAACAATTATTTATAAGAATAAAACATTGAAAAATAAAATTTTGTTTAAGATGTCATATTTCTGTATCATTGACATCAACAATTTGTATTTATATATTTTAAAATCATTATTATTTATAGGTTTATATCTGACACAATTTTTAATTTGAGACAATTTTTAATTTTCGGAAAATTCCCATTTTGAAAAATCGTAAAATTCTGAAACTGTAAAATTTTCTTAATGTGACAAAATGAAACAAACACTGAAAGATTAAAAAAAAAAAAAACTCCAACGCTTTCAAGTGATGACAGGAATGAGTTAAACTTGCACGATGAAGCTATAAAAAAATTATTTAAGATTATTATTCGATTTAAAATAATGAAAAATAATTAATATATAATTTCAGTTTCAAGAGTGAATTACGTAATTAATTGTTTAGAAAGGAGTAAAAAAAAACTTGCTGTTCGCCTTCACTTAACACAAACTCAATAAAGTGGAGCGCCACTAGTCGCCCCCTCCCCCTGTTACAGTCTCTAAGAAAACTAAGCTTGGTAGTTAAATTGCTATTTTAAATTTATTATAATTGTAAAGTTTACGATTATTTATTCTCCACTTCAATAAATTAGAACCAATATTAAACTAAAGGCGAAAATCAAAACGTTGTTGAATATGTACCTGAATAACAAATAAATGTTTTCTTTAAATTGACTAAAGTAAATAAAAACTTATACAAATGTGGACAAAACTACATTAAACCGATAATGATTGTTGTGTACACCAGATGATGATCAGTTTGAATCATTACGTGTTAACTCGATAATAGTATTTAAATTGTAAATGGGGCTTAAGTAATTCTTAAAAAAAAAAAAATAGACACAAAATAATTTATAATTTATGAGACAACAATAGAATCTGAAATGTTACTCTAAAATGGTGGTGGTGTAAAGGGTATCGAATTTTGTTGTGAGATTGAACGTACAAGGTTAAATGTGCAATTTTTTTTATTTTTTTTTTGGGCGAGTGAATATATGATAATTTTAATTAAAACAAGTAAGAGTGTTAAATTCGGCTGTGCCGAATTTTTGATACCCTCCACCCAATATTGGGTACGGCTACCACTTTGAAACTGTTGCCGATACTGAAACATTAAATCCGATACCAATTAAATTTAAAGTAAATTGGTTTTCTTGTTGGCCAATTTCTATTATAAAAAACTATGATCCTATTTACTATTACTATTTGAAAAATTATTTTTTTTACTAAAGTAGAAAACCCGTAAAGTACTTCATGGAGCACCAATGAAATTCATTATTTAACGCAGCCGGCATCATAATAATACCCATAGTTTGACCCTATAAGCCTGTTTTGAGACCTTAGAAGTCATACGATAATTAAAAAAAATTCGAATGATTCTTGGCTACAAATTATTAATATTAAAAAAGGAAATTTTAACATAATTTTATTTAAAACAAAAAAAAAAAAAACAAATAACAAAAACAGGTAAAAAACTAAAGAATGAAACTAAAATTTTTAATTTTTAATTTTCAATTTTTAATTTTTAAATTTGAATTTTATATTTTTATTTTTTATTTTTTAATTTTAATTTTTCATTTTTCCTGTTTAATTTTTAACTTTTCATTTGTAATTTTTAATTTTTAATTTTCAATTTTTAATTTTTAAATTTGAATTTTATATTTTTATTTTTTAATTTTAATTTTTCATTTTTCCTGTTTAATTTTTAACTTTTTCATTTTTAATTTTTGATTTTTAATTTTCAATTTTTAATCTTTACTTTTTAATTTTTAATGTTTAACTTTTAATTTTTAGTTTTTAATTATAAATTTGCAATTTTTTTAAATTTAATTTTTAATTTTTTTAATTTTAAATTTTTAATTTAATATTTTAATTTAAAATTTTTTTAAATTTAATTTTTTGAATTTTAAATTTTAAGCTTTAAATTTTTAATTTTAAATTTTTTAATTTTTTAATTTTTAATTTTTAGTTTTTAATTGTTTATTTTTAATTTTTAATCTTTACTGTTTAATATTTAATGCTTAACTTTTAGTTTTTAGTTTTTAATTTTAAATTATAAATTTATAATTTTTTTAAATTTAATTTTCAATTTTTTTAATTTTAAATTTTAAATTTTATATTTTTATTTAAAATTTTTTAATTTTTAATTTTTATTTTTAAACTTTTAATTTTTAATATTTAATTTTTATTTTTAATTTTTAATATTTAAATTTTAATTTTAACGATAAAAAATTCTTTTTTAATTTTTGATATTTAATTTTTATTTTTAATTTTTTTATTTTTAATTTTAACGATAAAAAAATATGTGGTAATACTTGCTTAGGCCAATGTGACACTTGCAGGGGGCAAATCGTCGCATTCGATATCGAGTAAAATCAATCGAAATTCCATAATTTGGTTTAATATTTACGAAGACGGACAATCGTCAGACTTTGTTTCACATTTACTATTAACTATGGACCATAACTCGTTAGCTGTGACAGAGTAAAATTACTCCTAGTATTTTATTTTGGAAAATAAAAAAATAATTTTGATCGAAAAATTTCGATAACGAATGCGACGATTCGACCCAGTATTAATATACACACAACTGCAATGACTTCAACAATAAGAAGAATTACAACATATAAAATATAACTTAAGAAAAACAACAAACACACTGAAAAATTTTATATTTTAAACAGTTTTTTCAAATTTTCATTCATATCTCGTGACTCTTTAACTGATTTTGACGATTTAAAATAGCAACTCCTTTGGGATCTTAATAAACGATTCTATACGACGTGATCGTGATTTCGACAGACATACGATATAATGATCAAGAAAATATATGAAAATGGAATGACAAACCTATATATACCCTCTGCACTGAGGTGTGGAGGTTATAAAAATTAAAAATAATGAGCACGAACTAAAAATAAAATTATTTTCGCCATCAGTGCATAATAATTTTGACTTAGAGCGAGTTTTTGGGATGCCAGTTAAACTTAGCATGATTAAATCTAAGCTTTTAACTCTTAAGTCAAATAGATCGAAGTTACAAGACCGAGTTTTGGGATATTAATTAACATTCCAAAACTCGACATCATTTTGTCAATTCAAACTTAAAATTTGGCAGTAGAGCCTTATACAGTGAGTGTCAGCTTATTTGATGCAATTTTGTCGTACATTAACTTCTAAACCAAATATGATAACGAAAAAATAAAGCCATCATTTTAAAGACCTTTCTTCGTTAAAAATTATATTTCATATATTTCACAGTTCGTATGATGATTTTAAATAAATTAAATAGGTAAAAAAAATTATATTTCTATATTGATGCAGAATAATATTACTTATAAACTAACATAATCTTCGATTTATCCAATACTTTTAGTATTTGGTATGATAACCCTTTTGGTGTGGTTTCTGACTGCATTTAACTTCATTCCTCTCGCAATGCTGTTTTTATGTTCCGGGTCGTTATGCTATTTTATCAGCACTCTGTAGCAAGTTTCCTTTTAGAATACTTAGTTACATCATTCTATCCATGTTCCCTTCAATGAAAACTAAATTACCAACTGCTGATGCAGCCATGCAAGCCCTAACCATGACACTGCCACCACAGTCGTACGCAAAATTTTTTAACTCAAGCTGTGTATTGAGCTTCCACCACACCATCGTCTGCCATCCGAACCATGGTTTATGTAGTGCTTGTTTAGTTGTACTCGACCATCTTTCCTTTATTTTCCACTCTATTTTCTCTCAAAAATAGTCTATAATGTACTGAACTGTAAACGACTATTATTTTATGACTATTATTTTTACGGTATTTATTTTTACGGTATCATATTTGGTTAAGAAGTTAATGTACCTACTATAAAGTAGAATTTTTGCCCTGCCTCTAATTAGCTGACACTCACTGTATGCATGTATGTCAAATAACAATAATCTTGCCCACCCACGTGAGGTTGAATCACCATTAGCATATTATAAATTGTAATATGGAAGAAAAAAAAATCATATTTGCAACGGATTTTTCTACATTCACAAAAGAGCTCTAATTTTAATTCCTAAAGTATGTAAAAGTTGTTATAAAAGTTACCTGGAAATGTTCGGAACAATCTGTACATCCAAAGAAATATTTAGCATATCCATGTAGCGCCTGTAAAACTTCCAAAGGATCTTGACTTTTATCTAAATTTGAAGCCTGCACAGACATATAGTGGAAAAGTTGCCAAAGTGAACAAGTAAAACCTCTTAAGGTCGACACAGAACCTTGGCAACCAACATAGTGGACTGATGTATATAAATAACCCAATTCTTTTTCCAACTTCTTTAGCTCCATTTCGAATTGTGCACCCGACAATTCTTGACTGTGATGGGAGGCATAGGCCGACAGTTTTGAAACCAAAGAACGTCCTGGTGATGGCAAGGGATTATAACGATCTAAAACGGCTAATAGTTTTTGAAGAGCCAGAAGTTTTTCACCGCTGATATTAGAAGATCTGGGAATATCGTTGTGTAAAATATTGCGTATGGCCAATTCCAAATCGGCCTGATAGACAAGATGTTTGTTACGTTTAACTTCTTGGATAATTTTAGATATTTTAGTATCATCCTCAGGTGTTATATAAAGAGGTTTTGCCGAAGATGAAACATATTCTGGTTTTTCGGTTATATGTTGTGATGTTAGGAAAGATTCGATGGTATCCTTATAGGAATCCGATAGCTCATGTAGTGGAGCATAAGGTACTATGGATCCCTGACGACTAATGGTAGCTATCTTGAATCGTGCATTATCAATTTGATATTTAGCTGCTAATTCTAAATCTGAAATCCTTTTTACGGCTATATTAGGCCATCTTAAAAAGTGTAAGATAGTTTCTATTCCGACTGTAGAGTTTTCTGGTTCGTAGACTAAAATCACATATTTCTTAAAACTGTCTAAATCGTCAAATAGAGAAGCCGTCATAGGTGATGGCGTTGTTAAAGTTTGTAATGGTTGTAAATCTGGCCATGAAGTCATGTCACTTGTTTTATTTTCCGCCGCTATAAACTGGGCCAAATGATTGGTAATAACCGATAAATTTTGTGATTGTATAGGTTTTCCATAATTATCAGCCATAGGTTGATAG
The DNA here is from genome assembly GCA_963682025.1 of Cordilura impudica. Lineage (NCBI taxonomy): Eukaryota > Metazoa > Arthropoda > Insecta > Diptera > Scathophagidae > Cordilura > Cordilura impudica. The sequence continues at coordinate 54,349,872 of OY821521.1, forward strand.
CCTGGACCAAAATATCTTAATGTAGGATAACCCATAATTTCATAATCCCTACATATGGCATTGTTTTCTTCTGCGGCACAATCAATGGCACTTATGGGTAAAATATCTCTCCATCCATAAAGTTTTGCTGCCAAAATTTTATATTCGGGTGCAAATTTACGACAGTGGCCGCAGTAACTATTGTAAAACTCTACCAATATGGAATGATTTGTAGATAAAACTTCGTTTTTAAAATTGACCTCGGTTAGTATTTTTACTTTATCCGTGGAATTATATAAACCCAAATCTTCGGATTGTTGTTTCAGTAAGGCCTCATAACGGGAATGTGGTACTCCGGCATTGGTAGTCACTACCACTAAAGTAATTAATAGGAAGACAGAATAGTGTTTAGCTGACACATTTAAATACTCCATTTTGCTAAGCTATTTTTTATTTTTACATTTATATCACTTCACTTTTTATAGTTCTATACGGTTTATTATTATAATACGTTAGATTTGCATTTCTTGTAATTTTATTCTCTTAATTAAATTAGTTCACTGTTGGGTTTATAATGTTAACTTGTTTTGTAGTCTATAAAAAACCAAAAATAACAATTCTTTCTTTTTATTGATAAACATCCGTATTTATTTAACGTCGTCTCGGCTTGTGTATGTTTCCTCTTTCACTAAGCGCTCATTTATTTGTTCTCCAGCAGGGATGGGAAATGGGATTATGAATTTTGTGCAAACCTTTATAAAAATGTACTTTATAGTGACATTCACGGTACCAAGAATTATTTTTTAAAATTTTTTTCAAACTTTCAAGATAAAAGCACAAAATAATTCACGCGTATAAAAAGAAGATTAAAATAAAGTTTAACATTTGCTTGCACAGGCACATACATATAACACGTATCTTTCTTTTAAAAAAATATAGGAAGAAAAAACTCTATCCACAATTTCAGACAAATAAAATTCACCCAACAACTTAAAAATTTAGCTCAACTATTGGTAAAAAACTATAACTATTTTTATAATTTAATGATTTCAGTTTCCCATCTTGGGGAAGTATCTTAAAACAAAAATAAAATTAAAAAATGGGAATGCTTTTAAACTGTACCTTTTTCGACGCGGTATTTGTGACATGATAATTTACCAAACAAAGACGACATTTGTGCCACCTATCCCATCCCTGTTCTCCAGTGAACTTGTTATTATCAGGGTTGTCAACTTTAAAATATAAAACAAGTAAGAAAATTATAGTCGGTCTAGACTGGCTTTACGATACCCTATACCATGCGTTTAGAGATCCTATCTCTCAGGCCCAACTAACTGGATATAGAAAATAAGCATAAACCAAATTTGAGTGGGATTTTTATTAATTTTTTCGGCTGCAGATATGAAAAAGTTGATATCGGATGCTATATCTATATGGGGACTAGTCCCAAAAATGGACCGATCCCAACCATGTTTGGTAAAGTCTCTTGTATTTTGCAAAAATATATACAAACAAAATCAGAATCAGTGCAATATTTTTGTTTATTGATAGATTTAAGTGAAGATCGGGAAGCAGCTTTATATGGGGCCTATGACTAAGAGTTGTCCAAAAGGGATAATTTTTGGACTACTGATTAATGGACGTAATATATACATACAAACCCAATTTGACTAAGATTTGTATGATAATTTGGATCTTATGGCAATATATGTTGATTTCATAGGCGTCATTTGTATGGGGGCTAGGTCTGAACATGAACCGATTCTCACCAATTTCAATAGCGTTCATCCCATTGCCGATAGAAGCTTATATACCAAATTTCATCAAAATATATTCATATTTGCGACCTGCAGTTTGATTACAAGCTTTACATGGACGGACGGACGGGCGGACGGACATCGTTAAATCGAATCAGATAGTGATTCTGATTCGATCGGTATAATTAAAGATGGGTGTAGGTCAAATATTTTTGGTTGTTACAAACAGCAGCACAAAGTCATTATACCCAAACCACATAGTGTATAGGGTATAAAAAACGCTAATTAAACAAGTAAGAGTGTTAAATTCGGCTGTGCCGAATCTTTGATACCCTCCACCTCGGTTTGTGGCAATACTATTAACATAGCTCATGGTAGTTGTGTTCTTGTTATTGTTAATATGTATGAATCACATTTTTTTTGTGGCTTTTTTTATGTTGTTGTATGTTCAACCACTAAACTATTACAAGAAAACACTAGGTTTCATGTTTTTTTTAGAGGTATCTATAAACTTTTGTTCATTTCTCAGCGCAGAGGCTCCCGATTTACTCCGATTTCAATACCAACCTGGTGGGAATTATGGCAAATAATTTTTTCGTAACCTGACCTAAGTAAATGCTTTTTTTTTTGAATGAGCGTGATTTCAACAGACACACGGACAGACGGACAGACGGACAGACGGACAGACGGACAGACGGACAGACGGACATCGCTATATCGACTCGAGCTGTGATAAGGATCAAGAATATATATACTTTATTGGGTCGGAAATTAGTTTTTCGATGCGTTACAAACGGAATGACAAACCTATATATACCCTCTGCCACTGAGATGTGGAGGGTATAAAAAAGTACTAAATTTTCCATTTTCTAATTCACAAATACAGCTTTTAACTGTGAACGGTAAAAAATCAAAATAAAATTATGGTGCCTATTATGAACAACTTTCGATTTTCGATTGTGGTCGAATTAACTGATTGAACTAATTTTCATTTGGTATTATGGCGCGCATTCGATAAAAATAGCGCTATTGTGAATTTTGCTCAATTGGATTATTCACAATAGCATATATTTATCAGCTGGCATTATAAATAAATATTGTATGTATACAAATTTATAAAAGAAATTGAATTATTTATTAACATGATCACGAGAAAATTATGGTTCGATGAATCGTCTGATGAAGATAAATACTTATTGTAAAAAACAAATTGATAAATATTTACATTTTCAATAAGTTTTACAATCCGCTATACAGCATCGAAAGCAAAATCGTGTTCGATTGTAAATTGCCAGCGAAGATCGAACATCGAATGCAACTCATAATAAGGGCTTAAATAATATCAAGACCAATAAAAAATTAATTAATTAATTTACATTTTTAATTTAAAATATCATATACTTAGATTAAAGTCTATTGCGTCGTCACTTTCATCCGGTCATAAAACGGTTTTAATTTCAAATATTTAAAATATTTACTTTATCAGGTATTTGATATCTTCCGCAACAGGAATATTCTTTCAAATCCATTTTTAATATGAAGTAAAGGATTAACTGAATGTAATTACATTCGATTTAAAATTTTGGATTTGTCGCTAAAAAAAATCACTCTCAACTTCAGTATTTTAATAAGGGAGCGACAAAAGTTTAATAGCAATATTAGCTATTTTTAGTACATTGTGTAAACTTTGCATACTTGCATTCAAAAGTAAAAATGAAACTTGAGATATTTACAATGTAAAAAAGTTGGTGTTTTCAATAAAACTATTTTTTTTTGAAAATAAAGATTTGGTGTCCTGGTGTCAACTCAAAAAATTTTCGCGTCGAAAATTTTAATAAGCTCTAAAAACAGTGCTAAAAGTACTGATTTGACAACCCTGGCATTTATTTAGTATCATACTTGTTATTAGTTCGTTTAAATATGATATGGCAGCACATTTGAATTTATTAGTTATTTTGCAGTTAATATAGTGTTGCTAAGCGTTTATAGTTAAAGAATCCCGTTAATTTTAAAATGATGGTTTTTAGGATAGATATTGTAAAGAAAATTGCAATATAGTTTGGAATATTTAAACACTTTTAACCAACATTTTAAGTGGCGATATAAATTATAGAAACATGACATTAAATTGATTTTTATTTAAACATAAAAACTGATTGTTGACCAAAATAGCCCGTAAGGTAACCCCCCTTTTTAAATCTAATTTAAGCATAAACGTTGACGTGTTGTTTTATTTTAGTAGCTGAGATGCAAAACTCGTTCGTTACACATTAACCAAATTTTGGGAAAAGGCAATAAACTTGTTGCGACTAATTAAATTATCCAAATTAGTTGAATGCTTTTAATTCTTAATTGTTATGCCATTCTTGATTAAAAACTCAACAGTTGAAAAATCGAAACTTACTGAAATATGGAAAAATAATGTATTAAAATTTTTAACGAATGAGTTTTGTCACGAATTTTTAAAACAAACGAGTTTTGCTACATTGCATATGGTTTTTTGTCAGTCAAATATTATTTTTAAGCAGTGAATAAAATGCATTAGATTTCTGCTTATGCACTGTGTATTGAGCCATCACTTCAATCTTCCTTGGTCCTGAATTCATTTTTTTATTTGTGATTTAAAACGAATACATTGCGAACAAGCATCTGTTGCAGGAGATTTGAAGGTAATGTTAAAGTCATAATTGAAAATTTTAAGAAAATAGGAATACTTGACTTGTAAATCAAGAGCAGACCGGTTATACTAATGCCATATATGTTTGACAGTGCAATCGCTTGGCAAATACTGCCTGTAGGATTTTTCTCGAGTATAATGGGAATCTACAAAGTGCAAGGATTTTATAAAATTGATAACTCCTACCTTTTTAAATTTAAATTTTTGTGATATTCTATCACCTCCTCTTCGTTCTTTTTTGGGACTTAGTATATGTTTTTGAATACACTTGTAGCAAACCCTTCAAGCCAGTTTTTACAAAATAGTTGATAGTTATAGAGCTGGTTCTTTGCTCGTTTTACTGGAGTTTTCTGAGATAATGTTTTGGAAACTCGCCATATTACAGGAAACTCGCCATTTTGGCGCACTTTAAACAGTGAACCAGCGACCTTTGCCACGAAACGTGCAATGGATAGTTTTCAAAATAACTGGTAAATAGAACAAACCACTTTTGCCACTAACTTCAGTTTTAGGTCACAAAAAACATGAGAGAGGACATGCTACAATCAGTATATTTCATATGTCTCATTTTTTTATTTTTTGTAACGAACGAGTTTTGCATCTCAGCTACTCATTTGTTTGATATTTTATGGGGAGTATTTTTATGGGAGTTTTTTTGAATTTATAATTATATTTATTACTTCATTTTGTATAAACAGATTAATATAGCAGGCATTTTTTAAGTTTTTTTAAAACTATTTTTAAATATTTCATTTCCTTTTGAATTTAAAAAATTCTAATTTTTCTATACAATTTAAACCGAAACGCAAACCCAAAAGATACAAACTGAGGGCCTAAGGTTAATGGCGGCTTTATTATTTATAAAACTAAAGTATTGCATCGATTATATTCGACTACAATAAATGTAAGCTTCCATTGTTAGGATATTTTTAAATTTTCATAAATCGAAATAAATTTTGATGATCAGTAATGTCCTCATTATAAAAAAAAAATATTAGAAAGTGTTTACTCTCATTTTTAAGTGATGATATGATGTGAAAGTGTATATGAAATTAAAAATTTTCAAATGATTCCTCCCCCTTGGCTACGCACCTGCTAATACTGAAACTTGTCCATTTTGTCAATAATTTTTATGAGGGGACCTACTTTATGCCAAGAAAATGCATCACAAATCATAATGTTACCACCCCCCGAGTTTTACAGTCTTCTGGCTGAACTTAGGGTTTTACTCTTGAGGTTTGGGACGGTAAACATCTGGTCGGTCCTATCCTATTGTCTTCGTTTCGTCGCTTCACAACACGTTTTTCCAGAAATCAATGCTTTTCATACCGTCTACCACTATGTGTTCAGAGTATAATAACTTTATGCTGATGTTTGTAACTACCAAAAATATTTGACCTAGACCCATCTTTTATTATACCGAATCACTTTCTGAGTCGATTTAGCGATATCCGTCCGCCCGTCTGTCCGTCCGTCTGTGTCCATGTAAACCTTGTAATCAAACTACAGTTCGCAAATATTAATATATTTTGATGAAATTTAGTATGAAATTTAAATTACCATAATATCCAAATTATCATGTAGATCTCGATCAAATTGTGTATGTTTATTGTATGCATTTATCAGTATTCCAAAAATAAACCCCATAGGAAAATTCATATTCATAGCCCCCATATGAAGCTAAATTTATTAAAAAAATTTGGTTTGTATATGTTTTTGCAAAAAATAAGTGTCGTTACCAAATATGGTCACGATCGGCCCATTTTTCGAACTAGTCCCCATATAAATATAGCATCCGATATGAACTTTTTCATAACCGAATGCAAAAAAGACAACTAATAACAATGTAACTCAAATTTAGTTTATGCTAATTTTCTATATCTAATTAGTTGAACACATTAGATATTGCCTCTAAACACATGGTAAAGATATCGTATAGTCGGTCTAGACCGACTATAAGTTTCGTACTTGTTTCTTTGTGGATTTTGACTAAGGTTATTCGTTTAAGATAATTTTGTTTCGACAATAGTGGGCACTTTTTGTGGAAATGCGTCCAAACAAATTTATATCGTTACATCACTTTCTGACAAGCCTGCTGGATATTACTAATTCTAAAGACTGATTAATGTTGGATGCTATCTGCCGTGATGACTTTAATCATGACTTGGATCATTTTATGTCATTTTAACTATGGCTGCATCCGTACGCACATTTGTTTTTTGAGATTGTGGCTTTCGAATTTTCCCTGTAGTCAATGCATCAGTGATTTCCTATTCCCCCTTTTTTACATTCAAACATAAGATTGGGCCGATAAAAAAAAAACAAGAGTGTTAAATTCGGCTGTGCCGAATTTTTGATACCCTCCACCCAATATTAGGTACGGCTACCACTTTGAAACTGTTGCCGATACTGAAACATTAAATCCGAATACCAATTAAATTTAAAATTAATTGGTTTTCTTGTTGGCCAATTTCTATTATAAAAAACAATGATGCTTAGAAAGAATTAATTACTATTTGAAACAGTTCATTATTTTTCTTTTACTAGAGTAGAAAACTCCTAAGTTCTTCATGGAACACCAATGAAATTCATTATTTAATGCAGCCGGCATCGTAATAATACCCAAAGTTTTGAGACCTTAGAAGTCATACGATAATTAAAAAAAAAAAAAATTCTAATGATTCTTGGCTACAAATTATTAATATTAAAAAAAGGAAATTTGAAAATAATTTTATTTAATACAAATAAACAAAAATAATAAAAACAGGTAAGAAACTAAAGGATGAAACTAAAATGTTTAATTTTTTAGTTTTTAATTTGTAATTTGTTATTTTTAATTTGTAATTTGTAATTTGTAATTTGTAATTTGTTATTTTTAATTTGTAATTTGTAATTTGTAATTTGTAATTTGTAATTTGTAATTTGTAATTTGTAATTTGTAATTTGTAATTTGTAATTTGTAATTTGTAATTTGTAATTTGTAATTTGTAATCTGTAATTTGTAATTTGTAATTTGTATATTTTTAATTTTTAATTTTTAATTATTAATTTTTAATTTTTAATTTTTAATTTTTAATTTTTAATTTTTAATTTTTAATTTTTAATTTTTAATTTTTAATTTTTAATTTTTAATTTTTAATTTTTAATTTTTAATTTTTAATTTTTAATTTTTAATTTTTAATTTATAATTTTTAATTTTTAATTTTTAATTTTTAATTTTTAATTTTTAATTTTTAATTTTTAATTTTTAATTTTTAATTTTTAATTTTTAATTTTTAATTTTTAATTTTTAATTTTTAATTTTTAATTTTTAATTTTTAATTTTTAATTTTTAATTTTTAATTTTTAATTTTTAATTTTTAATTTTTAATTTTTAATTTTTAATTTTTAATTTTTAATTTTTAATTTTTAATTTTTAATTTTTAATTTTTAATTTTTAATTTTTAATTTTTAATTTTTAATTTTTAATTTTTAATTTTTAATTTTTAATTTTTAATTTTTAATTTTTAATTTTTAATTTTTAATTTTTAATTTTTAATTTTTAATTTTTAATTTTTAATTTTTTATTTTTAATTTTTTATTTTTAATTTTTAATTTTTAATTTTTAATTTTTAATTTTTAATTTTTAATTTTTAATTTTTAATTTTTAATTTTTAATTTTTAATTTTTAATTTTTAATTTTTAATTTTTAATTTTTAATTTTTAATTTTTAATTTTTAATTTTTAATTTTTAATTTTTAATTTTTAATTTTTAATTTTTAATTTTTAATTTTTAATTTTTAATTTTTAATTTTTAATTTTTAATTTTTAATTTTTAATTTTTAATTTTTAATTTTTAATTTTTAATTTTTAATTTTTAATTTTTAATTTTTAATTTTTAATTTTTAATTTTTAATTTTTAATTTTTAATTTTTAATTTTTAATTTTTAATTTTTAATTTTTAATTTTAATTTTTAATTTTTAATTTTTAATTTTTAATTTTTAATTTTTAATTTTTAATTTTTAATTTTTAATTTTTAATTTTTAATTTTTAATTTTTAATTTTTAATTTTTAATTTTTAATTTTTAATTTTTAATTTTTAATTTTTAATTTTTAATTTTTAATTTTTAATTTTTAATTTTTAATTTTTTATTTTTTATTTTTAATTTTTAATTTTTAATTTTTAATTTTTAATTTTTAATTTTTAATTTTTTATTTTTAATTTTTAATTTTTAATTCTTAATTTTTAATTTTTAATTTTTAATTTTTTATTTTTAATTTTTAATTTTTAATTTTTTATTTTTAATTTTTAATTTTTAATGTTTAATTTTTAATCTTAAATTTAAAATTTTTAATTTTGAATATTTAATTTTATTTTTAATTTTTATTAATTTTTAATAATTAATTTTTAATTTTAACGATAAAAAAATATGTGGTAATACTTGCTTAGGCCAGTGTGACACGTGCAGTATTAATGTACACACAACTGCAATGACTTCAACAATAAGAAGAATTACAACATATACAACATATCTTAAGAAAAACAACAAACACACTCAAAAATTGTATTTTTTCAAGAGTTTTTTCAAAGTTTCATTCATAACTCGTGACCCCTTTGACCGATTTTGCCGATTTGAAATAGCAACTCCTTTGGGATGTTAATAAACGATTTTATACAAAATCGAACGGTCTAGTTTAGATATTGACGGCGTGGTCTTGATTTCCACAGACAGACGGATAGACGTTCATCGCTAAATCAACTTCCCTTGTTATAATGATCATGAAAATGTATGGTTTTGGGGTTGCCGGAATTTACTTCGATGCGTTACAAACGGAATGAGAAACCTATATATACCCTCTGCCACTGAGGTGTGGAGGGTATAAAAACTGTTCCTTAGTATTATCTCTTCTACCACTTATCCAAGCTTGAACGTATTTAGTACCATCAAATGAAGAGTCTTCCCATTAAAGCGCAAAAACTCTTTCTGCCCTGATATAAATATTAAACTTTAGTGTGTTCTTTTACTAAAATATTTTTCCATTGATTCGTTTTATTTATATTCTAGCTAAATGATTCATTAAGTGAATATAAACTAAACAAGAAAGGTTAATGTTTGTTTATATTTAATAAATTAGTTTAATTTTGTATTTTATAAAGACTCATCATCAAACAATAACAGAGACCGGCGTTACAGAGACCGGCGTTTTTTAAATAAATAGCAGCTCATATTGCAAAGTTTCTCCAAACTACAGTAGATCTCTGGGAGAGTATAATTTAAAAACTAAGAGCTCTACTCAGACATGGACTAATATATATTGGAAGCATGCTTGATTTTTTTTTATATGAAAAGCTTTTGTTTGAACAAAACATAGACTTACAATCAGTCTAAATATAGACGAAGTCGTGAAAGGTTGCTAAAATAAAGGGAGAGCCAAAGAAGAATACAAAAAAAAAACCGAACTAAAAGTTGACAATTTTTTTCTTCACAGATAATGATATAATTATAGAAAAAAATTACAAATTAAAAAAATTTAAAAAAAATATAATAATAAAAAAAAAACAGAAAACAAAACTTATTTAAAAATTATTGAAAAAAATTATTAAAATTGGCACAATTTATTACTTCGCTTAAATAAAAAGACAAACAAAATAATAAAAAAATTGCAAATTGTTGGCAATTATTCTATGCGTGTTTCATAAACGTAAATATTTAAAACAACGTCAGCGTTAAATGTTAACGTGTTTGATTTCTTTAAAACTAAAGACAATTGATAAGAAAAAGCAATAAATTTTTAAAAATAAACAAAACTAATTTATTGTTTAAAATTCCAGAATGTAGCTAAAAAAAATAAAAAAAAATATACTGGTTATAAACAACAAATGAATTAGAAAATAAACAAGGTAAGTCTAAATACTTTCAAGAATATCGTAATAAATCCAAAACGGATACGAAAAGGAAGAGAATGCAGAATAAGGAGATGTAGATGAACTTTCAAAATATTTTTCTACCTTTGTAATTTTTTAATACCATACATTTTAAATGTTCGAGAAATAAAAGAAAAATGTTATATATTATCTTTGACGAGTAATCCAACTAAAGAGCATGCACTAAATAAAAGTGGGATTGTCATGTATTTATGGTTTGAAGATATTTGAATGATTATGTCGGATTTATTTTTATTTTTGGGAGTTTTTCAAAATTTTTCTCAACAATTTAAGACTTATTTTTGAAATGTCAGTTAAGCTTAGAATAGTTAAACTCCCATTTTCAAACACTTATATTTAAAAATTTTTTTTATCTAAGACCGAGTTTTTGAGATGTCAAATAAACTTAGTTTAGTTAAACACTAATAACTTTCAAACTATTTGACTTTACCCTTCAAAATAGTGATTTTAACTAAACTAAGTTTAATGTACCTCCCAAATTTTGGTCTGATAAAATTATCCTATTTCAAAATTTGGGTTAAATTAAAATAAGTTCAAATAACATTCCAAAAACTACCAGACTTTAACTAAATTAAGATTAATTGATATCCAACAAGTAAAAAATTAAAGTCGGTCCATAGGTCAAACTATGGTCTCTTAGGTCAAACTAATTGGATATAGAAAATAAGCATAAACCAAATTTGAGTGGCATTTTTATTAATTTTTTTGGCTGGAGATATGAAAAAGATCAAAACGTATGCTATATTTATATGGGGACTAGGTCGAAAAATGGACCACATTGGGTAAAGTCACTTATATTTTCAAAAAATATAAGCAAACCAAATTTGAGAAAAATCTGTGCAATATTTTTTGTTTTTTGACAGATTTAAGTGAAGATTGGGAAGCAGCTCTATATATGACTAAGAAGGGGAAATTTGTATGGGGACTAGGATTGAACATGGACCGAATTTTACCAATTTCAATAGCATTCATCCTATGGCCGATAAAACTTATATACCAAATTTCATCAAAATATATTCATATTTGCGACCTGTAGTTTGATTACAAGGTTTACATGGACACACAGATGCACGGACGGACGGAAATTGCTAATCGACTCAAAAAGTGATTATGAATCGATTGTTATAATAAAAGATGGGTCTAGGTCAAATATTTTTGGTAGTTACAAACAGCAGCACATAGTCATTATGCCCAAACCACATAGTGGTTGGTATATGGTATAAAAACCACTCGGTCTTATAATTTTAAACATTTTTATAAAAATTTAAAAACTTCACTTGAATCAAACTGAGTTTAACTGACATCTCAAAAACGTGGTTTTAGTTTACCATATCAATGAAAATATAGGGTGGACCATATAAGTTTTGCATCTTCATTTTGCTGTAAGAAAAACTGATAAATTTTTTAAAATCGGTTTTTATTCGAAATGCAATAATAATAATAATATAACCTCGCCCGTCGTCTTTCGATTACGAGCCGCCCCTATACTGGGCATAGGTTGTCCACAAGATTACTCCATCTATCTCTTCGTTCAGCAACTTCTTTGAGTTTCCTAATGTTGTTGTATCTTCGTCCAGGACCGTCTGCTTCAAGACCGTTTTGTTCAAGCCTGTTTATTTCACCCAATGATGATCTTCGCCAGGTTGTTCTTGGTCTTCCTACTCTTCTACTTCCCTGGGGGTTGTATACCAAAGCTTGGTGACATACTTCGTCCGATGGCTTACGAAGTGTATGTCCTATCCATCCAAACTTCTTCGTTTGTTATTCTATTGGGCCAGAACACCCTAAGGCTTCTGCGAAGACATCTATTGACATAAGCGCGCAGTTTGTTTTGTATTGACTCCGTTACAAAACATGTTTCACATCCATAGAGCAGGACAGAAAGGACAAAAGCTTTATACAAACGGATTTTCGTACTGAGGCTGTAGTCTTTTGAGCTCCATACCTCGCGAAGTTGAGTGTATGAGCCCAGCGCCTTCTTTATTCTATTTTGCAGATCTTTTAGGGTACCACCATTTTCAGATATTATACTTCCAAGGTAAGTAATCTCCTCAACACGTTCAACTTGCTGCTCCAAGAAGTTTAGTTGCTCTGTTGACGTTGTGTTTATCCGCATTTCTTTGGTTTTTCCTACATTTATCTTAAGCCCAACTTTGGAGGATTCAAGTTCCAGGTCTTTAAGTTTGTTTTGCATAGCAATAAACCTGTGGGAGAGCTCACATTTGTCGTCAGCATAATATATGCCCTCCAGTCGAGAACCAGGTTCTAAAGGATTCCACACAATGCCACGCGCTTTGTTCTCATTCGCTCGATTAGTTACTGCATCTATAACGATTAGAAACAGTAGTGGCGATAACAAACAGCCTTGTCTAACCCCAGAAATTGTCTGAAAAGGCTCGGACATCTTTCCTTCATGTAGAACCGTGCATTTAAAATTCTCATAACTGTTTTTGATTATAGAAATGTTTTTGTTAGGCACACCTATGTTCTCCAATTCAGCCCAAATGCACTCTCTGTGGATGGAGTCAAATGCTTTTTTGTAGTCCACAAAAAGAAGGTGCAGGGATGACCGCATTTCAACAGATTGCTCTATAATGATTCGAAGCGTATTTATCTGATCAACGTACGATCTGCCACTTCTGAAACCTGCTTGCTCTTTTCGCAACAGTACGTCTACTTGATGAATCACTCGTTCCAGAATTATTTTCATGAAGATTTTCATCACCGTGCAGAGAATCGTAATACCACGCCAATTGTTGCAATCCGTTGCACCACCTTTCTTTCGCAGTTTTACAATTATGCCACTTGTCAAGTCAGACGGAAACGTTTCAGAATTCCATATTTGTACGAAGAGTGGTTGTAATATGTTTGCAAATAGTTCGGTGTCAGTTTTAAGAACTTCAGCTGTTATGTTATCTATTCCTGCTGCTTTGCCATTTTTTAGAGTTCAATCACTTCATCCCTTGAAGGAGGATCTGTTCTAATGGGCAGAGTGGTACAGTTATTGTTTCTTGTAACGGTCACATTTTCGTTTTGGATATTTAAAACATTCATGATGTGTTCTCTCCAACGCTTCAACTGTTCATCGACGTTGGTTATTAGCGTTACATCAGAGGATTTCACTGGTAATGCGCGTTTGTTACCAGTGCCGGCAATTTTCTTTGTAATAACAAACAGGTCTTTAATGTTATGAGCCTTAGCTGCATTTTTCGCTTCTATGGTCATATCGCGTATTTCTTTCTTTTTATCTTCTCGGACCGACAGTTTTACCTGTTTGTCTAGCAGTCGATATTGATTTTGTGCTTCCTTTCTTTTAGTTATATCGTTGATGGAATTAATTTTATCTTTTTGACTTGCACGTTGATCAATCAAATCCCATGTTTGCGGAGATATAAAGTCTTAGTTCTTTTTTACCTTGTTTCCAAGCTTTGAAACACAGGCATCGATTATAGCGGCTTTAATATTCTTCCACTTTTCATTCACATTTTCTGCCGACGTTGATGGTTCGATTACGTTATTCCGCACTTGCTCTAGGAAGGCTTCTCGATGTCGCTGGGACTCTAGTCTTTCGATGTTGTATTTGGTTCTAGTCTGGCCTTGGGTTGACTTCACATTTTTTAATTTAAAAACAATCCTTCCAGATAATAAGTGGTGATCTGTTCCAATATCCGCTCCTCTCTGGTTCCGGACATCACACAAAGAGTTAATCCATTTGGCGCTAACACAAATATGATCTATTTGGTTTTGCGTGATGTTGTCTGGTGACATCCATGTAATTTTATGCACGCGTTTGTGTGGAAATAGGGTGCAACCAATTTTCATTTCGTTTATTCCACACAACTCAACTAGCCGTTCTCCATTATCATTCATTTCGCCAATGCCATGCTTTCCCATAATATGTTGCAATTCCGCGTTGTCCGAGCCAACTTTAGCATTGAAATCACCCATAGGATTTTCAAATCATTTTTATCAATACTCGCTAAAGTTTCGTTAAGGGCATCATAAAAAGCATCCTTTGTTTCTTCTTGGGCATCCTCGGTAGGGGCGTAGCATTGTATAACTGTGAGATTTTTTTGGTGACCTTTAAATCTTATTAACATCATGCGCTCATTTACAAATTTGTAGTCCAATACGGCATTTCGAAATTTATTGTTTACTAACATTCCGACTCCGTATTGGTGGATATCTCCTTCGTTGGGCATTCCTGACCAGAAGAAAGTATGTCTTTTGGAGGTTGTCATCTGACCGTATTGGTTCCATCTGACTTAACTCATGCCCAAGAACGCCAGTCTATAATTTTCCAAAATTTTACTGGCCTGCGCAAACTTGCGCACTTGGTTTAACGTCCTTACATTCCATGTTCCAAATCGTAGTCCTTTTTCAAAGCATATAGTCGTCAATGAATTTCCAGATCGTAGATTTCTTGTAGTTGTACTGAGAATGATTTTTAATTTCAGACACATCAGGTTATCAGCCTAACACGACCAATCCTGTTGATGGGGCTGCCATTTTTGTGCATACAGGCCTGCTATTTGCGTCAGTTATTTAATCCGCGCGCTTATTGGGGATATACCACCCATACTCGGTCGTCAGAGCCTCGTCTGTTAAAACAGGAAACACCACGAGAAGGTGAGGTTGACAGTTGAGTAGGAGAGGCTGTAACTTGCGCATCACTACCCCATTAGAATAGTTTCGAAATGCAAAACTGCAGTTTATTACGGAATACCATTTCATTCAAATGACTTCCTCGGATAGTCTTGCAGTAGTCGATGCGATCAACCCAATTTTTAAGCTGTGGTTTAACGGTGACTACGCTGCGCGATTTCGAATGCAACATAGTCGAAACGGCTAATAACGCGATTTAAAAACTTGTCATGCAACAGATCGAGTCTGTTGAAAACAAATGATGTCCAGATCCATATCTTCGAAAATGGGCCACAAATAACCAGTTATCATTGCAAGGCACCACCCACCATTCGCATTTCCCAATAAAAATGGCCCATTGATACCGCCGGCCCAAAAACCACACCAAACATTGCATCGTTCAAAGTGCATTAGCTTTCCAGCAGTCATGTGTGGATATTCAATGTCCCAGATCCGAAATTAGCTTCTTCAGAAATGATAATTTTTCGGTATAAAAGCTCTTCTTCTCCCAAGCGTTCTGCAGTCCAATTATAGAACCGTTGTTCAAAAGCAAATCGACTCATTTCGGGAACCGCATATTATTATATAAACAGTTGATATTAGTGTTGCCATACTCAAAACAACCAGTAGTTGTAAATACAAACACTGGAGGGAACACCCTGTATAATTTAAAGCTTTTGTATTTCTTTCCTACAATTTTTAGAATAAATCTTTTAAAAATATATTTTTGTTGATTTGTTTATATTAATTATTTGACAGCTTATTAAATATTATAGGAAAACATAACATTATTACACCATTAGCAACCTGTTCGAAATAATGACAAACAATATTATAATTTTACCCAGTTAAGTCGTTTATTTTGTGAATGAGCGTGAATTCGATAGACGGAAGAGTTGTTATAAGGGGTCGCAAATGCATTATTCGATGCGGTACAAACGAAATCACAGACTGATATATACTTTCTGCGCAGTGGTGTGGTATAATATACTTTTCCTGTTTCATTTAAATATTATTTTTATTTATTTCGTATCATCTGTGTGTTTACCAAAGAACAATAACAAAAGTCAACATATTAAGAGAATAAGCTAAAAAATGCATGTGAGTCCGATCACAGGGGTTTATTTTGTGAATGAGCGTGAGATGTGTTAACATCTACGCCCGTATTCATAATCAAATTCTAGCAGTTGGCTAACTTTTTTTCATATGAAAATTTCAAAATTTGTATGAAAAAAGTTAGCCAACTGCTAGAATTTGATTATGAATACGGGCGCTAGTAATTAAAGATTTTTTATGACACTTTAAAATCAAACAGAAAGCGTCATCTATGTATCACTTATAGTAATCAACTGCAGGGGCTCTGCTAATATAAAAAATATTTTAATTTTTCGTTTTTATTTTTCATTTTTCATTTTTAATTTTTTATTTTTAAATTTTTATTTTTCATTTTTTGTTTTTAATTTTTCATTTTTATTTTTCATTTTTTATTTTTCAGTTTTCATTTTTTATTTTTCAATTTTCGTTTTTAATTTTCATTTTTCATTTTTAATTTTTTATTATACCCTATACCACTATGTGGTTTGGGTATAATGACTTTGTGCTGCTGTTTGTAACAACCAAAAATATTTGAGCTACACCCATCTTTAATTATACCGATCGAATCAGAATCACTATCTGATTCGATTTAACGATGTCCGTCCGTCCGTCTGTGTGTCCATGTAAAGCTTGTAATCAAACTGCGGGTCGCAAATATGAATATATTTTGATGAAATTTAGTATTTAAACTTTTATTGGCCATGGGATGAACGCTATTGAAATTGGTGAGAATCGGTCCATGTTCAGACCTAGCCCCCATACAAATGACCCCTAAGAAATCGAGTTAAATTGCCATAAGATCCAAATTATCATATAAATCTTAGTCAAATTGGGTTTGTATGTGTTTATTACATCCATTAATCAGTAGTCCAAAAATGATCCCTATGGGACAACTCTTAGTCATAGGCCCCATATAGAGCTGCTTCCCGATCTTCACTTAAGTCTATCTTCTCAAGAATCAGAGACCTTACCAAACATGGTCAGGATCGGTCCATTTTTGGGCCTAGTCCCCATAGAGATATAGCATCCGATATGAACTTTTTCATATCTGCAGACAAAAAAATTTATAAAAATCCCACTCAAATTTGGTTTATGCTTATTTTCTATGTCCAGTTAGTTGGGCCTATGGGGTAGGGTCTCTAAACGCATGGTATAGGGTATCCTATAGTCGGTCTAGACCGACTATAATTTTCTTACTTGTTTTGTGATTGTATTGTGAAATATAAATTTACGCCCCTGCGCGTATAAAAAAAAAACAAAACAAACTTCAGAATATTGTAGTTTATAAAGCATATTTAATTTCGAGAAGTAAAAAAAAAATAGTTATGCAAGGTATTCAAATAGATTTAAAAAAAGTCCGATATTTTAGCTTGGTGAGTTTTTCTTTAGTTTCAATATCTTAAAGTTGTATTTGAAGGTCAGTAAGATATTGAGCACCTTTAAGGTCGCCGCGATGTAGAGAAAAAGCTCATAGTTTTCTTATACATAGCTAATTAAGCTTTTTTATAAGAAGTTAACTTGTCGTCAATTTCTCTTTCTAGTTCATCTTCAGACGAGTTGGTCTACGTTTCTTGGGAAGCAATTAATATATCAGTACAGATGTTTTCCACATCTTCATCATTAATGAAGACTTCATTATCTAAATTGATAGTCTTCGATGTCAACTTGGATTTGGCTCTGGACTTGATTAATAACATTGGTGATCTCAGCAAGTGCTGATAGTGGAAGCTAATCTTCTGCGTTCCAACCGCTATCGTCATCGGGTATAAATTTTTTCCCAAAACCAGCTTTCCTGTATCAAATAAACAACATCTAACAAATTTATTGATTTCGATAAATCCGAAGCAGAATTTGCAACTTCCATCTGCAACAAAATATTTTTTTTTTAATAATAATAATTTGTACAAAAACTTAAACTTAAAACCAGGGACTGACAAAATGCTGTTACGTTTCGAGATCGCGAGGATGCGAAGCCGCATTGTCTAAAACAGAACATTGCGTTCCTGAAGCTGTATTTTCCTATTGAACTGCACTAGAAAATCAGTCATCAAATCAGATGTCATCCAAACATTTTTGTTGCGAAACTCCCGAGGCTTTGCAACTTTCACAATAACAAAAAGACGTTCCTTTCCTTCAGTCATATTGACGCAGTTCAATGTCGCGAGCCTATCCTTGACCATTTTTCCACCAGTGGATTTTTCACCTTTTAATGCAAATGTTTTATCGGGCAATGGACGAAAAAATAAGCCAATTTCATCTGCATTATAAATATCTCGCGATATCATATCCTTCAATCAAAGACGGCACTTTTTCGGTAAAAATTTTGGCATCTTCTTGGTTTAAACTAGTGGCTTCTCCAGAAATTGCACTGAAAGTTATGTTATGCCGTTTTTAAATCTTTCCAGCCAGCCGGACGATGCGATAAAATCGGCGTAATACAATTTCTCTGCAATTTCTTTAGTCTTACTTCTTATAAGTGTGCCTGACAGAGGGATGCCTTTAGTTCGAGCCTTCACAAACTATTCCTAGCTCAATTTATCAATGTTATCCGGATTGACATCAGTGTCCCACAATCTTAAAATTTGGTATTTGTTTTTGATGATGCAAGCAGTTTGAGTTATGCTGATCTTATATTTCATTTGGTAACTCGCGTACACTTAGGTTTTCATTTTTATGAATTTCAATGATATTAACTTTGTATTTAAGCTTTATTTAGTATTTAGTCAACACTGCTTTAGGCATAGTGATTTAAGTATACAATAAGAAACTTTAAAATTATATATCTATAATATTAATAGGCTAGGCGATTTCTTGTGACCGATGATTTGTTCTACCATTTTATCCCGATTTTGATCAAACGTATATTATTTGAAAGTTATTTCTTTTTAGCCATTTTGCAGATTTAGAGATTTTAAATTTTTTCCTTTATTTTAAGTAAACTGCATTTAAAGGTGCTACTAACACATACATAAAACAAGTAAGAAAATTATAGTCGGTCTAGACCGACTATACGATACCCTATACCATGCGTTTAGAAACCCTATCTCTTAGGCCCAACTAACTGGACATAGAAAATAAGCAAAAACCAAATTTGAGTGGGATTTTTATTAATTTTTTTGGCTGCAGATATGAAAAAGTTCATATCGGATGCTATATCTATATGGGGACTAGGTCCAAAAATGGACCGATCCTGATCATGTTTGGAAAAGTCTCTTGTATTTTGCAAAAATATATACAAACCAAATCTGAGAAGAATCAGTGCAATATTTTTGTTTTTTAATAGATTTAAGTGAAGATCGGGAAGCAGCCCTATATGGGGCAAAAGGGATCATTTTTGGATTACTCATTAATGGACGTAATAAACGCATACAAAACCCAATTTGAGTAAGATCTATATGACAATTTGGATCTTATGGCAATTTATGTCGATTTCATAGGGGTAATTTGTATGGGGGCTAGGTCTGAACATGGACCGATTCTCACCAATTTCAATAGCGTTCATACCATGGCCGATAAAGGCTTATATACCAAATTTCATCAAAATATATTCATATTTGCGACCTGCAGTTTGATTACAAGGTTTACATGGACACACAGACGGACGGACGGACGGACGGACGGACGGACATTGTTAAATCAACTCAAAAAGTGATTCTGATTCGATCGGTATAATTAAAGATGGGTCTAGGTCAAATATTTTTGGTTGTTACAAACAGCAGCACAAAGTCATTATACCCAAACCACATAGTGGTATAGGGTATAATTATACAATGCTATGTGTGTGTGTGTGTGTTAATGTGCTTGTAATAAAAATGTGTTTATACCCTATACCACTATGTGGTTTGGGTATAATGACTTTGTGCTGCTGTTTGTAACAACCAAAAATATTTGACCTAGACCCATCTTTAATTATACCGATCGAATCAGAATCACTTTTTGAGTTGATTTAACAATGTCCGTCCGTCCGTCCGTCCGTCCGTCCGTCCGTCCGTCCGTCTGTGTGTCCATGTAAAGCTTGTAATCAAACTGCAGGTCGCAAATATGAATATATTTTGATGAAATTTGGTATATAAGCTTTTATCGGCCATGGGATGA
This sequence comes from Cordilura impudica, assembly GCA_963682025.1. NCBI lineage: Eukaryota > Metazoa > Arthropoda > Insecta > Diptera > Scathophagidae > Cordilura > Cordilura impudica. Next base: position 54,370,046 of record OY821521.1, read on the forward strand.
AAGCTATTGAAATTGGTGAGAATCGGTCCATGTTCAGACCTAGCCCCCATACTAATTACTCATATGAAATCGACATAAATTGCCATAAGATCCAAATTGTCATATAGATCTTACTCAAATTGGGTTTGTATGCGTTCATTACATCCACTAATGAGTAGTCCAAAAAGGATCCCTTTGACCCCATATAGAGCTGCTTCCCGATCTTCACTTAGATCTATTAAAAAACAAAAATATTGCACAGATTCTTCTCAAATTTTGTTTGTACATATTTTTGCAAAATACAAGAGACTTTAACAAACATGATCAGGATCGGTCTATTTTTGGACCTAGTCCCTTTATAGATATAGCATCCGATATGAACTTTTTCATATCTGCAGCCAAAAAAATTAATAAAAATCCCCCTCAAATTTGGTTTTTGCTTATTTTCAATGTCCAGTTAGTTGGGCCTAAGAGATAGGGTTTCTAAACGCATGGTATAGGGTATCGTATAGTCGGTCTAGACCGACTATAATTTTCTTACTTGTTTTTGTTTGATTTGATACCTTTAGGGTCTTTATTTGATGAAAAAATAAAATTTCCTAGAATTTGCACCCGAATTTCGAGGGCTGGAATCTGCTGTTTACATAAATACTTCATTCAAGATAACAAGCTGTTCGTATTTAGGGACTCCCTTTATACATACATGCATTATGGAATAAGAAACAGGAAATGAGTAAACAGAAAAAGTGTTACCTGGTTACAGTGTTGTAAGCTGACCGATTATGAGGAACTAAAATGCCCTTTGGTCTGGTAAAAAAGTGTACTCATCCGGTGATGGAAGGGTCATCCGCTTAAGAGGGAAAAAATTTAAAAATCCTAAGAATTTTTTTTGGTACTGAAAAAAGTGTTCGTTTATGGAAGGTGTCCGTTTAAGAGAGGTGTCCGTAAGGAGAGAGTACAAAGTATTTTGTTTATTATTATTTGAAAGGGGATAATTTTAAACGAGTATTGGATACCGTTCAAACATTTCTGGATCTTGATGTACTTATATATTAGGAAACTAGACTTCATTGGTCATATTAGTATGATTGTTAATAAGGCAAGATCTACTTTTGGTTTCGTTAAAAGATGGGCTAAGGTGTTTTCAGAACCATATGGTACTAAACAGCTTTATACAGCACTTGTAAGACCAATTTTGGAATATGCATCAATAATATGGAATCTATATTATCAGGTTCATGCCAATGCAATTGAGTCTGTGCAGAGAAAGTTTTTGCTATTCTGTCTTCGTGGTTTAGGTTGAAGTTATGATGATTTACCATCATGTACTAATAGACTTAGCTTATCAGACTCCAACTCTTCAGAGTAGGAGGATCATATTAGATGTCACTTTTGTTTTCAACCTTGCGAATGGTGACGTTGACTCTGAGTTTCTTTTATCAAATTTGAATTTTAACATAACTTGTAGATTCACAAGACATTTTAATCCTATTTTAGGACTAATTATGCTAATTCTTATCCTTTCCGCAGAATTTGTCATGATTATATAGTGTTACACAATTTCGTTGATTTTAATTGTTATGTATTGAAAGTAAAGCGCGGTCGAGTCGTGTGAGGCGGAGTTCGGTCATTAAAAAAAGGAATTAATAAAAATAAATAAAATATTTCAAAAAATAAATGTTATGTTGATTCACTGGCATCAATTACCCAGAACATAATTATCACTGATTTTATAAATACTAGCAGAGCCCAGCCCTCGAAATTCGAGGGCAAATTCTAGGAAATTTAATTTGTTCATTAAATTTTTTTCTTTCAATGTTTTTTTTTTATTCTATATATATAAAAAATTTATGGATATTTTAAAAAATTCATTAAATTGTGAATTTTTAAATAAAATTTATTAAATTTCATTATAAATATTTGGTATAACACACAGGAGATATAACTGGGTTTGTATATTTTTTGTCAAAATCGGTTTGTAAATAAAAGTGCCTAATAATATTATATACATTTAGCATCGGAGTCAGATTTGAAGTAGGTCTCGGAGTCGGAGTCGGACCTTAAAAAAAATTTGACAACTCCACAGCCCTGAAGACAACCTTCTCGATTTACGGAACCCGGTATAACTTGCATTTTCAATTCGATATGCAAGAAAATAAATTCCAAAAATTTTGGCCAATGACCTTTGGAAATTCACGGCGATTAGTACGAAGTGCTACTAAAATATCTTGATTTCAATATTTTCTTAATCTTTAAGTCCGAATTTATGATTTACTTTTTTCTGCATTTTTGGGAATTTTTAGTACTTTATTTGCTTATTCGATTCAAATTGTACACACAGAGAAAAATTCGTCAACCGAATTGTTGTAAAGTTTAACAATTGATATTTTGATTGTATCAATAGAAAATTTATGGCATTGTGATTAACTATTTACTGTTAAGACAATAGAACTGCAATTGCAATCAACTCAAAATTCGTTTAATAACTTCATCGAAATTTGGTTTGCAATAAATTTGATAGCCACACCGAATCTTTTTACAATTTATTAACATCTATTCGTTAATGAATTTCACTATATTTTCATCCATTTCTAGTTTAACGAACTTTCGCTACACGTCTGTAACGTGTTATTTTGATGTTCTTAAACCTTTATACTTTCTTTACATTTTTTTTTTTCAAAAGACGATTTACCCTCTACCGACCGAACCCCTTCTCCAATAATATGACAAAAAAAATAAAACAATTTGTATAAAAAACAAAATCTGTCTAATACATGTTTTATTTTCATGGCGCCAGTGGTTTTATTTTACTCGTATTAAACAATTTCAATTGAAATCATCCATAGAACTGATAATTTAGCAATTAAAAATTATTTGCCAGTTTTTTTTTCCAATATTTTCAGTTATGGTTTTCTGTCATATTAATGATCTTCAAAAAACAAAAAGAAATATTTTTAAAAGATTAAAATCATTTATATTTTATGAATTGTTTAAAATGTTGTTTGAGAGTATGTATGTACTCACTCGTACATTAGTTGTGAAAACATTTGCAAATAGTCGGGACGGACAGCCAACTGACAGATACACACTCGTTAGTTATCTACTCTGCTCCATTCGTTAAAAATTAATTGAAATTTTTTTCTTAAAGAAAAAAAAAAAAACTAAAACAACTAAAGAAGACATATTCAATTAACAAATTAAATGATTACTTTTTTTGATTTGCTTAAGAGTGGCTTCAAATTAATGAAATCACAAAAAAAAACAGTGTCTGACTCGTTTTGAAAGTGAGATTGAAAAAGTATTTGAACTTTTGTGGTTTACAGTGGGTGTGAATAATTACACCAGTGAAATATTTTTTGTTTTTTAATGCAAATTGAGGTTAAAGTTGAAAAAAAAATACGTTTCTGGCCAGGATTGAGTATAAATAAAGCCTTCTAATGATAATAGATAAGCACTTCATTCTGTTTTTACGCGAATTTGATATAACCCGGTATCAAAAAAAATATTGCATTCTGTTTTTACGCGATGCTATTTGATTTAACACTGTTAATTTTTTTTTTACTTTAACACAATTTGTTAACACATTCGTTTTTAATGTCGACCATGCAAATATGAAACTTTTCAACACACATTATGGTCTAGACTATATTTGGTAAAGTCACTTCTTTTTTGCAAAAACATATACGAATCAAATTTAAGAAAAAATCTGTGCAATATTTGTGTTTCAGTTTTATGTGGGGGATATGACGAAAAATTATCCTATAGGGTTTATTTTAGGACTACTGATTGATGGATGTAATAAACATACACAAACCCAATTTGAACGCGATCTATATTGGATCTTATGGCAATTTAAATCGATCTCACAAGGGTCATTTATATGGGGGCTAGGTCTGAACATACAAACTTTCTTCTTCAGATTTTTTAAGTGTTGATCCCAAACAAGATTACTTTGCAAGATTACCCAGGTACCTTATAGATTTGACCTCCGTAATTTCTCTACCATCTACAAATACAGAAAAGTTATTGTTCTGACAAAAGGGCTTCAATCTTAGTAACTGCGTTTTATTGGCATTTAAAACAAGTTTGTTTAGTCTTGCAAACTCACATATTAAGGCATCATCACGTTCCATATATGCCTTGACTACCGTTTCTTGCTTATATGGGTAAAACAGACATATATCGTCAGCATACAGAAAGAGTTTTCCTGATAATCCAAGGTTTTTTAAATCATTTAAGAAAATTGTGAATAACAAAGGCCCCAACACACTGCCTTGTGGCACTCCAAACTCAACCGGACGAAGGGAGCTTTTGTGATTACCAATCTGAACATACTATTTTTTACTTGTGAGATAGCAATAATAGCAGATCCCTTCCATAAATACCATAATATGTATGTTTTTGTAACATGATCTCATGGTCTATCAAATGCTTTACTAAAATCATAAAAAATTCCAGCAACGCCGCTGTGACCTTCATCCAAACCTTTACAAATAAAATTAATAACATTGACAATCGCTTCTTCAGTTCCATATCCTTTCCTAAATCCATATTGAAAAGCATTTAGTAAGTTGTTGCTATACATATAACCAGAAATTTGTTTATGCAAAATCCTCTCAAATACATTGTCAATTATTGATAGGACAGCAATTGGTCTATAATTGTCAGTGGTTGAAGCATTTATTCCCTTTGGAATCGGTATTTTATTATGGATTTTTAGAACATTTGGATATGAACTGCTAATTATCATATTATTAAAGATATATATAAGATGTGGGGTTAAATCATCATTGCACTTTAAAATTAATTTCGGAAACACATTATCATGACCACATGATTTACTTGGCGTTAATTTCAATACAATTGTTCTCATTTCATCATTAGATGTATAATTGAAATAAAATCTAAAGTTATTTGGAATTAATGTTCTTAGCGAGTTGTAGGTATCTGCTTGATAATATTGAATTTGTAATCTAAACGTTTTTATTGATCCAACAAAATATTTGTTTAAAACTTCAGCCTTTTGTAACTCATCTAAAATTTCAACACCATCAGCATTTCTAATCTTAATAGATTTATTTGAGGTTTTTTCAAGCGTTTCGTTTAAAAACTTCCAACTTTTTTTCGGATCTGCCTTAATTTGATATAAATTTATCTTATAGTAATTGTTCATCGATTCTTTACATGCTTTTTTAATTACATTGCTAATTCCTTTCAGTATTTTCTTTACATTTTCGTTTTCAGGTTTCTTCCTTCGTAAGTTTAGCAGTTTTTTTTCTTATATTTAATCAATTTTTGCAAATTTCCGTTAATCCATGGAGTTATTCCATGATTATGAACTCTTTTTTTTTTTTTAATGGTTGAATTTTCGATAGCGCTTTGAAAGCAAGATATTAAAGAAACTGTATCAGATGACGGGTCTTCTGTTACGTGTATTAAAGGTAATTCAGTTTGAATGCACTCTTTTACACGATCGAAATCACAATGTTAACGTGTTTCTTCAGTACAATCATTATTTTGAGTTCCGATTCCAATTCTACAAGAGATTATATTATGATCTGATAATTTACATTCAACTGATTCTATATAAATAGGAATCTTAATATTACTATAAATGTGGTCAATTGAAGTTTTACTTTCAGGTCGTGTTATCATTTTATGACAATTCATGATATCATAATTTGTAAGCAGGTTTACAAGTTCTTCTGAAGATTGTGTATTTAAAATATCAATGTTTGAATCACCAACAAATACACATGGATTACGGCCATAACAACAAAGCAAATTTTCAATAAACAATAAAGATCTATTTACGTCACTCATTTGTGATCTATAAAATGATACGAATGTTAAACCTTTGCCATTAAGTTTTTGATCATCCAATGATAAAACGATAGAATCTATAAAATGCTTACTTTCACATTTTTCAATTTTATACTTCAAATATTTCGTACAAAATCTGAAGTTCCTCTATAACCGTCAGGTCTACAAGTGTATGGCATTGTATCCAGCAATATTGTATAATTGAGCTAAATCTGTATCATACCATGTTTCCTGTATAGCAATAATGCGGGGTAGCCATGGTATTTTTGCAATTAGATTTTTAAATTTATTAAATTTTACAATTGAAGATATACTTCTGATGTTAATAGAAATAACGTTAAAAAATAAACTTGAGGTATATTATTATTAAAATAGTTTTCAAACGATTTTAAATTTTCAAAATCTATAATATTAATAGACTAGGCGATTTCTTGTGACCGATGCTTTGTTGTACCGTTTTATCTCGATTTTGATTAAAGGTATATTATTTGAAACGTATTTCTTTTTAGCCGTTTTGCAGATTTACAGATTTTTAATTTTTTTCCTTTATTTTGAGTAAATTGCATTTAAAGTTGCCACTAACACATACATAAAATTATACATATGCTATGTGTGTTTTATTAAATTTGTTAATGTTTTTGTTAATGAGTTTGTTATCTCCATTTACAATAATAATAAACCATAGAAGTGTTGGTTTGTGAATTGGCTAAGTTGAAAAATAAAGCTACCTAGAAATTGCACTCGAATTTCGAGCGCTGGAATCTGCTAGTATTGATTATATATAATAATATAGCTAACAATTTTATAAATAGTTTTTATTATTATGGCGATAAATATTTGTGACATGTAGTTTGATTACATGCACACATAGACGGACGGACGGATGGACAGAAAGAGATTCTAAAGAGAAAGAGATTCTAAGTCGATTGGTATAATAAAAAATAGCACACAAAATTGAATTTTGGCAAAACTAATTTTTATTCAAAAGATGAATACATGGCATTAACTTATGAAAATTATTTCGGCCATATGGATAGAGCGGCTGCTCTTGAAGAAGCGCATTCTCGATGTCCAATTTTGGACCACTTTTTCGAGCATTGTTGGCCTCCAAAGCGTCAATAATTATTGTTGGTTTGTCAGCATAAACCAATGACTTCTCGTAGTCCCGCAGGAAATAATCCAATAATAGTTACACAAAAAAAATTGGATCCCCAGGTTCTCTCCTTGTCCCTGATTTTGGATTTAAAGAATTTGAACAAATTTAAGACAATAAATGTTATTCGTGGTATTCGCCAAAGCTATCACGCGATGTAGCAACACATTGCGACACAATTGACGCAGCGTTTCGAATTTTCACGCCTTTCCTTTTTATGGAGAGATTTCGGTTTGCTTATAAAGTGACTTCCAGTTCTGGTTACCTCTGGGAATGTGCGCCAAAGCTGCCCGAAAATCAATCGAAGTTACGTTCTGTACAAAGCTGTCGACCGACATATCACGCATATCTTTATCAGCCGGAAACTTCTTAGGCATGTGTTTTCTGTTGCTTCGAATTGTGCCGCATGCCATTACATCATTTTTCTGTAGAATCTCCGTCAAGTTCAAGCTCGTAGAAAAGTTGTCGCAGTAAACTTAGACCCCTTTTTTGCTAGTGGTTCCCATAACTGTAAAACCACAGGCTCACCAAGACCGTGCTCCACAAACGCCTTTTTTTAATGTATATGTCCACGTTATACAATACCCAGTGTCCGACTCACATAACCACCAAAGCTTAAAACTCCATGACACGGGCTTCTTCTTCATGTACTGCTTCATGGCGTTATGTCCCTCGAATACGTGTACGCGTCTGGCATAGATTTATTCATATGGTTAATAATTTGTCGTTGACATCAACCTGATGATTGTCGCAAAAGTGCAGATTAGAAGTAATTTCCTCAAATCGAAGCCGAGGCATGATATCTTCGATTTGAACTTGATGAAAACGAATGCTGGGTAGTTTAACTACACTCATACCTATGAATAGACCATTATAAGCCTTGAACCACGGTCAGATTGAAAACGGGTCCCTTTTGCCTGGCATATAGGTTGGACTGCTTCGCTATCATTCTGTACAATTCCAAAACAAAAAAATAATATAAACTAACTAACTAGTTAGTATATTGCAATTGTAGAAACTTAACTTTAAAATCTATGAATATTTAGATTTTTTCAGGTGCGTTTTGTTCTGTTTCAACCCACAGGCAAACATACTTGCCAAACTTGTTTGGGGCAACTGTGCGCAGATTGAAACTTACACAAACATCCCCCGAATATTTTTTCGTGACCCCAAAATATACCCGAGAGGGGCGCGCTACGCTCACCCCACAGCAGCCCCATGTACTAGGGCCACGTTTTGACTAACTTTAAGATCCCCTAGCAGGAAAAGGGGGTCAGATAGGACTTAACTTCCTACCACAGTTTTATTGCCCCAACTCTCGGCTACAATTAAGGTATGGATATATTTACTATATCTCTTGTCTGGACAATTATATGAGCCAAAAACCACTGGGCAAACATGTTTTAAAAATTATTTTTTAATACCAGATTTACCAATACATAATTATTGCATGAAAATAAGTTTTTATTACGCAATTTAGTAGATCGCAATTTACGACAATTTGAACGTATCTCGAAAAATCCTGGGAACTGCTTTTTTTTTTGCAAATTGATAATTTATACTTTGATAGAAAACTTTTTTGCATTGGAAAACTGCTTTTGCGTGTCTTTCAACTCGTGAGTACAAAATGTGGTTACTAATCACCCGACAGTTTACGGCGTTGCTGATTGTCGTAAAAGTTAGCTTCAGAAATAAGTTCTAAGGACATTGGTGAATATTTCTGACAAAGTCAGCCGACCAATGCGAACGTAAAATGTACAACATGTTGAGAGTATTGTGTCAAAATTTCAAGTAAATCGGAGCAAAACCAACGACCATTCAGCGTTTTAAGCGACCAGCCCTCATGCTCGATATTTATATCTGCCTGGCTTATATCTGCGACGGGCTTACCTAGAAGCTGCTTCAAGTCCCTTTATAATCTCCAAATTATTTTCCATTTTTACGTCAGTGTTTCACTGTACGGAGATGGCACTGATGATTCTTAATTTTGGATTTTCTAGTATAAAAAACTTTAATCAATTTTCTCGCAAAAAACTTTTTTGAACTTCGTGAACATCAAAACTCAAATAAAAAAAAAATCAATGTGAGTCCGATCACAGGGGAGATGTGTAAACATCTACACCTTTTCCAATTGTATTTCAGAAAGTATCAAATATATTTCAGAAAACATCAAATGTATTTCAGAAAACATCAAATGTGTTTCAGAAAATATCTATTGAAATTCGGAATTAAAAAGTAGTTTACCCTACAATACCGAAAAGTTATTATTGTTTCTATTTGTGATTTGGAGTCGCAGAAAAGGTTTAGCAATATTTGGACTTATTTGTTATGCACTGGAAAATATACTATCAAGGGCGGCCTTTTAATCGAAAGAAGACGAGGACTTCATTTGTTAATCAGCTACAATATAAACACCAGGATAGAATTTTGACCGATTTTGAAGTCATAATTTTGAAAAAAACACGTGTATATCGTCGCCGTAACTAACAAAAAGTTCAAAATTGACTTTTTGTATTGCAGTTACGACCTTTTACTTAAAAACTACCATTTTACCATAAATTTGTTGCCTTTTGGATTGTAGGTGACGATATGTAGTTTTCAAGAAATTACAAACCCTGTGTAATACTTTTCTGAGACTCAATTGATATTTTCTGAAATTCAATTCATAATTTCTGAAATACATTTGATGTTTTCTACAATACAGTTCATATTTTCTGAAATATATTTGATAATTGCTGAAATACATTTGATAATTTCAGAAATACATTTGAAATTCAATTGATGTTTTCTGAAATACAATTGATACTTTCTGAAATTCAATTGATGTTTTCTGAAATACAATTGGAAAATGTGTTGTAATTAAAAACACCTAAGTTTATTTTTGACTTCTTCAAAGTTTTCCTAGTATTTAGCTTTCTGAAACACAATTGACATTTTCTGAAAATCAATTGATGTTTTCTGAAACGCAATTGATACTTTCTGAAATTCAATTGATGTTTTCTAAAATTCAATTGCTACTTTCTGAAAATCAATTGATGTTTTCTGAAATACAATTGATACTTTCTGAAATAAAATTGATATTTTCTGAAACACAATTGATACTTTCTGAAATTCAATTGATGTTTTCTGAAATACAATTGGAAAATGTGTAGTAATTAAAAAAACACCTAAGTTTATTTTTGACTTCTTCAAAGTTTTCCTAGTATTTAGCTTTTTAAACTCACAGCACACCTAGCGGTTCTGCTTACTAAAAAAGTTCTGTCAATAGCAAATATATACTTGAATATTTAAAAAAAAAACAACTCACAGAGTTTGTGAACATGTTAAACTCACACCACACCTAGCGGTCAATAGCTTGAATATTTAAATTTAACGAAAAAGATTTGTGATTTTGCTAAACAGACAGCAAACTCGGCGGTTCTGCTAACTAAATACACCAATACACTTACATATACCTCACACCGATTTTCCCTTACGCTGTTTTTGTGATTGTATTGTGAAATGGGATTTTACCCCTCCCTGAGCGCATAGATGTTTACACATCAAAAGTCGAAAAAAAATCCCTTTGACTACCTAGGGAAACATATCACATTTTAAACTCATTTCGATTTTTTTTGATGATCAGGTTATAACGAGTTATGAAGTTCACCGCCTAACAACACATTTTTTTTAGAGGTGCCTCCGGATATGCGCTGTCACGGACTTATTTATATATATTTTTAATTGAAAATGTTTTCAAAGGTATCTCAAATGTTATACTGTAATGTGTATATGAAATAAATAATCCAACATTATTCATATCTGAAAAAAATATGAAAATACGCCTTTATTCGCTTTCCTTTCTCTTCAGTAACCAAATTTCTTATTGCATCATTTAGAAAGTATTTGGTATGAAGTACATCCACAGTTTGACGGATGGCTTGTTTAGACTGACACTTATGTGCGCTATAAAAATTACGAAGGCGCCTATAAGTTGCGCGAATCGATGACTGATTTGCAAAGTAAATTTTGGTAATTCGACAACGTGAATCAAGCGTGAATCTATTCATAATGATTTGCCACAGTATACTGATCATAAATGTCAAAAAGTGAGTGCAGTATGACAGTTCGTTTGACAGCTAACCCTTTTGTAAGTTCTATATAAGTAAAAAAGAAAAACACCCTTTATATGCTATGGCCCTATTCGGAATTATCAATACCGGATTATATAGTGTGCAATAAATATATCACCTTAATTGATATCTACAAATGAGTTGTTAGATAAGACAAAGGGGGTAAAACAAAAGTTTGTGTTCTTTTCTTTAACTGAAACTCCATTTCTGACAAAATACATAAAGCGCACTCGGAAAACCCAATTGAAACGATATACTATATATAAATATATATCATAGCCACTGCAGGGCAAAAATCAAGATCTGTTGTATTGAAACAAAACAGAGGCAAGCGAAAAAAAATCACACGATTATTTTCCCATTCAGAATGCCTGCACACATACATACATACATACAAAAATATTAAATGACCAACAAAATTTATTTGACAATTACAATAGACCATTTATCAAAATACACAAAAATTTCATATTAAATATATAATTTATATACAAATAAATATATGCATATGTATGTATGTATAAAAATTCACAGACACACTCGAAGAAACATGTTCAAACGTATAAAAATCACAATCCCTTTTCAATACACAAAAACAATAACAACAAACTATAGAAAAATATAGTCGCTGCTTAAAAAGCCATATATGATTTTGGCGTCATACAGTCTGGTGTGGCAGAAATAATACAATATACCTAAGTATATATCGATTCCTTTTTACATTCGTCGTTCTTCTCAGGGTTTTTCTTATACCACAGCTAAAACATCGAGCAATTCAGCTTAATACGACTGACTGACCCATCGCCAATTAAACTTAAGCATATCTGTTCTATACGAATGTTTTTTTTAGAGGTTGTACACGAAAAATAAATATTTTTTTTTTTGGAATTAATCAGTAAAAATTATTGCTACCAACGAGCTGTTTCGAACCTAAACAAATAAAACTGATTTATTGTGGCAACGGAATTTGTTGCTAGGCATTTTATTATGTTGCTGGAAATGTATTATTTTGTTATAGCAACCATATTTCAGCTTTTACATCAGAAATTTTGTTTTCACAAACGAATTTCTGTTGTTATAATCTAATATTTCAATAGCTTCAAACTTAATGGATCAAACTAGGTGGAATACATAGAGGAAAAACACTCACCAACCGAATTATTCTAAATCTGTTAAATAACCAATTTTCTATTGTAATTAAATATTTACTGTTAAGACAAAGAACGGCCCGGACGTAAAAAAAATCAGCCTGTGAAAAAACACGTCAAGGAAATTAAAGATTTCGTGCTGCAAAATCGTCGACTGATAATTGGAGATCTTGCTGGCATTTCAAAAGGATCAGTATACACCATTTTAAAAGATGTTTTAGGCCTCAAACCTGTCAAATCTCGATTGGTCCCAAAAATCAAAAAATTTTTCTGAAAAAGAACATCGCATTAATATCTCTGAAAAAATGCTTTATGACTACCAAACCAAAATGTAATGTATCATTATGATTAGACATGGATCTATGCTTGCGAGACCGAAATAACCGGCCGGTTATGTTGACAGTTTTCTTCGATTATCACGGTTTTGTGTATTATGAATTCCTTCCGCTGGGCCAAACTATTAACAAGGAATATTCTTTGAGTCTTATGAGTATTATGGCACCGTCCAAAACTGCATTGGTTCTTCAAGACCATTTCGCACAAAATTAAACTTATATCATTCCACAACCACCGTATTCGTGCGATTTAGCACCATGTGACTATTTAATAAACTTAAGAGGTGGCACCGTTTTGAAGCCATTGAGGAAATAAAAGCCGCATCGCTGCCTGTTTCGAGAATTTGAAGAAACGTTGGCATAAGCGTATCGTGTTGGAGGGCATTACTTTGAAGGCCATGAAATTGATATGGAAGAATATATAAAGATTGTCCATTTTATAATAAAAGATGCCTTTTCATTTGGAAACAGTAGCATCCAATTAGAAATGTGTTGCTAAAAAATTTTGCTATTTACTTCTGAAAGAACAATTAAAGGTCACATAAGTGGTCATCTTTCTTTAAGTGTTATAGGTCAATAATCGGTTGAAGGGCTTACAGTTAATTTTTGCGACTTCATATCTATCCGAAAATAAAAGGAGAGCAAGCAATTTCAGTATTTGGATACTCTCGTGTCCATGTAAACCTCGTTATCAAACTACAAGTGGAGATTATATAGATATATAAATAAAAATTTGTTAATTTGGCTTTCATCGGAGGAAAGAAGATTGTCATTGCAATTTAAGAAAATTTAAAAAAGTTAAGATTTGGCCTAAAACGCATGTGAATGTGTGTATATTACAAAAATATCCATAAATTTATAGGTCAACAAATAGGAATGTTGGTATGGTTGAGATCTGACCATTTATAGGGCTGTGCTCTTTTCCTGAAATTCATGGTGCATGATACTATATCGAGGTCTTCGGCCAATAGGGTATATCGAGCAAAGAATGTATGGATGCTAAGACCTTGATATAGATTGATATTGATTGTAATTTAACTCAAAGAATATAGGAGACCTGGGGTCGAATCGTCGCATTCATTATCGAAATTTTAGATCGAGATTATTTTTTTATTTTCCAAAATAAAATACTAAGAGTAATTTTACTCTGTCACAGCTAAATATTTATGATCCATAGCTAATTGTAAAAGGGAAACGAGGTCTGATTCAAATTCAAAATATGGAATTTCGATTGATTTTACTTGATATCGAATGCGACGATTTTCCCCCCTGATTATTTGCTTGGTCAAAGTTTTAAATTCTTCTTCAAATACTCTAAAATTGGTTGGTTAATATTGCATGAACATTTGGCCATCTTAAAGATTTTCTTACGTTGGATATCGCATAATTTTACAATTGCACATAAAAAGGCTCGTTTCGGTTGATCCAAAGAAAGACGTCTGTTGTGACGTCTGTTGTGACAGACAACGAATCATGCAAACAGCAAAAAAAAATTCACTAACCGAATTGTTATAAAGTTTTACTATAAAATAATTTTTACGTTTTTATCAACAACTATTTAATAGAAAATCATTTCATATTGAGATAAAATATTTACTAATACAATAGAATTGTAACTGCAATCAACCCGAAATTCGGCTATAAATATGGTTGGCAATTTATTGCCGCAATTAATCTATTTTCTGTTTTCAAAGGAATCTATTTTCTGTGTATACGTATTTCCTCAGTGGCTTTGAACATTGCGATCTCTTGGCGAAAAGAGTTTTTAGCGTCAAGTCAACTTGCTCAACCTTTTTTCAATCCTCGGATTATAACAGTATTTCATGTATTCTGTTATATCCTAACTGTTAGGTTCAATTAACTTTCTACAAGAGTAATTTGATACCGTACTGTAAGATTACAATGTACATTTAGTCCTTTATTTCCTAATAAAATATAGGGTCCCAAAAATTGTTTTTCATTCGTTCCTGACTGTCAACATTAGTTTCATTTGGTTCCTGGATCCTTGTGAAAGACTGCTTTAATGTTTAAAACTTTCCGGGTCTTCTGATGCCTTAATGGATTTCCTATTAATATAGTGTATGGGCTTTTTTGTTTGTCTTAGCCACTTAAATTTTTGGGGACGTATGTCCAAATGCTAAAGGGATTGGACCAGTCCAGATAGAAACGGGTCAGAAAATACCAAATATATGCCTGAGCGAGTCCATCGCACTTCGATAACTTCTACAGGACAGACTTGCATAGCTTTGCATAGTCAATTCCGGATGTCTTCTTTACTGCCTCCAATACTGGATATTAGGATTCCCAAGTAACAAAACATTTTACAATGTCGATGAGTTGACCCATAAGCTAGAAAGCACCAGTGCTTGATGTGTTTTAACGCATTGTCTTAGTTCTTTTGATATTAAATTGTAGTCCACCTTTAGTCAAAGTCATTGAGTAAATCACCACACCATCAAGTACTATTTAATTAGCAGTGGTGAAAGACTGTGGCCTTATCGTAACATATGGTCAAAAAAACGCGGAAAAAAATCCGTCTGTCCGTTCTTCCGTCCGTCCGTCTGTGTTTATATGTAAACATATATATGACGCCTATAGGATCGACTTAAATTGCCATAATATCCAAACTATCGTATATATAGATCTCGGTCAAATTGGGTTTGTGTGTTTATTACATGCATTTAAAAAAATAAACCCTATATGACAATTCGTAGTCATAGCTCCATATGAAACTGATCCCGATCTTCACTTAAATTTATCAAAAAACAAAAATATTGCACAAAATTTTCACAAATTTGTTTTGCATATTTTTTTTTACAAAAAATAAGTGACTTTACCAAATATAGTCAGGATCGGTATATTTTTCGACCTAGTCCCCATATAAATATAGCAAAAAATTAATAACAATATTACTCAAATTTGGTTTATGCTTAGTTTCTATATCTAAAGGATAGGGTCTCTAAACGCATGGTATAGGGTATCGTATAGTCAGTCTATAATTTACTTGTTTTTATTTATTTCTTAGATACAGATCAGACTAAATTTGCAAAAAAAAAAAATATTGACCATCTTCCGAACTTTTTTTTACTTCAGCCATTGGTGTCTGAACTCCGCTTTTCTGAATGAGGCAATCTACATTTTTTGCTCGGTATCCATTTCTATACACTATTTTCTTTAAGTTTGCCCAAAAAGTTTCTATGAATTTATGGTGGGTTGTTGTCGGTGGGTTGTTCGACATAAATTCGTAGCTTTGGCATAGTGGGACGACACAAAGTCTAGACAGAATTTTTTTTTTAATTTTCCTGGTATTTTTTGAAAAATCTTTCAAGTTCTGGTATACACGATCACTTATCGCCAACCGCAATAAAACTTTTCCTGGAAATTTGGTCTTACATATAAACTTGGATGTTTGGGGTGCTGCATGTTCAGAAGACTTAAAGTAATACTATTCTTGCCGTTCCTTGCCGTTAACTTTGAAGTAGGACTCATCATTCATACCACGTTTAAATTCAGTGGTTGTAGAGAAATAATTTTGAGAAAGGAAACTAGTCTGGGTTTCATAATTTTTTCCTGTTTATCAGTTGTTGCTGGAGCCGTTTTTTTTTCTTCTTCTGAGCTCCCATAAGCTTAACGAATTTTTGTGACGTTGATAGTTGTTTCCCAACACACGGAAAGATTTTGCGATGCGGCCACTGTTTCATATTTTAATTTACGGTGAACTTTTGATTGTTGCAAATGGCATTTCCTTCCCTAACCAGGTTTTCTTTCTACTCTTTTATTGTTTTTAAAAATTAAAATTACTGTTTGGTTTTAATAAAAGTTTTTTTTTTTTTTAAATCCCATGTCCTTGAAATGGTTAACAATTTCAATCGTTTTCTTGCATGGCGAATCTAATTCGGTTAGTGACATTCTTAATAACAATTGGTACATAACGCACGTGCTAATATTTCCTAAAAAACAAGTTGATGTTACCGTTATTTTTTTTTCACATTTATACTATGCCCTTTTTTTTTGTTCATACGTTATGTCATTGTTTAACTTTTAGCGTTAATATCAAATCACCCTGGAGAAACTGGCCTTTGAGTTGCTAGGACAATCTTATAGGGTTTTGTAGTTCTGAAGTGAAGTTATTTTTTATTTTTGTACCGTTTTAGAATGCTTCTTTCGACACTTGAAAAACATGCTCATTCCAACGAACTTCTCATTGAATTCTCATGCCCAGAACATAAAGAGTATTCGATTCCTCAATACCTATACCACCCATTTATACAGATTATATTGTTGAATTCATGGCATTAAAATCAACCCTATTCGCTTTACTGCACTTGGAGATTGTTAATAGGTCTTGATTGAGTGTGTCATTCATTGACCGCCTTTTGCCCTCTACCTCCACAAGGATTGCCCTACAATTCAAGGAAAATGAATGACAAAAGTTGCTGTCATCTGCGAAAAAGTATATTGAATTGACCAAGAAGGCCGTTCAGAAAGATAAGGAAAAGAAAGGAGAAAGAACAGAACCTGGGGGTACCCCTGAATTAAGCTGAAACTCATTGGATGAGATCCATTAATAACAACACGAGAAAACTCGATATAAATCGAGAGAAGTCAAAACCAACCTTAATGCTTTCACCAAAATTGGAAGATTTCCGTTTTGAGTTTAGAAACTTATAAAAGGATTTTGGATCTCTCTTAAAATTCAGTTTCATATTGTTTCATATTATATAATTCCGTATTGAGTAAGTTGTACTCAGAACGAGCAACAGAATATTTTCCATAATCAGTAACTCAACCATTTTCTTATTTTTTTTTTATTAACCAACACCCAGGGGATGCCCTCTACAGATGCAATGCATTGTGTTGATCTCAGGAAAATAGGTTATGGGAAGGAGGCAAGAGAGAGTTGTGTTTGTGGATATTTGACTTAAATGTTATTAGAGTACAACTGTCAGGAAAGACCTCTGCGGGGAGTTAATTCCACGTGCGGCTAGTTCGACTGATAAACGAATTCTCTCTGTAATGCGTTGTGCGGTCAACTGGACAATAGACTACAAATGGATGTGATCTACTAGAGAAGCGGGTAAAGCGAACCGAAACTCGGCCACTTAGAATAAGTTCGCTAATCTCAGATGAACGTTTCCCATGATAGTACCTATAGAACAGTGATACACAACCCACATTCCGACGATGTTTCAATAAGTCAATAGAGTTGGATACATTACTGACATTGATGAGCATCAACGCCCTCCTCTACACACGGTCCAGTAGCTCCAAAATAGACTTTGAAGCTCCTGCCCATATATGGGAGTTGTATTCCATTTTCGGTCGGATGCTGCTGTCATCTGCGAAAGAGTATATAGAGTCAAAAGTTTGACCAAGAAGGTAGTTCAGAAAGATAAGGAAAAGAGAAGGAGAAAGAACGGAACCTTGGGGTACCCTTGAATTAAGCAGAAACTCATTAGATGAGACCCCATCAATAACAACACGTATTGTTCGGTCTCTGAGAAAACTCGATATAAATCGAGAGAAGTCATTACCGACCCCAAATGCAGTAAGCTTTGATATCAATGCACCGTGCCACACACGATCGAATGTCTTCGGAATATATAGAGCAACCCCTTTACTTGCTCCAGCGCTCAGGAAGTAGAGCTAACGGGTCCTCCGTGGAATGATTTCTACGGTAGCCTTACTGTTGATCATTAAGAAGTGAGTTGGCCTCTAGGTAGTTCGCAAGATGGAAATTGATCATGCTCTCCATCACCGTTGAGAGCGCAGAGCAGATTGAAATTGGACGGTAATTTTCAGGGTTATTAGCCGCATCCTTTTTAGGTATTGGTTTGACATTAGCAACCTTCCAGTAAGCGGGAAAGACTCCCGCACGGTACGAATATCTTTTGTTTTCGTTTTGAGTCTAGACACTTTTTTAGAGCTACAAGGATGACTAGAATACTTGATTTTCGGGACACATTAATTCATGTTGTTGAAAACGGTTTCGCAACCACCGTGTCAATAGATGGTTTAGTACCATCAGCTAATACCATCAGATAATAATTATAATTGAAACCCTTTGGTGTATTATAAACATTGATTTAGATCGTTGTAATTAGCGTTTAAAACAGAAATCTTTAACCCTTTTGATGCTAATGAGTAACCGAAATATTAAAAATTAGTTCGATAGTTGGATGCGTAGGTCCTCAGGTCTAGTAAGAGGATCAACATAATTTTAGATGCAGTCAGTTGGTTCATTAACAAAAACTAAGTCAAGCAGTTTACCGTTAGCATTTCGGGTTCCATTGATTTGATATAGACATATGTCTGATAAATTACAAGTAATTACAAATTATTTAGCAGATTCCAGCCCTCGAAATTCGAGTGCAAATTCTAGGAAATTTTATTTTTTCATTAAATAAAGACCCTAAAGGTATGCTAATCAATTATAGCCAATTCACAAATCAACACAAAAAACAAACTCATTTTTATTACAAACACATTAACAAATTTAATAAACATTGTATAATTTTATGTATGTATGTGTTAGTAGCAACTTTAAATGCAGTTTACTCCAAAAAATTTAAAATTTAAAAATCTGTAAAATGAAATACCTTTCAAATGAGGCATGTGTATTCAAAATAGGATTAAAACTGACACAGTAGCATCGGTAACAAGAAATCGCCTTGCTTATTAATATTAGATTTCCTGCACAACAAGACTAATGCCGTTTTCTTTTCTGACAAAAAATGTCGCCCTTTTTTGCCCTTTTTTCGAAAAGTGTATTTTTTTATATATTCTGAATTAAGAGCAACCTTATCTTATACATCAATCGGAAGGTCTGAAGGTCGAGCCCTCGTAGATCACAAAAAATTAAAATCAAATAATTCTTTCAGGTCATAGTGTGAGATTATTTCCCATTGTTCCCCGTTTTTGAATATTTTCACCCTATGACTTCCAAGAGGATAATAATCAAAATTTTTTTGCATTTATGAACACAGCATTTTGAGACCTTTCAATTGATATATAATATAAGGTTGTTCTTAATTAAGAATATATAAAAAATACGCTTTTCCAAAAAAGGGGCAGAAACTGGCCGACATTTTTTGTCTGAAAAGAAAACGGCATAAGTCTTATAATTACAGTACAGGGAAAGTTTTTTAGTATTTATAAAATGGAGATTCGCAGCTGAATCCAAAACGATCATTGAGCCATTTGTGTTCAGAGGAGGCGAATCCATCGATGGCCAACAATATCGGTGAATGTTTGCTCATTATGTCTACCCGGAAATGTTCAGAAAGAATTTTCTGAGAACAATTCTTCGTAGAATTAATTCTAAAAATAATTTGATTATACTCCATACGAAGGACACGCTGTTTAATAGCATCAGCCGCCAATACTCTTCAATTTTTCCGATATTTCTCTAAAAGTTTGTTGAATTATTCTGTAAATACGTTTTACGTGTTAACCCTTTTTAAAGTAAGACGAAAACAGATCAGAACAGAAAAGAAGAGCCCATTTCAATTCTACGCTTGGCATCACAATAATAACAATAAATCATTGTGCATGCCGTATGCCTTAAGGACATACCGACAAACAGACATACATACTCCTCGTACATGCAACACATCATACCCAATAACTGCCGGCCGGCATAACATTTTCTTTTAACATCTCCAAATTAATAAAAAAGAAAACAAAAAAAAAAAACAGTTGTGCACTTGTATGGAGGCCCAAGTTAAATCTAACCATACAGCTGGTCGGTTGGTTGGTTATAATATGCTGGCTGGATTTATCATATTAACTAAGAAACTGAAAGAAAGAAACAAGAGAACGCAGTTGAGCGAAGAAAAAAAAATTAAATAAGTATTCATAAATACAAGGTATTTTTTCGTGGGGTTTTTAAAATTTCGATACAGGTTCTCATGCCTTCTTCTTTTGCGTTGCTTGGTAAATATGGTGAAGGCGGTTGTATTAACCTTTTTTTTGTTTTGTTCTTATTTTTTTGTTAACTTTTTTCTTGTTCGGGGTTTTTTTTTGTGGACAAAGTCAATATGTGTGTACAAGTATTTAACTGTGTGCCGCGTACAGCGAGCGCGATCGCTGAATGCAACAACTACTTGAGAGATACAAAGAAAGATAATTTTTCTGTGCTTTTAAAGTGAAGTACATACGTAATGTATTGTTGTGGTAGTTTTTGTTTTGTTTTTGTCATACACATGTTCGAATTCATCACCAATACATACCTAAAAGAGATGTAGATATTATGTACACTGTTTCCCTTTAGAGAACATGACTCTGTGCGAAAGAAAAATTTTTATTTTTTAAAAGTGTTAACACTTTTTCAAAATCTGTTTGACTGATACTCCAGAACTTCTAAGTATGAATTTCAAAGTATGAATTTTAAACTCATCAAACGCTTGTTGAGTTCTCGAAAAACTTTGACATAGCAATTTATTTTTGATGTGCGGCAATAAGACATTGGTTACTAGATTAGGGCGGATAACCCATAAATTCGATATTTTGAGTGTTCAAAACGTCACTTGTTTGAGCCGCCATACAAGAGCTGCCATTAAGTGTTTGCCAAAGACTTCTGGCATGAAAATGGTGTACCTTTCCGAATTCAACGTTCATCGTTGTTCTAATGGTACGATGGGCACGAACCCGGGTTTTCCGAATAATCAGATGACCATCTGTATCGAAGTGATTCGAACGCGGACAACTTTATAGATCTTGTACACATCTTTTGTAGCACCATCATCGGACATTTCTTGGGTTCAATCGAACCGATACTTTTGTTGAGCGATTGTAAAATTATGCGGTATCCAACTTGAGGAAATGTTCATGCAATATTAGATGTGTGCGAGTGGAACTATTTATAATTAAGGACTTAGTATTTGAGGAAGAATCTGATCTAGTGTTACTGACAGTTTAGACACATTGTCTACTCCTAAGATCTCAGACCTATTATATTCTTTACGTTAAAATGCAATCGAAAAAACAGACTATATCGAGGTCTTTATAGAAAAATTTTGAACCCCTCGATATGATATCCTAAATATCCAATAAATAATCAGATCTCAACAATGTGTGCGTAACATACACACATTTAATCGGACCCAGTCTAACCCAGAGAACATTTGTTATGGGCCAGGTCTGAACATGCATCAATTTGCACACATTTCAATAGTGATCTTCATTGAGTCAATTAAAACCAAATTAGCAAATTCTATTCAAATATCTTTATAATTTCCAGTTGTAGTTTATTATCTTTCTTATCTTATAGATTTGTACTTAAAGTCTCAAAAATTAACTGAAAATCTTCCACGATTTATTGACCTAAACAGAAGAACAATTTTTCATTCAGAATTTTTTCATTTCAGAAGTAAATACCAAAATTTGCACGCAAATCATTTCTACGTAGACCATATTTGAGTACCAAAAATATTCAGGTAAAAAGTGTTTTTCTAAAGGGTTTTTCAATAAGAGCGCTACAGAAGTTTTTTTAAATAAAACAAAAACGGTTTTGGATATCAATGAAATTCTTTATTCCTGTGAAAGTACGTTCGATGCCATTATGTATGGAAATCGATCTCTTTTGCATGGCCACCACGGGCACGCTTGCAGAAGCCCAGACGCTGAACCCAATTTTTGACGGTTTTCAAGCATAAATCGGCCGATACTGCTTCAATTTCACGTTCGATATTCGTATGAAGTTCATCAATCGTCGCTGGCTTGTTGGCATAGACCATAGACTTGACGTAGCCCAACAGGAAATAGTCCAATGGCATCAAATCGCACGACCGAGGCGGCCAATCGACTGGACCATTTCGTGAGATAACACGTTCTCCAAACTTGGTTTCCAATAAATTGATTGTAACATTCGCTGTGTGGCATGTGGCGCCGTCCTGTTGGAACCACATGTCCTCCAAGTCCATATCATCCAATTGGGGCCAAAAATATTCGGTTATCATTGAACGGTAGCGATTCCCATTCACAGTAACGTGCGGTCTTGATCATCACGGAAGAAGTACGGCCCAATGATGCCGCCGGCCCATAAACCGCACCAAACCGTAATTTTTTCGGGATGCAATGATGACTCATGGAGTAGGTGTGTATTGCTGTCTAACCAATAACGCATATTTTGTTTATTGACGAAGCCAGAAATGAGCCTCATCGCTGAAGATGATATTTCGATGAAAATCTGAATCATTTTCAAGTTGTTGCTCAGCCCAATTCACGAACATACGATGCTTCTGGTGGTCAAGCGGCTTCAGTTCTTGCGTCAATTTGATCTTGTAAGGATGTAGGCCAAGATCTTTTCGCAAAATTCGCCTCAACGACGTCACAGAGATGCCCAACGCTTGAGAAAGACGTGTGAGAGACACATATGGGCTTTCTTCAACTGAAGCCTCAGCGGCAGCAATATTCTCGACACTACGGGCACTTCTTTGTCTCACTGGCACGGGAACATTTTGTACTGTGCCTGTGGATTCAAATTTTTCCACTAGACGCTCAATTGTTGATCTGCTAGGACGATTATGACGACCATAAATTGGACGTAGCGCTCTTAACGTTGAGGTCACTGACTCTGAATTTCGGTAGTAAATTTTAATAATTTCGACTCGTTGTTGGCTCGTATATCTTTCCATCTTAAAATGGCAAACCTTACTGAAGAGAAATGTCAAAAGAGCGGCAAGCAATATGGCGTCGTTTGCTGTCCCTGTCTTTCTACTTTTGTAGCGTCCCTGTTGAAAAATCCTTTATATACGAGTATGTAACTTGTGTCTATCCTCTAATAGATTAATTGCCTCAGACGGCCTTCTATTTTCTGAATTATAGACAAAACAATTTATGAGCTATTTTTATAAAATTTCCACACCAAAGTCTGGTTCTACACAGGTCTAACTTTTTAATTGCAATCGATCCGAAAATGAGAGGTGAGCGAAGTAAGAGTCAACATATGATAATCCAGACATAATAAATCATAAATATCGCCAAGTTAAGCATAAGCGTGCATATCTAGTTTCTAATAGGGAGACGAGAAATAATCCAATCCCCTACCATTTTAGGGGCTTTTGAATTTCCTTACAAAAATACTGACTGACTATATGATACTCTATACCATTCGTTTCGAGAGTGAGTCTTGGATCAATCTTTACTGAGGCAACAATTGAATATAGAAAATAACCATTATGCAAATTTTATTGTATTGGTATTAATTTGTTGTGTTCAAATATTAAAAAGTTCATATTATGGGGACTAGGTATGGGATAGTGCACTACTTTCTGATTTAGACACGCCAGACCCAATTTTATAAGGTTCGGTATAACATTGCATGAGCCAAAAATGAGCCAATTCACCTAAACAAAATAACTTGATCTCAATTTAGACTTGTACTGGTATTTTGGCTGAAACTCTAATAATTACATGCGTTAAACATCATATATAATTATACATATATACTAAGCATATTCTTCCAGAAAAAGCAAATCAAAAAAATTAAATTTTGTCAACGACATTTCTGAAAGAAGTGCAAAGTAATAGAGGAGGAAAATATAAATCGGAAAAATTTTCCTTCCCATGATAAAAATAAATTTATTTGATATATAACACATGTATTTTTTTTAGCATAATAAAAGTTACAATTACATAATAAATTTAAAATCGAATCAAACTTCTCGATTTCGTAAAAAATTTAAATTTTTTATGGGAGCCTCCTTCCCGAATGGAGATAGTGAGGTATGTTAGAAAAAAATTTCGAAGAGGAAAAATTGAGTCGGTCATAGATTTCACCCATCTGGGGGCATCTGTAGGTGCCAAATCCATCATATTTGTATGGGAGCCCCCTTAAGGAATGGAGGTAAGGGGCAGGTATATTTTGTGAAATTTTTGGTAACGAAAAACCAAGGTTCAGAAAATACACACATGAAACACACAATGTTCTGTTCTGAAGCAGCCAACACATATTTTTATTATCATATCAATTATGTGTGTTTCTAAAAGTTGTATAGTGCCTAACACAATCATGACTGTGTTTCGCTTTAATATTTCGTTATCTACATGAACATTTTTCTATCACGTATTTTTTGTTTCGAACACACATAAACCACACAGATTCGAGTGTAGCTTTATTTTAAGTTCCTTTTCTGGCACGTGTACTGCTAAAAAACAGAACATGTTCTTCAACGCGTACATCTAAAAATTAAAACATTAACCGCTCGCATAAACAACATACAAAATTTCTTTGTTTTCTATTTTATTACTATTTTTTTATTATTTTATGTAAAATAAAATTTTGGGAAATTACATTTTTATTATTTTTTTATCTTTATTATTTTTATTTTTTTATAACTGCTAATGAATTATTTTGGATTTTTTTAATAAATTTGATTGAAACAATTGTTCTCGTTATTATAGGGGTGTTTCAGATTTCCCCGACCGCGAGTGGATAATATTTTAATATTTAGATGTACACGTTTAATAAACACACATATACCAAATTTAACCGATAATCTGATAATCTGGATCGTATGGCAATTTAAGTCGCTCTCTGAACATGTACCAAATTTCACCAACTTCAAACTTTTATCACCATATCACACCTTAAATACAAAAGAGTCACAACTCAAGATTTTCCAAAATTGACTTTTTTCCATAAATTAATTCACAGTACACATTACTATCTACTGTAAAAATTTATTTCTCATAACTGTCTTCTTTAACAGGAAAAATGCTGTTATATCTGGGGCGCAACTTAAGATAATATCACTAGTAAAATGAAAAAATTTCAGTCCGAGAGTCATAACTCAAAATTATATTTTATTTCCACAAATACAATATATATTTAAAAAAAAAGTATAGCAAAACTTTCCTCAAAATGCACATTTTTCATAATGAAACTACATTTTTTTAAATAATACAATAATTTTAACATAAACAGTTTTTTGCCTTTCCTGAAAATTTGAAAATTTTGAGTTGCGACTGTTTTGTATTTAAGGTGCGATATATCAAATTTCAACAAAATATATTAATATTTTCGACCTGTAGTTTAATTACAAGGTTTACATGGACACAGACAGGCGGAGGGACGGACATCGCTAATTCGGCTCAAAAAGTGATATTGAATCGATTGATAAAATAAAAAATGAGACTAGATCAAATATTTATGGTATTTGCCAACATCTGCGCACTCTCGTTGCACCCTAACCACAGAGTGGTGGTATCGGGTATAAAAATCTGGTATAAAAATCTGGTATAAAAATCCGGGGCCTAAAATGTAATAAATTCTTATAGGAAACAGTGTGATTCAAACAAATGGATATTTTTATTTGATTATTATGGAAGCCGATTTTACTCTCTCTTTACTTTAAAGATTCCCTTCTTCTCATGACAATTGAAAGGTTTAACAATTGTCTGTCCGTCTGTGCGCCTGTCTGGTTATAATTTTTTGTTTCTGCTTCTTATAGTTGTTGTTTTTTTTTTTTTATTATTTGAGAGCATATCTAGTACGTTGGCCGGTCAGTTTTGTAAATGTGTTGGTTTGGATTTTCTTTTTCGACTTAAGATAAGATATGCCAGACACGGTAGACATAGTGGCGACATGCTTCAGACTGACTGTCTTCTACTGTTGTTGCTGCTGCTGCTACTGCTGCAGCTGAATCGCTGTATAGAGTCCCCTTGTCAGATGTTCAATGGGGTCTTAAACAAACCTTTAACTGCAATTTTTCAAACTTTGTTTTAGACAAGATATGAGCACAGATAGACATGGGGACGACAACAACAAGGACGGCGATGGCGGCAGCGGCTGCAACAACTACCACTGGCTGTCTTACTGCTGCTGCTGTTTTTGTTTCTTGTTGTTTTTGTTGTTTGTGTTGTTGTATAGTGTGTGGTAGTTAGTTGTTGTCTGCATCTAACAGATAACCAAGCAACGGCCAAGCATTGCGCTCGTTGTTTGTATTTTAGCCAAGGTTGGGTCTTTCAATTTATTTTAACTCAGTTGCGTTTCAATCGTTGTTAAGTTCACAGCATTTGCGCGTCGTTTTGTCGCCACTTTTGAAGTACATACGTCTAGTAAACAATTGTAGTTAACAAGTATAAAATAAAAAAAGAATTTAAACAAAAAAAAAAAAATAAAACTAGTGACAATAGTGTTTTTAAACATTTTTTTTTATGTGTGCAGTTATTTTTACCACACTTCATTAAATTTATAGGTATTATAACATTATTTTTATGGCCAAATAGTCAAACTCAAACTAAATATCTTTAAAAGAAAAAGACAATTTTAAGTTTGAGTCTGAGAAATACATTAAAAATAATTAATGTATTAAAATCAATCTAAAAAAACTAAATAAGTGTTCTTTTATCTTTTTATTTTTTTTTTAGATTAATTTAACGTCAAGCGGCTTTACATGGCTTTCCAATACAAAAAAAACAATAAATTTAAATATTTCACAAATCAAAGTATGAAAACAAATTGATATTGAATACAACTCTACGCCAGTGCTAAAAAAAATTCAAACAAAACTTATAGAAATTTTTTTTATTTAGCTGTGCTTGGAAAATCCTCATAGACCATTTTGGTTCTGTTGTTTTATTGTTGTTGTTGTTGTTTCGATTGCTGTTGCTGTTGTTCATAACCAGCCTTTTAACCATATATTATTTCGGCATTATGATCCTAAGAAGTGTTTTAGTTTTTGCAATATGTCTACGTGTTGTATTAACAGCACATTTACAACGTCAAGAGCTATCGGTAAGTACATATTTATGTAGATTGTAATACTCTGCTTGCATTTCGCTATGTGATTAGTATGTAAATATTTATGGAATATATGCCTTCTACGCTTGGCCGTTTACATGTATGTAGGTACGAGTACTTACTAAGTGTTGTAGCAGGTATGGAGGCCTGTAAGTTCATAGCCATAATTTATTTTTTACACTGAAATTATTTTATAAGTAAGTAGAATCGATCGTAAAAAATGACAGTTTAGAGAAATTGGATTTTTAATTGAAATGACTTAGTTAGACTGGAGAAATTGCAATTGCATTTGGAATTACTTAGAAAAACCAACTACAATAATTATGAAAATTTGTAATAGTTAAAAAAAACAGTCTACTTTAATAAAAAAATTTCAATTTCTAATGTTTGTTACTAACTTAGAACCAATTTTGATTATACAATTTTTATTATACTGATCCAGATATCACTTTCTGAGTTAGCATTGTACGCTATACATAGGTGAAAATGTAAACATATCTGAATGCACTTTGTTAAAGCGCTCAAGGACGATCGTTAATGAAATTGTTGAAGTCACACATAACTTGTTGCGAATAAATCAAACATTTACACTTAAGTAAACGGGCCAGCTTATCTCTAGTTTAACTGATATTAAGATCGGTTAAGTTCTCAATTGCCAGTATT
This sequence comes from Cordilura impudica, assembly GCA_963682025.1. NCBI lineage: Eukaryota > Metazoa > Arthropoda > Insecta > Diptera > Scathophagidae > Cordilura > Cordilura impudica. Next base: position 54,398,005 of record OY821521.1, read on the forward strand.
TGAAATCCTAAATGACCTTAACCTGATATGATCGTATTTATACCCTATACCACTATGTAACTACCAAAAATATTTGACCCAGACCCATATTTTATTATACCGATCGAGTCATCTAAGTCGATGTTTGTGTGTGTGTGTGCCCATGTAAACATGAATATAATTTTATATAATTTTGCATATAAGCTTCTGTCGGCCATAGGACGAACGCTATTGAAATTGCTTAAAATCGAAGCATGTTCAGACCTATTCCCCATACAAACGAGCTCTATGAGATCGACATAAATTGCCATAAGATCTAAATTATCATATAGATTTCAAATTGGGTTTGCATGTGTTTATTACATTCATTAACTAGTGGTTAAAAAATAAACCCTATAGGGCAATTCTTAGCCATAATCCCCATATAAAGCTGCTTCCTGATCTACACTTAAACCTATCAATAACTTTATCAAATATGGTCAGGATCGGTGTATTTTTCGACCTAGTACCCATATAAATATAGCATTTGATATGAACTTTTTCAGATTTGTAGGCAAAAAAATAATGAAAATTACACTCAGATTTATTTCATGCTTATTTTCTGAATCCAATTAGTTGGACCTAAGAACAATTCTCTAAACGCATGGTATAGGGTATCGCTTAGTCGGTCTAGACCAATAAGGAAAATGTAAACAATATTTAGTTACGGTGAAATTTTTCTGAGTGTACTTGCATGTGATTTATCCATTGACAAGTTTGCAAACAGAATACATAAATAATAAATTATTACTAGTTTTTTTGATATCTAATTTTAGTAAAAACCGCACAATCTGATCGAATCGACAAACGTACATATAATGTACAAAGGTCTATGTAAAATATGTGATAATAGTAATCGCTTATAAAAGGACAAAGAAGAAAACATGTCAGTTTTTCTTTTTGTAGGAACTCTCTTAGTTTATCGAGGTTTGAACTTAGGATATATAGAATTTTTACTTTTAAGGTCATCAAAGTGACACTTAATATTAATAATGTTTAGTGCTGACAATAAGCTAGTACTCTTCCCAAATTATTTATCTAATTTTGTAAAAATTAAAAAAAAATTATGTTTCTAAACTCATGTTTTTTTTTTTTTTGATAAAATCGATTTTAGTGACCCCGTACCGAGCTTAAAAAAATTTGAAAAAATGAGCAAAAATCTTTTGGGCCAAAGAATTCACATTCGGCTTTAAGAGTTGTACACCAACAAAAAAAAAAAAAAAAAAAACAAGTAAGAGTGTTAAATTCGGCTATGCCGAATCTTTGATACTTTCTTCCTGGGTTGTACGTTTAAATTAATGTTTAAACAAAATATTTGAAAAAGTTAACAATTTGATAAACTTAATACTAAAAAAAATTATTATAAAATACACACTGAATTTTTAACATTTTTTAGAGGTGTCTCCATATTTTAGGTCATATTTTTGCACACTGAAGCCCGGTTTACCCCATTTTATCCTAAGTTTACCCAGGTAAATGGTTTATTTTGTAAATGGGTGGACAGACAGACGGACATCGCTACATCGACTCGAGTTGTTACAAGGTTCCAGATTATATTATGTAATCGGAATGACAAACTAATATATTAGGGTGCTTCAAAATCGTATAGAGAAACTAGACGTGGTCCGATTTGTGAGGCTCACATCTGGATCGTTGTATACGAACCACACGAACGTATGTTCCAAATTTCAGAGAAATCGAATGAAGTTTGAAGGTCGCGCAAAATTTTCATTTTTTGGATTATTTTGTATGGGAATTTAAAAAAAAAGTTTACATTAAACTTTATCTGATTTTTAATTACGTTTTAAGTGACTTCTCCATAATTTCCAATATAGAATTTTGTAGGCTTTAAGATTGTAGAACAAACTATTTACCAATTCTTAGTGGTTTTCGACGAATTCGCGTTTTTTGTAATTTTGGAAAACAAAACCATAGCAGAAAGGGGCTTTTTTTTACCAGGGGCCTAAAGGGCCAAAGTTTTTAGTTTGTTGCACCCTGTGCAATAAATGTGACAGCAGTCTGTAAGCAACTCTGTTATTGTTGTAGTTTGAGTTGACTTTTTATCAGCAGGCACAAACTAAACAAGAAGTCGTCGAGCAAGGCAGCAAATTTTCATTTTCCATTTTGGCTTTTCTGGACCACACAACGATTTGAGTAAATTTAGTGCAGCAAATTTAAAATGTCAAAAAAAAATATTAAGATCGTCTTCAACATTTTGGCTTATTGGAACGCCAATAAGCGAATTTCCTTCATCGAGACTACCACGAGGCATTGACGTATTAAAAATGGTACAATATTATCATATTTATCAAAATCAAAAACTTTCAAATAGTTTTCTATGTACCATCGAAGCCGCTGTAAACGTATTGGAAGCAAGCAGGTATCCCAACTCAGCAAAGAAAAAATTGTATCAGAAAATTGGAAAGGATGTATAAAAAATATAATTATTTAAAAAAGAGTATAAAAAAAGACGGCGTAAGCTACAAAAATCGCAGAGAAATCTTTGAAATTAAATTACAAAAAATATTTGATATCGCTATAAATGACGTACATAAGAAGATAAGCAAAGAAAAGAGAGACTTCTTGGAAAAACAAAGGTTAAACGTATTTTCTTGCTGCTTAGGGGGATTTGATTTAAATTCCTCGAGCAAAGAAATTATGAAGCTAAAGCGACTTGAAAAACATAGAATACTTAAAAATAAATCTGTAGATGAAAAAAGAAAAAATCAACATAAACAAGTAAGAAAATTATAGTCGGTCTAGACCGACTATACGATACCCTATACCATGCGTTTAGAAACTCTATCTCTTAGGCCCAACTAACTGGACATAGAAAATAAGCAAAAACCAAATTTGAGTGGGATTTTTATTAATTTTTTTGGCTGCAGATATAAAAAAGTTCATATCGGATGATATATCTATATGGGGACTAGGTCCAAAAATGGACCGATCCTGACCATGTTTGGTAAAGTCTATTTTATTTTGCAAAAATATATACAAACAAAATTTGAGAAGAATCAGTGCAATATTTTTGTTTTTTAATAGATTTAAGTGAAGATCGGGAAGCAGCTTTATATGGGGCCAAAGGGATCATTTTTGGACTACTCATTAATGGATGTAATGAACGCATACAAACCCAATTTGAGTAAGATCTATATGAGAATTTGGATCTTATGGCAATTTATGTCGATTTCATAGGGGTAATTTTTATGGGGGCTAGTTCTGAACATGGACCGATTCTCACCAATTTCAATAACGTTCATCCCATGGCCGACAAAAGCTTACATACCAGATTTCATCAAAATATATTCATATTTGCGACCTGCAGTTTGATTACAATGTTTACATGGACACACAGACGGACGGACGGACGGACGGACGGACATTGTTAAATCAACTCAGAAAGTGATTCTGATTCGATCGGTATAATTAAAGATGGGTCTAGGTCAAATATTTTTGGTTGTTACAAACAGTCATTATACCCAAACCACATAGTGGTATAGGGTATAAAAAGCTGTGCAATATAATTTTAATGAATCTGATAACTCCAGTGATTCGGATTACAAGCCTGCTAAGAAAATACCAACGGTTAATAAAAACATTAAAAAATTTATAACATCTCCAGAAATAATTAATGCCTTAGACCGAACAAATACATCCGACAGAAATGCGACGTTTATACTTGCAGCTGTTGCTAAGTCAATTGTTCCGGAACACTCAAACATAACGATTTGAGTGTGGAAGGACCTTTTCTCCTACACTGGGACGGTAAGTTATTACCAGATATAAATAATGCTAAATGCAAAGTTGATCGTATAGCAATCCATATATCTGGAAACGGCCAAGATAAGCTTTTAGGTATTCCCAAAATAGAACGAGGAACAGGGATTGCACAGGCTAGTGCTTGTGTTGAAACATTAAAAAAGTGGAAAATAGAGTCGCACATAAAAGCCCTTGTCTTTGATACAACAGCTAGTAATACTGGTGTTTCAGCAGGAGCCTGCGTTAATATTGGAAAAATGCTAGGCACTGAAATGGTGTGGATTGCTTGTCGACATCATATTATGGAGATAGTGTTGTCTTCTGTGTTGTCTTCAGTTGAAAATCACCGAAAGAAAATTAGCAAGCCGAACAAAAATCTTTTAATGTCTTAATTTTTAATTTAGCTGTTAGTTTATCTTTTTTGATTTAAAAGCACTTTAATGAATTGATGTTCATTGTTATATATTCATTTTTCGATTCACGTATTAATTTTTTGTTCAAAAATAACATTAAAACGAATTTTCATTCGAAAATTTTAAATCCGCACTTTCGCGAAAACCTCTATCTTTTTATTTTTTGTTTTCTTATTTGTAATTAACGACAAATATTTTTTAAAATTAGATGCATATTACTTTATGATATTAAATAAATATTAATAAATTTTAATTTAATGAATAACATATTAATACAACATATTAATTTTAATAAATTTTATTTATTTTTTGTAAATTTTTAACCTGTGTTCTAAACTTTATCGCAATTGCGCGACCTTAAGATGGAAACTTTTGTTCAGCGATGTTTGGTTATTTATACTTCTAAAATATAGACGCATTGATTTGGCCATGAGCCCGTTGAAATTTGCAACGTTTAGAATATTGAAGCACCCTACTAATATATACCCTCTGGAGAGTATAAAAAGTTTTTGGTGAAATGACCTAATCAGCACTAACAAAAAAAAAAAAGAAAAAAATAACTAAGAAAATTATAGTCGGTCGGACTATACGATACCCTATGCCATCCGTTTAGAGAAAGGGTCTTTGGTCAAACTAATTGGATATAGAAAATAAGCATAAACCAAATTGGAGATGCCATTATTGTTAATTTTTTGCCTGCAGATATGAAAAAGTTCATAGCGAATGCTATATTTATATGGGGACTAGGCCGAAAAATGGACCGATCCTAATCATATTTGGTAAAGTCACTTATTTTTGACAAAAATATACACAAACCAAGCTTGAGAAAAATCTGTGCAATAGTTTTGTTTTTGATACATTTAAGTGAGGACTGGCCTTACAGGGTTTAGAAAGTAACAGCATAATTTGGCCATTGATAGGAATCTGATGATCCTGATACCAATTATTTAGTTCCATCTCATTATTCCGATTCTTCAGCTGCATTTATTCATGGTTTATTGTAAAATTGTCTTTTCCAAGTCAACTCCGTCACAAATACATTTGGTAGACTGTTGGACCTTATTTTCGTTAATGAACCTAATGACTTTTCAATATTGCGGCATAGCCCTATTTCTAATCTGGAAGATATATACCAACACTTGAGATATCTTGCTTTTGTTCCTATCCTTTTCATAAAAAAAAGTTAACTCACAGCGATAAAATCTTTTGCTTTAATAAAACTAATTACCAAGATTTACAACTCCATCTATTCCAAATTGACTGGATAAATGTGTTATCTCGTCGCAATGATAACTTGGACTTGTGTTAGCATACATTTTATCATCACCTCTTTGAATGTTTCTCGGCATCTGCACCTAAAATGTTACCTCCTAAATCGAATGGCCCTCCTTGGAATACAAAGCATCTATCTCAACTTAAAAATAAGAAAAACAAAATGTACAAAAATTGTAGAAAATATGGAACATTGATAGATTATATGAAATACTCGTTATCAAGATCGGAATTTATTATTGCTTATCAATTGGCCTATAAAAAATATTTAATTAAAGTAAGGAATAATCTGAAAAATAATCCAAAATCATTTTTTAAATTTATTAATTCTAAAAGACATACTGCGAACTTTCCTTCGGTTATGAAGTACGGTGATTTAGAATCATCAGATGATAACTCCTTAAGTAATATGTTTGCAGACTTTTTTGCATCAACTTATTCTTCGACAGTATTTAATAGCAATAATCTGTATCCATATATAATACCATTCATCAATCAACATACAGTTCTGAATGCCCTGGCAAAATTGAAATTGTCGTAGGCTGCTGGTCCTGACGGTGTTCCTAGTTGCATTTTAAAGCGTTGCGCACATTTATTGTATATTCCTTTGACTTATATGTTTAACATATCCCTTAAATTGGGTTACTTTCCTCCCATTTGGAAAGAATCATTTATTATTCCCTTCTTTAAGTCTGGATCTAAAGCTGGTATTTCGAATTATTGAGGTATTGCTAAACTAAGTGCTATTCCAAAACTATTTGAAAAACTTATATATGACACGCTGTCACATCATGTGTCCTCTATCATATCTCCAACGCAACATGGATTCTGCAAATCACGCTCTACAATAACAAATCTTTTGGAGCTTACAACTTTGGTAAATGATGGTTTTATTAATATGAAACAAACATATGTTATTTATAATGATTTTAGCAAGGCATTCGATAAAGTAAATCATGATCTATTGTTGTTTAAGCTTGACCTTATGGGCTTTGGTATATTGCTGATAAAATGGCTTGGATCATATTTAAAAGACAGAACACAATGTATTAAGTTTCGTAACTCGTATTCCAACAACATAAAAGTATTATCTGGTGTACCTCAAGGTAGTCATTTACGCTATTTATAAATGATCTTCCTTCTGTAATTAAACACTCAACTACATTAATGTATGCAGACGATGTAAAGTTAATTTTTACCCTCAACAATCTTGATCAACAATCACTTTTACAGAATGAAATTACTTCGTGTTTGACAGGATGATTTTATGTTTATGTTTAATATCTTTATTTTGTTTACTAATATTTCTGTTTATTTATTTGAAAATGAAATAATGAATTGAATATGCTATTTAATTTTTTTATTTATATAAAAAACTTTTTTAATAAAAGCAAAATATTTTCACTATTTTATGATTTTTATTTATGTATGACGACATTTCAACCTAAAAATTTAAGTTTTTATCGATTGAATAAACAACACAAAAATGGTTGTCGTTTAGATAACAACAACAGCTGACTTTAACAATAGCGAATATCGTTTAAAAATTTTACTGATAATTTTGCTATTTTATTTTTTTTTAACGATTCGACTATCGTTAAAAGAAGTTACTGAATCGCGGTACTGAAAAGCTATTAATTTCTCCTGAATGGCAATATTTTTTTTAAATGTAACCATATTTGGTGTTTTTTTTTTTTTTTGAATTTCAATTTGTGTTTAACGAATAAAATTTATATATTAAAGATGCAATTGATGTCTTCTAAATTTAAAATTATTATTTTCGTCGTTTTGATATGATTTTCTGAAATTCAATTAATATTTTCTAATTTATAATTATATTAATACCAATTTTAAGAATTGATATTTTCTTAAATTTGAATGGAAAATTTAAAAAGTGCAATTTTGTATTTATGTGAATAATAATGCTTTAGTAATTATAAACAATTTTTAAAAATTAGATGTAATCGCAATCAGATATTTTGTAGGTAAAGCAGAATAATATTTCTGTATAACTATGTAGAACTGTTTTGAAAGCAAAAAACTCATTGATGAACTCGGTAACTATATTTTGTAAAGACAACAAAAAGTTAATATGCCAAACTTATGTTCATATTTGTAAAAGAATAATGAAAAAACGTATGAAATAAAAGACCAGCCCGTGTATAATATCTATTTGAAAATATTGACATTCATGTTAAAATAGAAATAACTATTGCAAAGCTAATTAGAACATAAATTGTGGCGCCATCTACTGTGGCATAGTCACGCTGAGCAAAATGAAGTGACACTCTGTTAATGCAAAGAAATGTATTTTCCCCACAACAAAATATTGCAGAATTTTATGTAAAAAAATAATATACCGATTTATTTCTAACATGCAGTTATCATGGATATACATAGAATATATGTACATATATTATTTGTATTATTTTTTAATATGTGTATGTATGTATATGTAAACATTACACACAAAAAATACAACATCAAACGTTATTTTTGTGTTTTTTCCTTTAAATAAATTAATACATAATTTTTTTTTTGGCTAAATTTACATTGTTTTTTTTATTAACAACTAGTATTTTAGCATTATTTGCGTTAGATATTGATGAATTTTTACTCCCTTTATATCAACTCGTAGTGTCGAAAAAATTTTGGATCGATTTTAACCCCTTTCCGTGGCCCAATCGATCTGAAACTTTGCAGGCAGGCTCGTGGCAATGACAAAAATGATCTAAAATATTTTTTTAGTGATGCCAAAACAATGGAAACTTTTAAATTTTTCTACCAGAGTTGATAAAAAATATGTACAAAGGGTTAGTTTTTATTATAATATTACCACAATGACCAGAAAAACAACAAGTCCAGCTATGACAACAATACAACATTTAGAATAACAACAAGAACAATATAAAAACATCATGTTTTTAATTTTTTTTTTACTTTTGCAGAGATTTCCCTGGACCTGTTCCACCGATTTTAATGATTTTTGAAATAGAAATATTTCCATGAATTTGGTGAATCATTCTCACTAAAAATGATCACCCTAGCTGTCCTATTGAGGGCGTGATCGTGACAAGAACAACATAGAAAATTATATTTTTTCAAGACTTTTTTTAGTTCTTCATTCAAATCTCGGGCCTTAATCGACCGATTTGGACGATGTTAAATAGCAAACTTCTCAGGATATTAATGAATCATTTTTAATGTCAACGAGCACCCTAGCTGCCCGATTGATGCTGTCATCGTGATTTCCACAGACGGACAGACGAACAGACGTACATCGCTATGTCAACTCCGGTTGTTATAAGGATCACAAATATATATATTTTATGGGGTCCAAAATTTTTTTTTAATTATTACAAACGGAATGACAAACTTATATATACCCTCTGCACACTGGAGTGGAGGGTATAAAAATGGGGGAGGGTAGGACAAGGACAAGTGGCTCCTCATCAAGCTCAAAGTGGGGTCAAAAAAGAAAACTATGACAAAAAATCCACTCCTAGAGGGGTAAAATGTAAAACCGACCGCCCTTAATTTTTCCTCCAGAATTTTTCGAACATATCTACTCCCTATCGACATTCCTTAAGTTGGATCCCATACAAAATATAAAATATTATGAAATTGAAAAAAATTGGCTCCCACAGCTCCAATCAGATTTCCACCCCAACACTTTTTAGAACATACATACCCTCTCTCTTCCACACAAAATTTACATTACAGACAAGAAATATATGGAAGAAAAAGTCTCATAACTGCCTAGGAGTTCCCCCTAGAGGGTTTAAATGTCTTACTAACCTCCATTATTTTTTTGACCCCAACATTTTCTCAAAACATCTGTCCCTTATCACGACCCCCTCAAGGGGGCTCCAATACAAATATGGCGGTTTAATGAAATTGTTAAATTTGGCCCCTACAGCGCCTTCTAGACGGGTCGAATGTATGACCGATCCCACTTAATTTTTCGTCCCCAACATTTTTTTTGCAACATACCTCCACACTATCTCCATTCGTTAAGGGGGCTCCCATATAAAATGTACATTTTTTATAATTTTTGCTATGAAATAATCTCCTATTTGTTGAGCTGAATAGGTTGTAAAAAACATGCTTATAGGCTGTTTATGTACATATGTATTTTCCAATTTATATTGCACTTATACGACACTTGTGAAATATATTGCGCAATCCGTATATGGGCTTTTGCTAAAGTGGAAAATCGCTGACCGTGTTCAAGCTGTTTCTTTTGATACTACGTCAACGAACACTGGCCAATTCCAACGGACATCGGTAGTGCTTGAGCAAATACTGCAACGAGATATTTTCTATCTGTCATGCAGACATAATATTTATGATATTAATATCAAGTTATATTGTTTGGCTCAATTGAACGAAAAACAGCCCAGAGACGACCAAAAGGAAATTTTGGAAATCGTTATATAATTAGTTGGTGAAAATATTCCTAACCATAATTTCAACTCGCCAGGTCCTATCAGACATGCTCGATGGATGGCGAAAGCCATTTAATGCCTAAAAATATTTTTGTTCGGAAAATATTTCGGTTTAAACGCAAACGAATGGACGAATGGACTTCGTGCTGTTAACATATTCATCGTAACACTTTACGTGAAAGCTTAGAAGGTTTAGCACCACTACTGCACGATGCTCTAAATAATTATTTAAACTTCTTGAAAGCAATTGCCGGTTATGATTAAATTGATCAGATTGTGTATCAACGACTACCAAAGAGATTATGTTGCTGTTGCTCTTGTTCTTGCGTTACTTGATTCCATTGTCTCCTGTGATATTAAGCGGAAAAATGCGAATGCAGTTCGTATTTTTGATGAAGAGAAAGAGCAATACGAGGAGGAGTATTCTCATGATGAGACCGACGAATCCTCCGAAGAAGGTAGCGAAGAGATGTGCGACTTGAAAGATATACATGAAGAAGATGATGATAGCGAGGACCAAGGAGAAAATGATTTCGATGACAGCGTCGACAGCGGATATCAAGATCGTGCTCTTCAAGTACATATTGTGTAAAAAGAATTACCTTTACATTAAAACTCAAAAAAGTCTGCTTAACAAAGTACATTTTTCCTAAAAAATCCTTATTTTTTAAGTATTTGCTCTTAAAAAAGTATCTTTTGCTTAAAAAAGTACACTTTCCCAAAAAAGTACAATTTCTTAAAAAATTAAAAAAATGTTTTTTTTTTTAACAAAGCATTTTTATATTAAAAAAATACCTTTTCTTAAAAAAGTACCTGCTTTTCTTAATAGTTTATTTTTTTTTAAAAAGTACCTTTTTTTTAAAAGTATTTGTCTTAAAAGGTATCTTTTCTTAAAAAAGTACATTCCTTTGACGAGGTACGTATTTCTAAAAAAAAACTTTTTTTTAAAAAAATACCCCTTTCCTAATAAAGTACCTTTTCATAAAAAAGTACCATATCTTAAAAAATTAAAAATTGATTTTTCTTAACAAAGGTCTTTTTATTCAAAAATTATCTTTTCTTAAAAATGAACTTGTTCTTAAAATGTACCTTTTCTTAAAAAAGTACCTATTCTTAAAAAAGTACCTATTCTTAAAAAAGTACCTTCTTTTGACGATGTACCACCTATTTCTTACAAAATAATCTTTTTCTTAAAAAATACCCTTTTCCTAATAAGAGACCTTTTTCTTTAAAAAGTATTTTTCGTCAAAAAGTAAATTTTCTTAAAAAAGTACCTTTCCTTAAAAAAGCGTCTTTTTCTTACAAAAGTACCTTTTCTTAAAAATAATGTCTTCATAAACATGTGTCTTCATAAACAAATACATTTCTTAAAAAATTTAATTTTCAGAAAAAAGTACATATCCTTAAAAAAGTACCGTTTCTTAAAATTGGACCTTTTCTTAAAAACGCAAATTTTTTTCATAAAGTACATTTTTTTATTAAGTACATTTTCTTGATATGACACTCTTTCTTCAAAAGTATATTTTTTTTTGGGTGACTTACATCTTTCTAGTTTTCTACACATTACAGAACCAAAAAAAAAAAAAAATGTTGCAAATGTGTAGTGGTAATACAAAAAAAAAAAAAAAAGAATTGTATCAACATTCCACTTCTGAGCCATAAAGTCTCACTAACCTTAAACACTTTGAAATATTTAATTTGAATCATATAAGATCACAAAAAAAGTTTTTCCGACATAATTCGTATTAGATTACAATTTTAATTTGTTTGTAGTGAAAACATAATTAATTTCCTCAGATCTAATTTGATAATGAAAAATATATTTGCCAAAACAAAATATGTTTTTTTAAATTTATCTCTCAAAGTAGGAAGTAAAAACCATAAAAATCAATGTTAATTTTGTGATATTTGCTAAGTTCCCGTACGTTAACAACCAACCCAAAAACATTACCGTCAGTGACGGAAAACTTGGAGTGGAAGAACTTTTTTAAAATCAAGAGTATTTTTCCTCATGCGATGAGTTTATTTTATTTAAAATATTCTAATTTCAGTGTTTATAAAAAAATGTTGGTGTTGAGTTATGTTTCACCCATTTAGTGTTGTTTGGCGCTGTTTATCATCTCGGCTGCAATTGCCAGTTGATTATTAAATTCAAGTTAACACTATTCAAATCTCTAAAATTATAGTATAAACAAAATAATTATTTTATATTATGTAATATCATTACACACTTGAATGCTTAATCGATTACAGTTTGAACTAAAAATTTCAATAAACTAAAGTTAGTCTGCAAAATGAATTTCATTTATCATGTTCTATTATTTTGTTATCTGTTAACTATAACTGGAGGTGATGTACGTTTTACTAACATTAAATGTCTTACATTGGATAAACCATTTGTCACATTTGAAAAATGTCATTTAAAACTCTTGCGACGTGGCGTAGTGGGCTTGAATATTTACATCAAATTACATCAGGTTCCACTCACAAATATGACGGTATGTTCCTGTTTATCTATATAAATATCTTCAAGTTACTTGTCTATCTTCAATTTAGATTAATTTGGAATTATGGCGAAAAGCCAATGGCTACCGACCATTTCTGTATAACGTTACTACCGATTTTTGTAAATTTTCTAAAAGTACTACTAAACGTCTGTCGCTTCTAAAAATAGTTTTTTTCGATTTTCTGCTGAAGGATTCGAATATTAATCATACTTGTCCATATAATGTAAGTGTGTTTTTGTTTTTAGTAATTATTTTTGAAATATTTAGTTTTTCTGCGTTCTTTATTTCTTACAGCATGACATAATTATCAATAACTTGGTATTGGATAAAAAGATGTTTCGATTTCTGCCATTACCCACCGGCGAATATATGTTTAATTTTAAAGTAGCCGCCTATAACGATTGGAAAGCAGATGTTAAAGCTTATTTTGAACAAATTGAATAAGATGGATTTTGAGTATATTATCCGTTACCAAAATAAAGTATTTTCTTACCTTTACATCAAACTACTTATATATCTGTGGTCACAAGCGATAACCGCCTAAGTCGACTTAAGAATGATTCGAGTTATGTATGCTATCATATTCTACTAAAAACGCTTTATATTTACGTGAAATTCCTATTTCTGTATCACTGTTTATTTAAAAGTTAATAATGAAAACATGCTGACCTAAGTCGGAACGAAGCCCCATTACATTTAAAAAGTACCTTTTTTAAAAAGTATCTTTTTGTAAAAAAGTACCTTTTCTTAAAAGAGTACCTTCTCTTAGAAAGTACTTTTTACTAAAAATAACACGTTTATTAAGAAATACCTTTTCTTCAAAATTTAATTTTCTTTAAAAATAAAACCTTTTCTTAAAAACGTACTTTTTCTTAACCTTTGTTAAAAAGTACATTTTCCTTTTCCTAAAAAAAAATACTTTTTCTTAAAAAAGTACATATTCTTAAAAAAGTATTTGTTCTTAAAAAAGTAAATTTTCTTTAAAAGGTATATTTTCTGAAAAAATTATCTTTTCTTAAAAAGTACATTTATTAAACAAGTATTTTTTCTTAAAAAAGTACCTTTTCTTAAAGATTTCAGTCATTGCCGTCACAAAATTTTTCGCACGCTTTGGATTGTCAAAAGATTTTACTGACCCAGAAACATTGGAAAAGAGCGCGAAAAGTATCAACAAGCACTAGAAATACGGAGTCAATTACATGTTGTCAACGACGTTGCCGAAAGAGGCATAAAACTAATAGCGGACTATAGAGGACCATCCCATGATAAAATCAAATTAATTTGCTATATGAAAACATGTATTTTTACGCTTAATGAAAGTTACAATTTCATAATAAATTAAAAATCGAATCATCGAAAAATCGAAGGGCGACCAATGCACTTCAATGCACTATTGTATGGGAGCACCCTTTAGGGGTGGAGATAGGGGACATGTATGTTTTGAGAAAATGTTGAGGATAAAAAGCTGATGGAGGTCGGTTATTCATTTTGCCATATAGGGGGGGCTCCTAGATAGCTATGGGACTGTTTCTTCTACATATGTGCAATTCCAATCTGTAATGTAAATTTTGTACGGGGGCCCCTGAACGATAGGAGAGAGAGGATATGTAGTACATTCTAAAAAATTTTGGGTGGAAAAACTAATGGAAGTCGGTCATACATTTGACCCATCTAGGGACATTTCAGGAGCTGTGAGGGCCAATTTTTTAATAAAATTGTAAACTTTGTATGCCCCTCTAACGAATGGTGATAGGGGGTAGATATGTTAAAAAATGTCGAGGAGGAAAAATTAAGAGGAACGGTCGTACAAGTTACCCCTTATAGAGTTTTTTTTTTTGTCAATTTTTTCTTTTTCGCCACCTTTTTGGGCTCGATAAGAAGCCAGAAGAAGCTATACATAAAGGTAGCAATACAAAAGGAATCAATTAAAAAACTATCGCTACTTATTTAATTATATTGGGATAATTCCAAAATATTGGGATAATTGCAAATGTAGAAAACATAAATTCGAACCAATTAAACCTGGTCAAGCTATGTGAAGTTATAAAAAAGTCCACGCCTATGACAAAATTTAACCACAAAACTTTTGAAAGTAAACAGAACTGGCATAGTTATTAATGCAATTCTTCAAGAGAAAAAAGTTTCAAGTTTTTAAACAAATACAGAAAATCTAAAAGTGCAGAAGATAAAGACAAATATTTGAAATCGATAAGCGCCCCGGTAGGTGAGTAGGTAGCGTGCTCGCCTATCATGCGGGGGTCGTGGGTTCGATTCCCATCAGAGGCTTTCGTCTGTCACTGCAAAAACCAGCCAAATGGTCTTTGTCACCCGGCTTATCCCTGGACCCAAATTAGGATACAAATTTACTTTGTATTGTAATTAATACAAATAAATAAATAAATATTTGAAATCGCAAAGGCATTACAAACAAATATGCAGAACCCGTAAAGCGAAATATAACAAGCAACTTATAGATAAAATAAACTGCATAAAAAACAGCAAAGAATGGTGGAAAGTAGCTAAAAAGATAAGAAACCACAAGAACCTAATAGGCCCTGATGTCTCGGCCGCAAATTTTAAAGCCCACTTTTAGAATCTTTTAAATCCTACACACTCAAATCCAGAGATGCAGTATGCACCCCATTTCATTGAAAATCGTTTACTAGATGGTCCTATTACTATTATTGAACTGAAGAACGTATTAAAGAAGGTGAAATTAAACAAAACCGCAGGTTAAGATCGGGTGCCTTATGAATTTTTTTTTTAATGCTACGGATGAATTCTATATACAACTGCTGCAGGTGTATAACAACATCTTCAATAACAGTAAAATTGATAACTCTTTTAATAAGAATCTGGTTTTCCCATATATAAAAAGGGAGATACAAACCAACCTAACAATTATAGAGGGATATCCTTCATAAATTGCATTGCCAAGATCATGATGGGCGTATTGAATGAAAGGTTGTATAATTTTGTAGAAACAAATATTAGGCTGGATTTCGAAAACAATATTCAACAGTTGATAAAATTTATAACTTGTCAGCCCTGGCAAGGATTAAGCTTGACGAAAAAAAGAAAGTCTATGCGTTTTTCATAGATTTTAAAGCTGCTTTCGACAATGTACCAAGGCAGGCGCTAATTTATAAACTAAATTGTATGGGTGTGTCTTATAAGTTTGTTAAAATGATTGAAAGTATCTACAGTAACACAGAAACAGCCATATGGACAGGTGAAGAAATTTCCGATTACTTTACAACAAAATCAGGAGTTTTCTCCTCTCTTATTCGCGTTATATATAAACGATTTGCATGGAAGCCTTGAGGCCGATCTAAATATAGATGGTGTCAACATAAGACTTTTGTTATATGCCGACGACATGGTTCTATTGGCAGAGGATGCATTAGTTTTGCAAAAAATTATAAAAAACCTCGAGATATATTGTAGTACGTGGGGCCTGGAAGTTAACCTTAGCAAATCGGAAATACTTGTTTTTAGAAATGGTGGTCGCTTGACCAGTCATGAAAAATGGGGTTTCAACAATGAAGAAATCAAAATATCATCAGAATTTAACCACCTGGGTGTTATTTTCACACCTAAATTAAAGTTCAGCAAACGTATTGAGAAGCGAAATATTCAGGCTAAAGACGCCATTATTACAACCTGGCAAAGCTTTTTCGGTAAAACGTAAATAAATGTGCAAATGAAGTTGAAGGTTTTATTAGCAGTGTGTAGATCAATTCAATCATATGGTGCTCTGGTATGGGGGTTTGCACATTTTGAAGAAACTAATAAATTGCAACGATACTTTCTCAAAAAAATTCTTAAACTGCCAAATGATACGCCGAATTATATTCTCATGCTTGAAACAGCCGCTGAAGATAATCATTTCTATACAATAAGTCTACATCTGCAATATATTAGTAAAACTTTATTCCAGTACAATAATAACAGATTACCATGCATATTATCGAAAATACTGCTTAGTCGTGAGCTATTCTGGGTTGAAAAGTTAAAAGAGCTCACTACAAGCATGAATGTACAATGACCAGGTCTTAATGTTACTGAAAATCAATGGAATTTGTTTAGCTATAATTTATTAGCCAACATGAAACTGAATAAACTCAATGAAAGGTCGCGGAAAAAAACTGAAAGTTCATCAAGGTTGCTAGTCACAACGCCAATAAAATCATCTGGATATTCAAGGCAAGGAGTGGTATGATAAGACTTAATCAAAATAGATACGATGGTAACGATGAATTGAAATTTTGTTCAATGTGTAGCTTAAGAGAACATGAAACATTTCAACATTTCCTTCCTTTTCGTAAACCAATAATGGAAGAACTAGAAATAATTCAGATATTAGATGATGACAAAGAAGAAGACTGGGATATGCTTGTAAAGTACTTAAAAGTCACATTGAAATATAGAGAATATTTAATAAATGAATTTAATTAAACACATTATTTTCCGACAGACGTTTTATAAATGCATATTTTCTAAAAATCCATTGCAAACTTTAAATTGTTAAAAAATTTTTATCTCCAACTAAAGAAGAATTATTATTATATTATTATTATTACTAGCAGACTCCAGCACTCGAAATTCGAGTGCAAATTCTAGGAAATTTAATTTTTTCATATAAAAAGAGCTTAAAGGTATGCCAACTCATTTTATATAAGGGAAACAAACTCAACGCATTAACACAAACAAATTTAAAAACACACACACATAGCATTTATAATTTTATGTATGTGTTAGTTGCAACTTTAAACGATTATAACTCCAATAAAATATTACAGACGATGAAAATCTGTAAATCTGGGTAACAGCTAAAAAGAAATATCTTCCAAATGATAAATTTTTTGTCAAAATCGGTGTAAAACTATGAAACTTACATCGGTCACAAGAAATCGCCTTGCCTATTAATATTATAAATATACCAGCTAAAAAATGTCACTTGATCTCGTCATTGTTTAACGAAACATTAAAAAAAACTCCGTTTATTTTGAGCGTCCTAGATTGTTGCTCTTACTTTAAGCTCCATTCCTCAATAGTTATTTTTATATCCTCCACACCTCAGTGGCAGAGGGTATATATAGGTTTGTCATTCCGTTTGTAACGCATCGAAATAAGTTCTTGAGCCCCAAAAAAATATATTTTCTTATTCCTTATAACAAGGGAAGTTGATTTACCGATGACCGTCTGTCCGTCTGTCTGTGGAAATCACGATCACGCCGTCAATATCTAAGCTAGACCGTTCTTTTTTGTATAAAATCGTTTATTAACATCCCAAAGGAGTTGCTATTTAAAATCGTCAAAATTGGTCAAAGGATTCACGAGCTATGAATGAAACTTTGAAAAAACTCTTGAAAAAATAAAATTTTTCAGTGTGTTTGTTGTTTTTCTTAAGATATGTTGTATATGTTGTAATTTTTCGTATTGTTGAAGTCATTACAATTGTGTGTATATAATGGCACGTGCAACATTGGCCTAAGCAAGTTTTACCACATATTTTTTTATCATTAAAATTAAATATTAAAAATTAAAAATTAATAAAAATGAAAAGTGGAAAATGAAAAATGGAAAATGGAACATGAAAAATGAAAATTGAAAAACGGAAAATGAAAAATGAAAAATGGAAAATGAAAAATGCAAAATGGAAAATGAAAAATGGAAAATGGAATATGGAAAATGAAAAATGAAATATGGAAAATGAAAAATTAAAAATTAAAATTGAAAAATGGAAAATGGAAAATGAAAAATGGAAAAGGGAAAACGGAAAACGAAAAATTAAAAATGGAAAATGGAAAACTAAAAATGAAAAATGAAAAATGAAAAATGGAAAATGTAAAATGAAAAATGTAAAATGAAAAATGATAAATGGAAAATGAAAAATGGAAAATGAAAAGTGAAAAATGAAAAATGAAATATGAAAAATGGAAAATGAAAAATTAAAAAAAATTTAACAAGTAAGAAAATTATAGTCGGTCTAGACCGACTATATGATACCCTATACCATGGTTTAGAGACCCTATCTTTCGGTCCAACTACTTCGATATAGAAAATAAGCATAAACCAAATTTGAGTGCGATTTTTATTAATTTTTTTTGGCTGCAGATATGAAAAAGTTCATATCGGATGCTATATCTGTAAAGGGACTAGGTCCAAAAATGGACCGATCCTGATCATGTTTGGTAAAGTCTCTTGTATTTTGCAAAAATATGTACAAACAAAATTTGAGGAGAATCAGTGCAATATTTTTGTTTTTTAATAGATTTAACTGAAGATCGGGAAGCAGCTCTATATGGGGTCAAAGGGATCATTTTTGGACTACTCATTAGTGGATGTAATGAACGCATACAAACCCAATTTGAGTAAGATCTATATGACAATTTGGATCTTATGGCAATTTATGTCGATTTCATATGGGTAATTTGTATGGGGGCTAGGTCTGAACATGGACCGATTCTCACCAATTTCAATAGCGTTCATCCCATGGCCGATAAAAGCTTATATACCAAATTTCATCAAAATACATTCATATTTGCGACCTGCAGTTTGATTACAAGCTTTACATGGACACACAGACGGACGGACATTGTTAAATCAACTCAGAAAGTGATTCTGATTCGATCGGTATAATTAAAGATGGGTCTAGGTCAAATATTTTTGGTTGTTACAAACAGCAGCACAAAGTCATTATACCCAAACCACATAGTGGTATAGGGTATAAAAATGAAAGATGAAAAATGGAAAATGGAAAATGAAAAATTAAAAATGGAAAATGGAAATTGGAAAATGAAAAATTTTAAATTAAAAATGGCAAATGGAAAATGAAAAATTAATAAATTAAAAATGAAAAATGAAAAATCGAAAGTGGAATATGGAAAATGAAAAATTAAAAATGAAAAATGAAAAATAAAAAATGGAAAATGAAAAGTGGAAAATGAAAAATTAAAAATTGAAAATGGAAAATTGAAAATGAAAAATGGAAAATGAAAAATGAAAAGTCGAAAATGGAAAATGAAAAGTGGAAAATGAAAAATGGAAAATGAGAAATTAAAAATTAAAAACTAAAAATGAAAAACGAAAGATGAAAATTGAAAAGTGAAAAATAGAAAATGATAAATTAAAAATGAAAATTGAAAATGAAAAAGGTGGAAGGTATCAAAGATTCGGCCCAGCCGAATTTAACACTCTTACTTGTTTTTATATAACTCACTATTTTTTAAAACTAAAACAATTTTTTTCGGTTATCAAACAAGTGCGTAGAACCTACTAAAGAGGACCGTAATACTTGTATGCCTCACCTCCTCCCATAATCCACTTTCCAACCAGTAGTGTAATTGGAGTCCACTCTATCATCTCTAAGTGTGTCCAGCTACCATTATTTCCTGGATGGCACATATCTCATAGGTTATATTTAAAAACAACAACCAAAATGTCACAAAATTTGGACAAATTAATAATTTTCAAATTATGGAATAAGTTGTATAATAAGTTGCATAAAATTTGAAAAAAGAAGATATTGGTTGCAAGCCTATAACTCTACTGCACTGTACACGCCCGTCTGTACAAATTTCCTTGCTATAACTAGAACAATTTTCCATTTTAAAACACAGATCCCACATGAACATCATCATTTTTAATCCTCCCCATTTAAATTTGGTTAATAGCGGAATTTACTTAAGACCAAGAAATTTCGTACTAACACTAAATTAATGGGACCTTATTCTACTTAATCGTAGCTTTTCGTTCTTATAATAATATCCAAGTAAAACACATAATTCTTATAAATATGTGCAAAAAAAAAAGGTTGCTCATTTAAGGTTTTATACATTAAGAACCAAAAACTAAGTAGCAGGAGAAGCAGACGAAAAAAATGAAATCCCATTTCAAGAAGAAGAAACAAAAAATTACGTTGCTTACGTTTGTTTGTGGTCAATCCTTTCGGGTTTATTCAACATTTATATTGTTCGATGTAGGAACAACAAAAAAAAAAATGTCATGTTGGTTAAATGAACATAAGAACTTCATATAATGTATACTTTAAGTTTTTTTTTTGTTTCAGTTTATAAACCACTTCCAGTTGCTTAATGTTGCCGCGGCATCTTCTGTTGTTTTTCAGCTCTCCACTACAACCTCTGCGAATGTTTCACTCTCTTTCAGGTGTTCAAAATATGTTTAGACTCTTTATACAACAACACTTTTACTGAATTCAGATAAATATATAACAATAACAGACAATTTGTAGCCGCTTTTTTTGTGTTGTTTCTTCTTTTATAGTTAATACGCTGGTTGGACACACTTTTGATACCTGGAATATTGAAGTGTTTTCTTGGGATTTACACTAGTTCTTTTTTTTTTTTTTTTGTTAAAGTCTATAATTTTCACGGCTGTTTAACAATTCATGTGGCTATGTATGTATGTATGTTTCATTAAAGGTATTTCAATTATATCATATTGAATGTGTGTTAGTCTTTAGTTTAGACAAAATAGTTGTACTCGTACTTTGGTTTATTTATTTTTGTTATTTATGAACAATAAAAATAATTTAAAACATATATTTTTGTATGTAGATTAATGATTTCAATTACCACCGTTCTAGATTGCTCCATTAACATAAGATAGACAATCCTACATTCAGAATATGGCTGCCTTGCGTCCACCGAATTCATTGCTAAACGAATTGCGATAATAGTAAATAACCGAATTTCAAGTTGAATACGATAACAATTCTGTTGTCTTAACAGAAAATATGTTATCACGATAGCAAATGGTTACCTGCTATTAAATTTCTGTTGATACAATCGAAAATACAGGTTAAACTTTAGAACAATTATAAAATAAGATAAGATAAGGAAGGCTATACGCACTGCAACCAATTTGATCTTTTGTGCAGCCCATGTTTGTCCTAAAGATTAAGGCTTCTTATGAAGCCAATTACCCTATTTGGCATTAGTTTCCATATGTCCCGGGGGGATACAGTGTATCCTCCAAGTGCAAGGTTTCTCTTACCACTTAGTCTTGGACATTCACAGAGAATATGTTCTGCTGTTTCCACCTCCTGCTCGCAGAACCTACATGTGTCTATAGCAGATTGTCCTTTCTTTCGTAGATGATATCTAAGATTGCAGTGTCCTGTAAAGAATCCCGTCAAGGTCCTTAAGTCCTTTTTATCAAGGGTAAGTAGTCTTTCCGATTGAAAACTAGATGGAGTTATGAATCTCTTGGCCTGCCGTTGACCTGGACTTTTGTCCCAGTGTTCGGCAATTTGTGATTTTCTCCACTCCCTCATTTTTTCTTTTATGTGTCCCACTGGAACACCACAGAAAGGTTCCGGACCGATAAAAGGACGACGGCTAGGCAATCGATTGGCTAGGCAATCGGCCTTTGCGTTCCTTACATGTCCTTCATGTCCCGGAATCCAGCATAGAGTTAATTTGTTGCATCTACCTAATTCGTTTAGCCCTTCGATGCACTCCCACACCAGTTTGGATGTCACTTTGTAGGCCATTATTGCCTTTAGTGCAGCCTGACTGTCGGATAGTATATAAATGAGTGCCATTTTTGTCTTTCTTCTAAGACATTCAGTCACGCATATAAAAATTGCGAAGACCTCCGCTTGGAAAATGGATGGGTATTTACCCATGGGTAAGGCACGTTGAAAATTGGGACCAAATATGCCAGCGCCCGTGTCCCCATTTGTTTGTTTTGAGCCATCTGTGAACCACACATGAGAACCTTGCTCCGGTTCCCAGGTCCCACTGGTCCATGCGCTCCGTTCCAATATCATGGTTTCAAATTCCCTGATGAATATATTTTTTGGTAACATTCTGTCCGTGACTCTCGCCACCGGGTCGTGGATGAAGAGCCTCGCGACTCTCATGTGACCCTTTAGGTCACCGTCCTTCATGCTACCAACATCCTGAAGTCGTACGGCACTCATGCACGCATCTTCAATGATCGAAATATGCAATGGTGTAATGTTAAGCATGATGCCTATAGCATCGGTTGGACACGTTCTGTTCGCCCCTGTGATACCAATACAGGCAATGCGGTACACCTTGCTCAGGATTGCTTTTGCTTTGGTTTGCTCAACCTTCGGCCACCATGCAAGAGCAGAGTAGGTAATCATTGGTTTCACAACAGTTTCAAACGACCAGTAGATCATGTGGGGCTTTAAACCCCATGTTCTACCAAATAGTCTTTGACAGGCATATAAAGCCCTGGTGGCCTTTTTGGTAATTTGATCTAAGTGGCTGTTCCATGTGAGGGATTTATAAAGGGTGACCCCAAGATACTTGACCTCGTCCGAGAACCCTATTGTCAAGCCGTTCAGACTTGGTTCCATAAGGTTGAGTCTCCTTCGTTTAGTGAAGGGTATCAGTATGTTTTTTGATGGGTTCATAGATAACCCTTTTCTCTGACACCAATTGAGGGTATAATTCACAGCCTGTTGCATACGTTCCGATATTGTCCTCTCGTCAAATCCGGAGACAGAGATAACAAGATCATCTGCGTAGCCTAAAGCCCTGAATCCTAATTCATTAAGTTCCCCCAGCAGCTCATCTATGACTAAGGTCAAAAACAGTGGCGATAGAACGCCTCCCTAAGGACAACCCCTAGTGGCATATGGTCCTAAATGTGCTGCCTATATTCAGTGTGATGACCCTAGAGTTGAGCATCTCTAGCGTCCAGTTAATTATGATTGGAGAAATATCCTTTCTCAACATGACCTCTTCAATTGCCCTATATGACGTATTATCGAAGGCGCCTTGTAGAACAATTAGAACAATTAAGTTGACGATTTTTTCTGTGCGTAATGATATCATACTCGTGTTGAGTAGAACTGTAAAGCGGACCTTTTCACTTTAAACTTCGCGGATTTATCAATTATGAATAAATGTATTCCAAAATGAGTTATCTTTAATCAACTATCGAGGTTAAAAATTAAAAAAAAAATAGCTTTACAAAAAGTACAAAGAAACTAGTACTCTTACTAATTATGGAAAATATTCTATCTGCCGGGCTGAGTACAATTTTCTGAACTTTATAACAATTATTATTTAAATATAATGAAAACTAATTTCAAGCTGAGCCCAAAATCGTTCTACAATTTTGAAAATTCTAAAAGAAAATCTCATGAATTTCCACCTGTTTCGAAACTGATCATGATATTACTATAAGTAACATGTTTGCTGACTTTTTTGCTTTTCAGCTTATAACTCCAGTTGTTATTCCTTTGATCTGGGGCCAAATTTTCGCCGTCGTACAGTGGGTTGAATGATAGTCAAAATGAGGATTAAATCAGGGAAGCCGTATTAAAAAATATACTTTTTTTTATAAATCTATAATATTAATAGGCTAGGCGATTTCTTGTGACCGATGTTTTGTTCTACCGTTTTATCCCGATTTTGACCAAACGTATATTATTTGAGAGGTATTTCTTTTCAGCCGTTTTGCAGATTTACAGATTTTTAAATTTTTTCCTTTATTTTGAAAATTGCATATAAAGTTGCTACTAACACATACATAAAATTATACAATGCTATGTGTGTGTTTATTAAATTTGTTAATGTGTTTGTAATAAAAATGAGTGAGTATGTTTTTTGTGTTGATTTGTGAATTGGCTATAATTGATTAGCATACTTTTAGGGTTTTATTTAATGAAAAAAATAAAATTTCCTAGAGTTTGCGCTCGAATTTCGAGGGCTGGAAATTGCTAGTTATTATTATTGCATTAAAAACTACCATTTGGGGAAAAAGTTATCTTGGTTCACAATTTTTGGTGTAACTTTTGATTCTAAAGAGATATATTAATGAATCAAATTACAAACTTTAGTGTATTTAATGCTCTGTTAAAAAAAAAATAAACAAGTAAATAAATATATTTTTATTTTTGAATATATTTATATTTTATGTAGTTATTTTGAAAACGAACAATTGCCCAAAATCAACATTAGCACCAATTATAGTGCTTGCTAATCAAGAGCTATAAGTTTTACCTTTTGGCAAAATAAAATAATGTTTTGCCATGTTTCTTTTCACTTTGAATGCATACGAATGTCACATTCGACATTGGAGAAATGCCCATATCAAGTATTTGAATTTTTTTTATATATTTTTTTTTAAAATAATTTTACTCCATATCAACAAAATTTTCATTCTTGTAATCACCATTACATCATATTTCACACCCATCATAATCATCATCACTTTCATAGTCATCATCTTCATATTCATCATCATAAACCTCTTCTTCACCTGTTGTGTTCTGCAAAATTATTAAATCCTGTGCCATCTGTGTCATATGATGAATTTTTTTCTTATACATTTTTCTTTTGTCGGTAAGTAATGGATCTGAAATAAGTAGAAACCTATTAAATATGTTTTCATTCGACTTCTCCCGACTGCATTTACGCGCATTGTGTTCCCTATAATTTTTATGATCTTTGTTTCGAGCTTCTTGAGCTTCCTCAGATAGTTGGCCAATTGGCAATAATGCATGTGATACTATTTCTAACCCGTGAATAAAGAATTTATGTAATGTGGGAGGCATTATAAAACCACTGGCAGAGCTTAAAGAAATGTCTGGTCGTGTTGTCAGTATAGTTTCTAAACTTTTCAACTTGAATACAACAATAAATATAGCAAGCAATCGTTCATTTTAAGTATGTTGAACTAAAAAAATGTTATTCCACAATTTATAATATTGAGACTTACTATTTTCTTCAATTTGTAGAATAAAGTAAAAGTAGTGATTTTTATTAAATATAATGCATTTGTATTTGACGATGAATTTTTCGCAAACCGGAAACAATTTAAAGAGTTTTCTTATCATTGTTCTTTTTCACTCTCGTCCCACTCTAATATTCATGATCATTAAAATAAGTTCTTGATATACTAGGTTACATATTTACAACACCAATAACAAAAATCACAGTAACGAAAAGAAAGACAAAACAAAACAAATAAGAAAATTATAGTCGGTCCAGACCGACTATACGTTACCCTATACCATGGTTCAGAGACCCTATCTCTTCGGTCCAACTAAGTGGATATAGAAAATAAGCATAAACCAAATTTGAGTGGCATTGGGGTCGATTTCATAGGGGTCACTTGCATGCGGACTAGGTCTGAACACGGGTCGAATTTCACCAATTTTAATGGCGTCCATCCTATGGCCCATAAAAGCTTTTATACCAAATTTCATTAAAATATATTCATATTTGCGACCTGTAGTTTGATTACAAGGTTTACACGGACACGCAGACGGACAGACGGACGGACATCGCTAAATCGACTCAGAAAGTGATTCTGAGTCGATCAGTATAATAAAAGATGGGTCTAGGTCAAATATTTTTGGTAGTTACAAACAGCAGCACAAAGTCATTATACCCAAACCACATAGTGGTATCTATAATATTAATAGGCAAGGCGATTTCTTGTGACCGATGTAAGTTTCACAGTTTTGCCCCGATTTGGACAAAAAATTTATCATTTGATAGCTATTTATTTTTAGCTTTTGTCCAGATTTACAGTTTTTCATCGTCTGAAATATTTTTTTGGAGTTATGATCGTTTAAAGTTGCTACTAACACATACATAAAATTATACAATGCTATGTGTGTGTTTATTAAATTTGTTAAATTTGTTCTTCGTTTAAAATGAGTTGAATTGTGAAGCATACCTTTAGGGTCTTTATTAAATTAAAAAATAAAATTTCCTAGAATTTGCAATCGAATTTCGAGTGCTGGAATCTGCTAGTAGGGTATAAAAACAAAACAATAAACAAGTATTTGATTTGCAACTGGGGATCTTCCAAAGAAAGTTAAATATTTTGCGTAATTGCAAATATACGCAAGCTGAAACCCAATAGTAATTTACTATGGAAACAGTTTTACCCAATCTCAACCAATAACACTTTGAAACGCTATTTTTATACCCTCCACATCTCAGTGGCAGAGGGTATATATAGGTTTGTCATTCCGTTTGTAACGCATCGAAAAACTAATTTCCGACCCAATAAAGTATATATATTCTTGATCCTTATCACAGCTCGAGTCGATATAGCGATGTCCGTCTGTCCGTCTGTCCGTCTGTCCGTCTGTCCGTCTGTCCGTCTGTCCGTGTGTCTGTTGAAATCACGCTCATTCAAAAAAAAAAGCATTTACTTAGGTCAGGTTACGAAAAAATTATTTGCCATAATTCCCACCAGGTTGGTATTGAAATCGGAGTAAATCGGGAGCCTCTGCGCTGAGAAATGAACAAAAGTTTATAGATACCTCTAAAAAAAACATGAAACCTAGTGTTTTCTTGTAATAGTTTAGTGGTTGAACATACAACAACATAAAAAAAGCCACAAAAAAAATGTGATTCATACATATTAACAATAACAAGAACACAACTACCATGAGCTATGTTAATAGTATTGCCACAAACCGAGGTGGAGGGTATCAAAGATTCGGCACAGCCGAATTTAACACTCTTACTTGTTTTATTTCAAAAATACCAATTTTTTGGGATAATATTAAAAAAAATTTAAAAATATTTCTAAAACATTTTTCAAAAAAAAAAAAAAAATTATCAAGAAGATAGTCCAATACCTGAAGTTGAAGCTTCTCTTTAAAAAAAGTTTTGATTTTAGAACAAACAACCAAAAAAATATACTTGAAATTCGTAGTTTTTTACTCTTTACCACTTTGCACTTAATTTGCGAAAATTATTGAACTTTGAGAGAGTATAACAAAAAAAAAATAATGTGAGTCCGATCACAGGGGAGATGTGTAAACATCTGGTAATAAATAAAATGCAGAAAACAGCGACAAAAAGGTTATTACATATCAAAATTTTTTCACCAAACAATCATGTCACACCGATTTGTCTTAATGCTCACATGTTACGCGTAAGAACTTACGCTCACATATTACGCTGTTTTTGTGATTGTATTGTGAAATAGAAATTTTCCCCCCTGCGCGTATAGATGTTAACACATCAAAAAAAAATAATGTGAGTCCGATCACAGGGGAGATGTGTAAACATCTGGTAATAAATAAAATGCAGAAAACAGCGACAAAAAGGTTATTACATATCAAAATTTTTTCACCAAACAATCATGTCACACCGATTTGTCTTAATGCTCACATGTTACGCGTAAGAACTTACGCTCACATATTACGCTGTTTTTGTGATTGTATTGTGAATTAGAAATTTAAGTAAACAACGTGGAAAAATTTTTTTGACAGCAATTGATTGCGAATTTCATTTGCTTTAACCTGGTACCAAAACTTATTACAATATATTAATTTCAACTTTTGAATTAATCCTCACTTTTGACACATTTTAACCCACTATGCGTCGTAAGCGAACGTATTTTTATTCAAACGTGCGAATTTTTGTACTTTTGGGATTTTCTGACTGTGACAAGTCTATGGACAAAGTTTCAGATCGATCGGATGAGGGGAAGTGAGGTTTTAATCTCTACGTGACTGTGCGTGACTATGTCAAAGTTAATCTTTTTTCACAGCAAGTCTATCGACCATGTTTCAGATTGATTGGATGAGGGGAAATTCGGTTTAAATCTCTCCGAGACTGTGCGTGACAATGCGTGACTGTGCGTTACTAAGTCAAAGTTAATCTTTTTTTTTGCACAGCAAGTGTAGTGACCAAGTTTCAGATCGATCGGATGCGGGGAAATGACGTTTAGATCCGTGACTGTGCGTGACTACCCTAAAATTAATCTGTAGTCACAACAAGGCAATGGGCCAAGTTTCAGATCAATTGGATAAGGGGCAATGGGGTTGACCCACGACAAACAGGCAGACAGAGAGTATGAGCTGAAAGAAAGAGTTTAAAAATAACTTCAAATAAAATTAAAATTTTGCTTAGCCTAGCTGAATTTAATGGGAACAATAACTTCGTTTCCATGATTGCCCAATAGTTTGCATGTGCAAAATACGGATGTCACATTGTAACATGCGCCGTCTGTGATATTCGTTGAGTTAAGGTATGGTGTACAGCCAGAATTTAGTGTTGGAAGGTAAACTGGGAATGTGTGGGGTGTTAATTGGAACAGGCGCCGTCTGTGGTATTCGCTGAGTCAAGACATCGCGTTCAGCCAAAATTTATTTAGTACAGAAGGTAGATTGGGAAGGTGCAAGATGTTAGCTTAAGTTTTGAAGAATCTCGAAATGAAAATTCTGTGGTTTTCTAGAATAACCGCGTATGTCATAAAATCAAAATGTTCAGGGGTGTCAAAAAAAACGTTATAATTGAAATTATGGGCTCGATATAAAGTTTTTAGAGCTTTTTATTTAACAGTCCTGTAGATATGGGCAATAAATACTTTATATAAAATTTTGAGTCAAAAATCTTCAGAGGAATAGATCCTAGAGAAGGACGAAAAAACAATATGTAAATAACACTTGAAGTGTGTGCAAATAAAACAACTTATGTTGACAAACGTCGTTCTCTTTGAAAAAGAAAACTACCAAAGCAACCAAACATGTAGACATAACTTGTTGTTGCTTGAAAAATGGATTTTTTTGTTCGTCAACAAAAAGTTAACGGGAGTTAGGATGAGAATATAATAACGTATCAAGAATAATAGTGACAAGAAATAACAGAAATAAACACACAAGTTTTAATAAGTGGTTATAAACTGAAAAATAATCCGCAATTATTTTGCATTTTTTTTCATTAATAACAACGTATGTCTCTATGTGTCGTTTTGTGAGAAAATAATTTGTCAGCGATCAAACGTAGGTTGACATACGTCGATAGTGCTGCAAATTAATTTAATAAACATTTAAGTTACGACGTTATTTAAAGAAAAAACTCAGAAATGGTCAATATTTTTTTTTTTTTAATTTAGCACATGTAAAGAGCGTTAAAAATTTATATATTTGGCATCGTTAACTCAACACTGACAAAAATGGACATACGCGGTTATTCCAGAAAACCACAGAATTGTCGTTCTTATTATTTTTTCCAAAACTGTATGTCCTAATGCAGCATTCATACTTGGTGATGAAATTACGTTTGAGTTTTTTTTTAGCAAGTTCTTTTGCCTCGATATTCTTCTTGGAGTTTCGCCTTCTCTACTTTGTACAATTTCACTCCTGTTACTTTTCCACTTTTCTTACAATAGGATCTAAGAAATTGATTTTTTGAGATGCGTTGCTGCCAAAATATACGGAGGATTTTTCTTAAAAAGTGCCAATATTATTCTAACCTTGTAAACGTCCGTACAGCAGTCTTTTCGACCATTTTCCGGGTTTCTCTGTTATTACTTATAATAACACGAAAACCCATTCGCAGAGAAACTTTGACATCTCAAGCAATTTTTTTAAAAGTCCGTTTCAGATTTTTATTAAATATGTATATAAATTTTTCATATAGTTTTCGTTCTTAGTCTATTTTAGACTAAAATAATTGTTAAATATTGATAACATATGAAAAACATATTTCTACATATTTTGCAAGGCTAACATGATTAAATAAATTGAATTATTTTAATTAAGTAAAGTAAAAACAATGCTACGCACCCATCGAGGTTTCCGAATACATTAATAAAGAGAATTTTTACGACGAACTACATAGAGTCCTTAACAACATCGACCGAAATGACATCTTAGTGCTAATGGGCGACACAAACGCAAGAGTTGGAAGCTGTAACAATGGGTTCAAGCAAATCATGGGTAAACATAGTCCCGGCAACAGAAACGAAAATGGAGAACTTTTTCTGGAGACATGCGCCGACTTCGACCTTGCCATTGGCGGATCGTACTTTCCCCACAAATCACAACATAAGTACACGTGGAAATCTAGAGACACGCGTTCGGTCATACTTAGTCAAATCGATCATATATGCATATCCAAGAGATGGTTCAAAACTCTTCAAGACGTCAGAGTATTAAGAAGTGCAGATATAGCTTCCGACCACTATCTAGTTATAGCTGAACTCAAACTAACGCTCAAAAGGCACAGTATCCAACCAAATATGCAGAAAATCCAGCGACGATCACTCAACACATCGAAACTGAAATCCGATGTAGTTAAAACTAGATACGATACGAATGTCAGCAACAATTACCAACGACTTATTCCGTCACCTCAGCCCATAGATATAAACGAAGAATGGAGAAAACTAGACACTATTTTCGGTGACGCAGCTAAAGAAAGAGAAAAAAAAGAGTGGCTCTCGGACGTTTTTTGGAACCTGGTAGAGGAAAGACGAGAAACACAACAACTCCTTCTAAACGAAACTAATCTTGTTCGAAAAAGCGAGTTACGTGTAAAACACACAACCCTTGTTAAGAAGGTGAAAAGGCAAGCTAGAAATGACAAGCGAAATCACATTAACAACCTATCATCCGAAGCCGAGGCCGCCGCTAACACGGGGAACTTGAAGACCGTTTTTGATATTATCAGGAAACTCTCTGGCAAGAAATCTTACTCGAACACACCAATCAAGGATAAATATGGAACCATCCTTACGTCCGTAGAAGATCAGCTCAGCAGATGGAGAGAACATTTTCAAGAGGTTTTAAACCATAACAACAACTCTGATACAACCCAGCCTTACACAAATACAAACTCACGTAGTGAAATTCTGGTAAACATCGACCCGCCTAGTATAGATGAAATTACAGCCGCTATTAATCAACTCAAAAACAACAAAGCCTCTGATATTGGCAACCTTCCAGCCGAACTATTTAAATCAGCTTCCCAAACAACCGCAAATGTTTCACAACCAATATTCAGGCGAATTTGGGAAACAGAAACAATTCCAGATGCATGGAAAGAGAGCCTTATTACTAAAATCCCAAAAAAGGGAGACCTCAAACAATGTGATAATTGATCCAACCCTTAGACGAAAAGCTACGAAAGGAGCAAGCTGGTTTTCGTCCTAATCGATCGTGTGTTGACCAAATCAATAGCCTCCGCTTGATAATTGAACAGTGCAATGAATTCAACACCACAATGTATCTTACCTTTGTAGACTTTGAGAAATCGTTCGATGCCATCGACCGGAACAAGATATGGCATGCTCTTGCCAATAAGGGTATACCTACTAAGATTATCCGCCTCATAAAAGCACAGTATGACAACTCCAAAATGCGAGTGTCACACTGCGGAAAAATTAGCCAACCTTTTGAAACATTAAGCGGCGTTAAGCAAGGGTGTCTCCTGTCCCCTATTTTATTCGTTACAGCACTAGACGAAATATTATCGACAACATCTGGCGGAAGTAGAGGTATAAAATGGAGACTTAACGAGCAACTTGCAGATCTAGATTACGCGGACGATTTAGTCCTTTTAGCATCAAACAAACATGATATGCAAAAGAAGATAGATGACTTAGCTTCAACGGCATTAAAATACGGTCTGCGAATCAACGCAAACAAAAAAAATGTATGGCTGTTAAACCCCACCAAACGCCAACATTTGTGCTAAACAACGTGCCAATCCAAAACGTCAACAACTTCTGCTACCTAGGAAGCAACATTACGCCGGACGGAGGTGCTATAGGTGATGTAAACTCCAGAATACAAAAAAGCCAAAACAGCATACTATAGCCTAAGAAATATCTGGAAATCCAATGCTCTTTCGCCCAAAACTAAATTACATATTTTTAACGCCTGCATAAAATCCATTCTCCTCTACGGATCCGAAACCTGGTTGGTAAGCGAAGTCATTAAACACAAAAGCCAAACATTTACCAATAGATGCTTACGAAATATTCTAAAAATTTGGTGGCCCAAAGTGGTTTCTAACGAACAACTTCTTCAAATCGCGAACCAGGAGAACATCAACACCCAAATAAAGAAGAGAAAATATAACTGGCTTGGACATACACTACGAAAACCATATAACGAAATATGCCATGAGACACTAGAATGGAACCCGCAGGGCTCGAGAAACCGAGGACGACCAAAGTTAACATGGAGAAGAACAATTTTTAACGAAACACGTAAATCTTTTAGCGAACTAAGACACATCAACCGGCAGACAGGGATGGAGATACTGTGTACACAGCCTATGTTCCTGATGGAATGTGCTGAAATATAAATATATAGTTTTTTTCGTGTGCCAACCATATTAATTTATTTATTTATTTATTGTTAGTTAATGGAATCAATAGCAATAATATATTGCAAGCGTGCCATTATCAATTTATCTACATCATATGACTTTCATTACTTATCCATAATATATTAAATATTCAGTCTTAATCGATAATAAAAATTTCCTTAATTTAAATCCACCCATTTTTAAAATATTCCATCTATTGTTTATTTATAAACTTCTTATAAAACGCCCTTTATCTATTTCATTTCATATTCGGCATAATCAATACATTTTTTTTACCGGCCTTTTCTTTGAAACCCATCGAACGATATGCAATTGGAATGCGAATTGTAATTGTACTCGTATGTAACTAATTATTCGGTAGAAAACAACAAGTAAACAAGTCAGAAAACCATTATCGAGCAGCGGCGCCTCTTGGTTTCAAACACAAAAAAATAACAAAAATTAAGATGTACATTTTTTGCAACAGATCAAGTGTTAGATAAAGATGATGTGCATAGAATTTCATTAAGTAATGAAAATTACTGTAGGTGTTGTCAACTAACTATTACATTAGTGTGTTTGCGCGAGTGCCTGTTTTTTTAACGCGATTTAGAAACGAGATAAACAATATACCATACATACATACATACATACACAAAAACTTGAAGGTATCGGTTGGAAAATGAAGCTGTTAGGGAATAGGGGTAATCACAAGGTGGTTGACGGCATTGGTTGTTGTATGCTGCCATGTAAGATGCTGACTCTAAAAGCGGCATATTCAATTCTGGAAAATAGGTTATGACAGGACGGAAAAAGGAAATAGTGTTTGTTGATATTTGACTAATTGTGACTTCTTTTTAATGTTTATACAACATACGATTCTAGGGAACACTTCACTTTGAAACAATATAAAACATTTAACATATCCATAGAGTTGGCTATACTACTTTAAGTGTTCTATATGAACGCTCTCCTCTGTTTACAGTCTATAAGCTTAAAAATAGACTGTGATGTACCTACCCACATACGGGAGTAATATTCCATATTTGGTCGGATGTAGGTGATATAGCCAACTCTATGGATATGATAAATATTTTATATTGTTTTCAAAGGTATAGTCTTGTGAACTGATCCCTAAAATCGTATGTTATATAACCTTAAATTAATTATTGCAATTCCAGGAATGATTATTATATGAATGATAAATATAGCAGGGCTCTGCCAAAGAGTAGATAGGGTTGGAAGTTTGACAACTTAGAGAGATAATAAAATAATCTAACCCATAAAAACTAAAGTTTTTATTCAGCCCAATTACGAATATTCTCAAGGAATTTCTTTCTCATGGAAAGTGCATTGAGAATAACTACTTTTTTCCATCGATTTTTTTTCCGAATGAATTTTTATTATTAGAATTGGGCTGATTAAAACTGTTTCGTTTGCGTGACTATTTTATAATTAATCTTTGGTCACAACAAGTCTAGGGACAAAGTTCGCGATCGATCGGATGAGGGAAAATGGGGTTTAAATCACTTCGTGACTGTGCATGACTATGCGGGACTGTGTGTGACTATCTTAAAATTAATCTTTGGCCACAAAAAGTCTGTGGACAATGTTTCAGATTGATCGGATGAAGGGAAATGACGTTTTAATCTCTCCGTGACTGTGCGTGACAATGGGTGACTGTGCGTGACTATCTCAAAGTTAATATTTGTTCACAGCAAGTCTATCGACCAAGTTTCAGATCGATCGGATAAGGGGAAACGGGTTTTAAATCGCTCCGTGACTGTGCGTGACTATGTCGAAGTTAATCTTTCTTTACAGCAAGTATATCGACCAAGTTTCAGATTGATTGGATGAGGGGAAATCCGTTTTAAATCTCTCCATGACTGTGCTTGACTAAGTCAAAGTTAATCTTTTTTTCATAGCAAGTGTATGGACAAAGTTTCAGATCGATCGGACGAGCGGAAATGACATTTAGATCACTCCGTGACTGTGCGTGACTATGTGTGACCGTGCGTGACTACCCCAAAATTAACCTGTTGTCACAACAAGACTATGGGCCAAGTTTCAGATCAATTGGATAAGGGGAATGGGGTTGACCCACGACAGACAGACAGACAGACAGACAGAGAGTACGAGTTAAAAGAAAGAGTTTAAAAAGAGAGTGAACTTTGTTTACATAGAGCTCGTTAAGGCTTCTGAAAGTGATAATCTTACCCTTCAAAAAAAAAACATATTGGATTTTTTTATTTCCTCTTGGTCAATTTTTCCGTTGAAATTATGAAGTTATTTGGTGCGACAAATACGTTTAAATCGTTTCAAAAATAGAGGAAATGTATAAGACTACAGACTAGGTCTTACCTACTCTAAATCGGAATTTGACCTCAGAGTTTCTCCATTACATTGCTCCTGGCCTTAAAAATTAATACAAAACACGTTTTTAGTTATTTTAACTGACTTGTTGGGGCAATTCTGTAGTCAGATCTAAATTCAGACGATTTGTGTGAAAAAATAATATATCAGAAAAATTTAGGAAATATATAAAGGAAAAGGAGCAGTAGCTTCCTGGTCTGAAGTTTTATCAACTTCTGTGAGCCTGTATATACAACGTTGATGCTGCAATTTTATACTTGCAAATGTATAAGATCCCAGTTAATAGTTTAGTTTACCCCGAGCAGGTTTTTATGGGAAAGGTAAGTTAGGCAAGTCGTGATTTTTGTTCATGATGTCCCACTTGGTTATTCTCTTTTCGGCAGCCTTTCATAGAAGCTACAGTGAGGAGCAAAAGTGTAACTGGCTACACTATATTCAGAAATAAAGCTCATTATTTTCAAACGAAAAAAGTATTTTAGCTTATTTTATGTTACCCTTTCGCACCTAGAAATATTTGCTGTTGATTAATCCGCTTTTATTGTTTAGTGCACAAAACTTTGGTTTTTTGAAGCTCTTAAGGTCGGTTTTTTAAGTGGGAATAGACTTCCTAATGTCCTTCACTCGGATCCATAGCTCGTTGACACCATTTGGAAGTTTCGAGAACTTGGATGCTTAGCTTTGATAAAACTCTATAAATTCTCAATTGGATTCATATCCGGCAACTGTGCAGGCCAATTAAAAGTCAAAATTTTTATTCTAGGCGAGTGATCGGGCCATTATCTCTCCGAAACAAGACACTGTCAGTAGAAAGACCTATTTTTTCAATGGCAGCTGCTAAAATTGTTGACTATTTCTAATTTTTCATAATACCATCAATTTTTTATCAAGGACCCACTCTTTTTTTATACCCTCTGTTGTGCAGATGGCATATATCAGTTTGTAACTCATCGAAATAAGTTCCGGAGACTCCATAAACTATATATTTTCTTGATATTTATAAAAGGAGAAGTCGATCTGGCGATGTCCGTCCGTCCGTATGTCAGTCTGTCTGTTGAAAACATTCCCCTGTCCGTAATAGGTCGAGGGGGTCGCACTACTTGGGCTTGAACTGTTTGCCATAATCCGCAGCAGTTTCGAATTGAAATTGGAGCTTCTAGATCTCATTGGTGAGGAATGACATACGAAAATTTAAAAATACTCCGATAAATTTTCATATAATTAACAAAAATAATGAAAAATGTTTAGGCTTCATACTTGGCCAGAAGCAAAGTTCAGTTTGAAAAAAATGACGACAAAACGTGACTATACCATCCTTTTGTGGGCGATCTACCCTTCCAGAAACCGTATCCCATGAAATCCTAGCTGATCCTGTTTCGGAAATATCAACATTTAAATTAAAAACAAAAAAAAAATAGGAAATATTTGATCTGCTTTTAAAAATTAAAAAAAATATAACAAATAACAAACATCACCATTATCAGCAAAATCATAATTAATGGCAAATGCGCATTTAAGATCTGGTGTGTATGTATATCAAACTAGCTAGTGTATGTGTGTATCTGACGTTTACACTGGCTGTGGGTTTTTTTGTTGATACAAACAAACATCAATATAAATAACATTGTGGATGGTATAAAAATATTTTACCACTCTTGTTATATTTTTCTATGCTTTCAAAGAAAACACTTCAAGATCTTTAAACTTTTCAATATGGATTCAACAAATATACCATCTAAATTTTCTAATTTAGATCGTAATGTAGTCACGAAGAAAATGGATTAAAAGTATGTGCTCCATGCGGACAGAAAAATGTATTTGGGAGTAAAAAACCAAATACATTTTTCATATCTAATGAAGTTGAAGGCCTTGTAAAAAGGTTCATAAACAATAACTATGATATAAATAATGCCAAGTTTCCGAAGTCAATTTGCGTTACATGTCGGCTAACTTTGAATGAGTGGAATAAAGAAATTGTTAAAAGACCTCTACCCCCATGCCTAGTTACACTGATTTCAATGTATCCAAGGAAACAAGAAGCAGCCCATTTTGTAGTTGCTATATTTGTGTGACAGCCTCTTTCAAAGGCCATTTGCCTTTGAAACAAGGTAGAGGAGAGATTCGCATTGACGAAACAGAAAATATTTCACAAAATCGGAAGAACTCAAAAGCTTCTATTAAACTTTGTAAGACGTGTTTTCAGGAAATAGGTCCGTGAAAATATTTCGAATATTGTAGAAAAATTACCTGAAAAACAGCAAAATCAACTAATCTATTCTCAACTAAAAACAAAAATTAAAGAGAGTGAGCAGAAAAATGGAATTATGTTAGATAAATTGGGTCCGAAAGCTAGAGTATCATTAAATAAGAAAATTGAAAAAAAGTTAATTTTACAGCTGATATTATAGATAATTTTCAGACAACTACTGGCGCTTCAAATTCCTATATGACAAAAATAACTAATTTCATTCGTACTTCTGCTGGAAGACTATCAGTACCAGCAAATTACG
Source organism: Cordilura impudica (assembly GCA_963682025.1). Taxonomy (NCBI): domain Eukaryota; kingdom Metazoa; phylum Arthropoda; class Insecta; order Diptera; family Scathophagidae; genus Cordilura; species Cordilura impudica. The sequence continues at coordinate 54,435,386 of OY821521.1, forward strand.
TCGATCATATGCCAGATCGAACAAAATGAGCCATATTTACAAAGAGGGCATTTATGAGTTTGAAATTGAATCAAATTATATAGAAAATAGACCAGTTATTTACGTAAACGCCACAGAGATTCTCAAATATATTTTTGATCAACGCTCTACGGAACATATCGAAAGAAGTAAGATCAAAATTATGGCTGACGGTGGTCAAAAATTCTTAAAATTTTCTATTTCTATTTTAGAAGAAGATGATCCAATTCAAATAGATAGTAGTGAGAATAAAAAAATGCCATATTCTGAAGGAGGAAATTTTGCAAAAGAAGAAGAAATTGAATAGTGTTTATAGGTTAATACTATTATGTATAGTACCAAATATAAAACAAACTTACGAAAAGTAAAAAATAAATTTCTTTCGGATTTCAAACATTTATTAATTGCTACTGGCCAACAGACTGCAAGTGCAACATTCCAATGCCCTTATTGCTTTGTAAAGTTAAATGAATTACAGAATCATGATGTTAAAAGTATAGAGCTAAAGACCTTTAAATACTTTAAACAGGATTATACAAAATTAAAGTCTTCTGGTAAGGATAAAAAGAATGCTCCACAATGCCATAGTGTAGTTAATAACCCCCTATTTGTGAAAAAAGATGACGATGATGTTGATAACATCCATGTTATTGAGATATGTATTTTACCTGAACTCCATCTTTTACAAGGAGTTGTCAATCATCTCTTTTGGAATGGCATAGTTTTCCTTGTAGGACGGGAAAAAGCTCTATTGTGGCGATATTTTTTGAAGGGAACGCTTGCAGAAAACTTCTAAGAGAAGTGGATGAATTTGAGGATCCAGAAATCTATGATGAAGTTGGAATATTTAAAATTAAGCCTTTCATTGCATCATTCAAAGCTATGATTACTATTATTGTACTATGTACTTCACAACGAACATAGTCAATATTACTAACATAAATAAGCACTTGACTGAACTCCGATTTTTTCAAAGTACCAATGTTTCCCAAACTCTTTAAATGCATGTAATTCTTGATCATTTAGAGCAGGGTCATATACATTTGAATTATGATGTTTTGGGGTTATGGTCCGAACAAGCTGGCGAATCTATTCATAGAGAATTTCTCAAATTTTGGGATAGATTCAAGATAAATATTATCGAGGATCCAACTTTTTCGGCACGATTAAAAAAGCGGTAGTTGCTTTTTCTTCTCAGCATTTATAAAAAACATTGTTTATTAGTGGATTAGGTCTATTGGAGATACCACTTTAAAAAAAAGTGTCGAGGTATCTATCCCAAGGATGGTGTGGAAACGATATCAACTCTATTAATTAAACTTGGAGTTAAATATTTTTTCAAATCAAATAATATTTCCTTTTTTTTTATACCCTATACCACTTTGTGGTTTGGGTATAATGACTTTGTGCTGCTGTTTGTAGCTACCAAAAATATTTCACCCAGACCCATCTTTTATTATATATTCGATTTATACGATTTAACGATGTCCGTCCGTCCGTCCGTCTGTGTGTCAATGTAAAGCTTGTAATCAAACTGCAGGTCGCAAATATGAATACATTTTGACGAAATTTGGTATATAAGCTTTTATCGGCCATGGGATGAACGCTATTGAAATTGGTGGGAACCGGTCCATGTTCAGACCTAGCCCCCATGCAAATGACCCCTATGAAATCGACTTAAATTGCCATTAGATACAAATTATCATATAAATCTTATTTAAATTGGGTTTGTATATGTTTATTACATCCATTAATCAGTAGTCAAAAAATTATGTCTATGGGACAACCCTTAGTTATAGGCCCCATATAGAGCTGCTTCCCGATCTTCACTTAAATCTATCAAAAACCAAAAATATTGCACTGATTCTTCTCAAATTTTGTTTGTATATATTTTTGCAAAATACAAGAGACCTTACCAAACATCGTCAGGATCGGTCCATTTTTGGGCCTGGTCCCCATATAGATATGGCATCCGATAAGAAATTTTTCATATCTGCGGCTAAAAAAAATAAGAAAAATCCCACTCAAATTTGGTTTATGCTTATTTTCTCTATCCAGTTAGTTTGGTCTGAGAGATAGCGTCTCTAAACGCATGGTATAGGGTATCATATAGTCGTTCTAGACCGACTATAATTTTCTTACTTGTTTTTAATTGATGTTGATATTTCTGAAACAGGATCAGCTAGCATACGGATACGGTTTCTGGAAGGGCAGATCGCCCACAAAAAGATGGCATAATTTTTTTCAAACTGAACTTTGCTTCATAAAATCTGTTTTATATGCTTCATAAAAAAATGTCCGTTTCATATTTATCAGGCTCCATAATTTTATACAATCTTAATGCAATTTTCTGAAACATATATTTATGTGTCTTAAATAAAATCGTCTATATTAATCTTCTAAATTCTCTTTCCTCATCGTTAAATTCATTCATATTACTACAGTTATGCTCATTGGATTTGCTTTCAATTAAAAAAGCACGAAAATACAAAAAATTGTTTTTAAGTATCTTATTAAGTTTAAACATCATTGTAAAAAACCAGTCATTACAATTTGAAATCAAGCCTTTTTGTCTTTAAAAGTTGACAACCTTGGTTATAATATTGCTTTTAGAACACGGGTGGAAGGTATCAAATATTCGGCACAGCCGAACATCACTCTCACTTGTCTGTAATAGAACTCCAAACAATGAAACACCAGGGTGCTCGGTTTGGGGTTATGGTATTGGCGTCTTTATTCCAGTACCAGGAGTGGTTCATTTTGGTATTAGCAGACACTATATCCTTAAAAATATTTTCATTAAAATTTAATATACATAATTAAGTTCTGAGTGAATTCTATATATTCTTTTCAGCGACCCTGAAACCTAATCTTTTTAAATTTCAACGAGCATTTTTAGGGGTTTAGCTAGGGTGATATAATTGTCATTAGGAACCTATGTATAACTTTATATATGTGTTAATAGCAATTTTAAATGCAAATTACTCAAAATAAAGGAAAACAT